>OX392506.1:14197814-14797814 GCA_947623375.1 Apotomis capreana | reverse complement strand
ATCTATAACAAGTTTGTTGTATGGGAGCCCCCCTTAAATATTTATTTTATTTTATTTTTAGTATTTGTTGTTATAGCGGCAATAGAAATACATCATCTGTGAAAATTTCAACTGTCTAGCTATCACCGTTCTTAAGATACAGCCTGGTGACAGACAGACGGACGGACGGACGGACGGACGGCGAAGTCTCAGTAATAGGGTCCCGTTTTTACCCTTTGGGTACGGAACCCTAAAAACAAACTTGATGATATTTATGTAATTTATGTATCAGTTACAAGCAAAAAACCTTTAGCCAGAAAAAAAATACTATTCAACACAAGTAGTATGAATAGTTATATTTATGTATTTTATATATTTATTTGCTTTTCGTGTATATATTATTTTCTACTTTTTGCACCACCATATAACAGAATAAATTTTCAGCCCCAAATTACCCAAAGACTCAAAAATCGGTCTTTAGCGATAAGATCACCTGTTGTTTACCTCTAAGTAATTGTAATTTCTTACATTGTATTTCTCCTGTATGTTTTGTGAGGTGTGCAATAAAGAGTACTTGTATTGTAATGTAGTAAACTTTATATGGTTATAATGGTTACATAATTTAGACAAATATATTAATCATCATAATCATATAAATTCTGAACTAATGTTTCCAAGTGTATCTTTTACACATTGACATAAGTTGACCTTACAGATGTTTTGCGTTAACTTAACGTAGGATAAAACCATACCATATATCGTAATCTAAGCCATGGAGATACACTGCGTCTTTTACATATTATCTTTTTAATAAAAAAGGGTAAAGTCCTCACTAAAACACTCATAATAATGGTACGTGAGCTATTACTATCGTATTATCAAAGACAACCTTAGGAGTAAGGGAATACAATTGTACTATGCAATACACCGTATGTGTTGCATAAACGTGCCGTAAGCATAACGAACTATTATATAAATATTGTTGAAATTGAGTAAATTTACGATACACTGACTGCCACCCTGATCGTGATCGAGATCGACCGGACCGACTGACGTTTCAGTTGACAGCTGTCAGATGTATTACGTATGCGATGCGTTCGGAAATACAATAATTCATTCTCGGCAACGTTAGAAAACAATATAATATGTTATTTTTTGTATTTTATTTTTGACCCATAATAAATGTATTTAATCATCTAATTTATTCATTGTTATTAAAATAAATAGTATGGTTTTTTTTATATAAAAAAATATGTGATATAATATTGTTTATTTAACTTTATCCTTGTACTTTAATAACGTAAAATAAGACTAATTATGTTGTCGCCATGAAACGGCAACACTGGCTGACGTCACATCCGAGCTGGATGCGCTAGTGGGGACCCTGCAGCGGAGGCATGGAGGGAGGAACGCGCCCGACAGCCATCACTTTTGTACTGGACTTCGAGCGAGAATGTAGACTACGAATTGATTAATAGATAGATAGATATTAACTACTTGTACAATATAATACCTTGAGTTAATTATACTGTTGTTCATCCATATCGGCCTTTCATTACTAAAATCAGAAGTGTCCGAACCGCCCAATGGCCAAAAGAAAAAACACAGCGTTCTTAAAAGTAGAAACAAAATAGATGAGAAACAGAATAAATGTTGACATAAGTAGATAAAATTCGAGCTCGGAGTCAAGTGCGTCTTCCAGAAGCAGGTCGTCATCGTCCAGCACGGGCAGTGGTTCTAGCAGCCGCAGAGGAAGGCATCGGTGGAAGCATAAACGAGTTGGTAACCGCTCGTTGACAGTGAGTCAAAATGTTTTATTGTCCTCCTCACGCAACACGTTAGCTGATGACGTATACACGTGGCTAAACGTTGTTAATGCTAATGCCCGAGCATTTGGATGGTCAGATAAAGTAGTAAAATATCAATCGGTGAGCCCGCAAAACATGAGTTATTACAAAAAAAAAAGTTGAATCGATTGATTACGGTTAGCATAAAGGAAATTATGTGCAGATAACGGTTATCGTAGGGTATTTGGTGATAAACTTAATTTGTGCAGCAGCTAGTGCAGGTAGTTTTCGCTTGTAATGAATGACCTTCATTTTTACAAAACAAAATCATCCGACATTTAAATAGAAGTTGACAAATAAAACGAGCGTGACTAATCTTGTACCGAAACAGCGAACTTTTCGGCCCAATAACGGGTCTGTTTTTAGAAAACAGTAAATTAGTAAAAACTTCATATTTAGAGGCCACATGTAGATTTAAAGCATAGACGAGAAGACGGTTGAAGTAAAATTTAGTGTAAACATCAAAATTTTTGCGATTGCTCGTCAATTGTTTCAAGTTTGATTGGAAAGATGAACATGGCTCCGCGACATTTAGATACACCGGTCAGGCTAAACAGGGTATGCAATTGGTACTTGCATGTATTTAACTGAGAACTCAAATGAGGTAGAACGATTCATAGCTTAAGCTCTCTCGATGTATATCACTCATATTTGTCAATTCCTCCATGTCGTTCTGTGGTCCATTTGAATGACGTGTCGCAAGAAGAATTGCAAAAGTAGGTATACGAAATTAATAGTAATGACATAGCCATCGGGAAAAAGTGACTCGTCTCAAATAGTCACAAATTAAAATGTTTGAAGTCGTTAATTTCTTCTATAAGTAAGAGTATAACCTCATAATGTCAAATAGTATCATTCAGTTCTGTACATTTTGATTTGTAGATCTATATGTAATTGACTGAGCGAGCGAAGCGTGTGAAACGGCTCTGTTGTAGTTTCGCTAGATTTTCGGCGTTCTCGCCTATAGGACGCTGTTCTCAACCGATTCTCATGACTTTTTTGAGTATCTTCGATAAGTACATCAGTTTTTTTTTTTTATCGATTCAGTTTTTCGATGCGGGTAGAAAATGTAAAAGAAAAAAAAATACTAAATTTTGTAATTTGGAAACAAACTCGCGAGGTGTTAGAGAACTCTCGGGTGTGACATTGATTGGTAGAAGCTTTACCATACGTGTAATTCTCTAATGTCCAACCTATAATTAAGGACCAATATTTTTGATTGTGGCATCAATGTTTAATACAGACAGTGCTGAAAATGTGGAAATTCTAAGCAATTTATTTTCTAATATTAGTGGATAAACTCAATGAACAAAAGCGATTATGTGTCGACAGTTGTGTATGTGTATAGACAGTTTAACAAAATAACTATAAAAGGAAGATACCCGAGGCCTATTTGTAGATCTAATACATAGATTAAGCGGTTGTGTTTTTTTTAAATTGGGTAGGTACTTATTGGATAAAAATCGAGGAAGATTGTATTCCTAGGACAAATCCGTGGAATCCCGGACGGTCTGACAAATCCGTGGAAACCCGGACGGTCTGACGAATCCGTGGAAACCCGGACGGTCTGACGAATACGTGGAAACCCGGACGGTCTGACAAATCCGTGGAAACAAGGACGGTCTGACGAATCCGTGGAAACCCGGACGGTCTGACGAATCCGTGGAAACCCGGACGGTCTGACGAATCCGTGGAAACCCGGACGGTCTGACAAATCCGTGGAAAACCGGACGGTCTGACAAATCCGTGGACGGTCTGCAAAGTAGGACAGATCCGGGGAAACCCGGACGGATGGCCGCCCTCAAGGTACTGTACTTGTTGGCTACTTCTGCCGGTCGCACTAACAACATCGACAGAAGGTGAAATGGTTGATTCTATAAGGCATACCAAGTGTAAAATTTACCTTTAATCCAATGAATGAAGGTATTTAAATAATTTGTAAAGTCAAAGTCAAAGTTTTTTGTAAGCCAAAGTAAATTTCTTACCTCTGCCTATGTTGTTAGCGAAGCGAATCTGTACTTTTCACAAGCGATTTTAGAAGTAGGTACCTATAACTTATAAATATTGAGACAGGTAAATTATGAAAAGATAAATGTAATGTGATCCACTGCAATGTAGGCAGGACTTGAACCTGCGACCCTACGTTTCCAGCGTAGTGCTCTCCCAACACCAGAGAGAATGTGCATCTGGTCAGACAGTTCCTCGGCTCAGTAAATTATATTCGGAAATTTGTGAGAAATTGTGCGATTTTGCGTAGTCGGCTAACAAAATTGTTAAGTGGTGAAAAAAGAGAGGTGTTTATAGGGCTTAATAACAAAACGAAGCAGGAAGGAAATTTAAAAATTAACTATTTACAAACGCATTACTTAACTAATTGCAATAAGGTACATTATCACGAAACAAGAAATAAACTTTCATATATGTAGGTAGATGGGTGTTAAAAACGCAAGAATTTAACTTTGATATCGCGCATAGACCGGGAGCTCAGAAGATTAATCAGTAATTCTGTCGGATACTCCGCGACCAGTAGGTAGTAATAATAGGTAGTAACGAAAACGTGATGTCAATTTCAATTGCGGAAACTGATTGACTTATGTGTGCAGTTGCATGACCCGAGTATCTGATCAATGACAGGTATTTTAGCATCAGGAGAGGCCGAGTTGCATAAACAGATTTAACAAGTATGAATTGGTAGAAAATAAAATATATCCTAAAACTGCGCTGCTATCCTTAAATGGTAACATCACATACCTAGTGTAAAACAACTGTATAAAGTGCATTTATTTCAATACGTTAATAATAATGAAAAAGGAAGAAATTTTATAATAAATAAAGTGCGTAATAAATAAGTTGAATAAACTTTTGAAGTTTTGGCAATTCTGACGCTGGAAGTGATTTTATGTCTAAAGTTGTTTCGCGATTTCTGTCCTAAAAGTAAGAGTAGACAGCATGTTATACCCACAGAAATGCTCCGTTGCGAATGTTTTGAAGCGTTGTTTACGGAGGTAGTATGTACTGACATTAACAATGGGACATTCATATTACTGACATCCAATAAAGTATTATTAATTCTAGCATAAATAAATTACTATCGCTGTGTAGCATTTTGGCAACCGAGCCCGAATAGTTTGCGAATGAAGATTAAACTCTTAGGGTAACTGTCATAAGGAAGAGAGGAGTCGACGATCATATCTATGTAGAGTGAGAGGATACTATGCAATATAAAGTAGCGAATTAGTTGTTCTTAAATTACCAAGTCAAAACAAGGACTGCCAGACTACCAAATTATTGCCAGTGGTTTTAATCCCTTATTTCCGAGTTACAGCAGCGCTGGGACACGACCGCTACAAGATGGCAGACGCTGAGCCATATGAGGCGCTGAGCGGTCCACGAGGCGATACGAGGGAGTCACATGTGTAAAGAAATTGAAACCGCATTAAACTCTCATCACGGATATACAGGTAGAGGACGAGACATTCAGTTTGATCCGGATGTTGTCAGGTATTTACAATGGTAGCTGTATCGTCCTAATTTGTCTTGGTGTTTACAATGTTTAGATGTGTAAATAAAGGGATATCTTAATCGTGATTATAAATGATAGAGATAATAGTGTCTAATGCATATAACTAATGCTACGAATGTGAGTGTATTACAAATTGGGTTGGCGATACACACTGACCGTCGATGGAACAGTTAAGCCAAATTGAATGTGAATGCACCATAGTCGTACATGATGCTTATTGCTTACAGGAATTATTTATATGTACACTTAAGTGGACTGGCCGTCGATGGGATAGAATACTTTGTTGTACATATAAACCACCCTACACCCGACACCTCGCGTGTAAATGAGTGGATATGTCTGTCTGTAAAGGCTAACCGTCGATGGAATAGCCAATACACACAGTGGCATGTGAACTTATTTATAGGGGAGGTGCCTCTTGAATTATGTAATGTGGGATATATACTTATACAAGTGTTATTGTTCGCAGCATATATGCATCAGACATGAACGCAGTCGAGGACGACCGCGTATGCAGGACGGCCGGATGTTGTCGCCATGAAACGGCAACACTGGCTGACGTCACATCCGAGCTGGATGCGCTAGTGGGGACCCTGCAGCGGAGGCATGGAGGGAGGAACGCGCCCGACAGCCATCACTTTTGTACTGGACTTCGAGCGAGAATGTAGACTACGAATTGATTAATAGATAGATAGATATTAACTACTTGTACAATATAATACCTTGAGTTAATTATACTGTTGTTCATCCATATCGGCCTTTCATTACTAAAAATTATGGCATTTTGGCGGTAAAATAGCTACATCAATGACAATGACACACACTTTATAAGTTTATAACTTTATCTTGGCACTAGAAATGAGGATTTCCCGACTCCAGCCAAAAGTTTGGGGTTCCACCCCCATTGGGGGAGGTTTGAAAGAGGGTATATTTTAAGACATTTTTTTTACAAACTAGGCTTTTCAAGTACAGGTAAGCTAATTAACATATATCATACATTAATCTTATTATATCTTCAAAACTTGGGTTCATCTTTGAGAAACAATTGACATAATATATCAATTCATTCATATGAAAATAATATTATTATTTTCATATTAATGAATTCCAAGACCCATTGTTATTGACGTATAGTCTGAAAATAGGTATGACGACTGATGTTAAATTCTACAGCATACTGTAGTAAAAATTTGCTCAATATGTCATAAAGCAAGGAAAAATATCCAAAAGTTTTTTTTTTTCATATACAAATTATGTCTTGAAACGTGCGCAATTTCTTTTTTATTTTTGAAAATGTTTTCAGAATCTTCATAGTTTAACAAAACAATAAATATTATGTATATCGTCGTCTAGTACCCATAGTACAAGTTTTGCTTAGTTTGGGACTAGGTCGATTTGTTAGATTGTCCCTTAATATTTATTTCATTATTTAATTAAATATTGTTACCCATATCATATTATCATCACGATTAGGTAGCCATATTTATGGAGCGTTTTTAGCGCACCGTAGGAATGTTGAACTTTGAAGGTCATTTTCTGACTTTAGAGTAGGCTAAGTGTAGTCAGTCCCATATAGATATTCAATAAAAAATAGAATAAATATAAATATCGGACACGGACAACCTCACACAAATCAATCTAGTCCCACAGTAAGCTCTAGTTGGCTTGTGTTATGGACACTAGACGACGATAAACATACTTATATATATATATATATATATAAATACATACTCAAATACAAATAACATCCATGACCCAAGCACAAATATTCGAGTTCATCACACAAATATTTGCCCTGGCCGGAATTTGAACCCAGGACCGTCGGCTCAGTAGGCAGTTGCTTAACCACTGCGCCAATCGCGTCGTCAATCAATTGACATCCTCAAAAAAAATTCGTCATGCCTATTCTACCAAACATACTCGTATTCGGTCGTATGAAAATATGTCAATTGTTTTTCTATAATACGAGACGCACCCTAACCTACCTACCTAGTAGCTACCCACGATTATGTTTCCTTTCAAATTTTCAGTTATTTAACTAGATTGGTCTCAAAATTGCGATTTTAAATACAGCTCATTAATTCAGTGCCTCCAGTGGAGAACGGAATAAGACGAGTTATTCCCTTTGGATTTTATTGCACCATTGGAATCAGCTCGTCAAACTACATAACATATCAAAAGGACGTATCTCTAGCTGTCTCCTAACCTAGTTTTTTCGATGAGCTAAAGGGTATAAGTCGAGGTTCAAAAAGGTATAAGTTACTCTTATTTTGCATTACAGACGTTAACAAGGGAATAAATGATGTCGAGCCAAAATTACGCATGAACCCAAGGAAATATTTACACATTTTTGAATTTGGACATAAACACATCTATGCCATGATTCTAACATGAGCATAAAGGAATAACTCGTCTAGTGCCACCGGACCAAGTAGCGCCATTTTGACATAAACACATTTATGTCATTTTTCTAACATGCTCATAAAGGAATAAACTCGTTTAGTGCCACCGGACCAAGTAACGCCATAGGACAGTTTCGCTACCAATACCGTCTTGCTATTGGTCTATTTGCGTACCGCAGTTATTTCATTAATTAACCTTTGAAGTTTTAATAAAACCCCCCCTCTCGATTTTAATTTTTTTTAAGTTATAAAAGCCTTAAACTCAATGGATGAATGAAAGTGGCAACAGTTTTACCAGTGAGAAGAAATTGTAGTGGAAAAAGTTTTCCACTACAATTTCCACATAGCATATGTATATTTTTTACTATAGCTTTCACTTCTAGCTGTTTTTACATAGCACCTTTATGCATGTCACAGTCGCAAATGTGTATTATTTTAATTTTTTGAGAAGAAAGTGTTATGTTGAAATTAAATCACATTATCATTTTTATAACGTTTATTTATGCGGGTACTTGCGTTAACTAGGTGTTAGTTTTTGATGAAAATGTGACTAATTCATTGAAACTGGGCTAAGTTTTACTTATTTACATGCAAACTTTAACCATGAATGAAGTTATTCAAATTAATTATCTTTAAAATATATATTGCGTTGTATTTCTCCTGTATGTTTTAGTTACGAGGTGCCCAATAAAGAGAACGAACTCATGTATGGTATTGTATTGTACCTATATAATTATACATTAGGGTGTTTCACATTTGTATGGGAAAAAAAAAATGTGATATTTTTTCTGACTTCGCTCGGCTTCCGGGTTCAGCTTATCTTAAACGCGTATATACCAAATTTTAAGTGAATTGGACATTGTTTAGAGGTTGCGCTGGATGAAAAGATACAAAAAAAGTCATAAAATATTAATTTTACTCAATATTATTGCCAAATAGAATAATACAATAGTTGAAACTTAATTGAAAGCAAAAGTAAACTTATTAATCTTAAAATACAACAGTGTTTACATGCATCCATAGCAAAATAAGTAATCATTTAGCTACATAAGCTGCTATCTCTTCTTTTGTTCGCTTAATAACGCATTTTCGGTGATGCTCGACGACTCTCAGCAACTGTTTCTGCTCTTCATCTTTGACTGAGTCATTAAACTTTTTTATTAAAGCTATACCCCTCTGCGGTATCGTTGACTACTTTTAGACTATTGACCAAGTGTCTAGTGTTAGGGCTACAATAATCACTTACATCCTGAACACCAAATAATTCGAAGAACGATCTTGTTTTGGTAGTAACAAAATCACCAAAAGATTTTTCTTCCAATTTTAAACATTTACCATCCAACCTTTTCATTTCTTTCTTCTTTGCTGGTTTATTTAAATTCTTGAACATCTTCTGTTTTTCATCTTCAGTGACACGTTCATCCAAAAAAGCTAGTCCCATGTTTATTTCTGACAAATACCAAAGATGTCTCTTGGCCGCCGCAAGGGCACTTTTCTTTACATTTTTATGGGGATAATTGTTTAAAAGCGGTAGCATATCCCAATCATTCTTGGGAGCCCATCGACTTACCACTGCTTCATGCCAAAAGCGGACATATATGAGACAGACAAAAAGTCCTACTCGTTTCATACCATTCAGCTCTTTTCTTGAAATACCTGGGACATTCATAAGCTGTCGGGTAAACAAGACAATTTTGAGTGAATATATGGCCTTTGCCATCCACCTTGCTTGATGAAGTGCTCCTGGTGCTCTAAATGGGAAATCTTTATGAGACCAACCCCCAAGGTATAAAAGTGCTAGCTGCAATAATTCCTAAAACCAACAAAACCCGTTCCTTAGAAGGAAGTCGAGCGCCCAAAAAAATATCACAAGGAACCTTGTCATGTAACCAAATTCCACGTCTACTACTCATTTTTAAATTAGGAACTTGCTTCAATATAAAAACTACGCCTTTAAATCACTTTCACACCACCTACTACAAAAAGTAACATAAGTTTTGTTTCTACCCTCTACTGCACCTATATTAACTTTTCAGACAAAAGTTGCCACAGAGCGCAACCTCTAAATATTGTCCGATTTCCCTGATTTTCGGTATATGAGCTCTGTATAGGTGTAGAACCAAGAAGAAAAGCGAAGTCAAAGAAAAATCTAAAATTTGGAAAAATGAAACACCCTATTATACATTCAACATATTATTACTGACATTGTCATGTATATTTCAATATCCTATCGAATCAGTTACAGTTTCTACTTAACTATAGTTTTCATGACTCTTTCATCCACTATTGAATTATGAATAAATATTTAACAAACTTTTAAATCTCACTGCATTATCTGAGTAACGTGAACAGGACAGGATGATACTTATGTTGTATTTTTAAACTCAAAAATATACAAGTGGTAAGAAAGTTGAAAATTTTGTAAATTAATCCATCGAGAAAAGTATGCTGTCTATTTATAATAATAATAATAATATTTTACTTTTTATATAAATTTATTGTAAAAAATACCTATCCTAAGAAACAAGATTAAATGAGTGAATAATAATAATAAGAAGCCTTTATTCTGAATAAGAAACAATGTGTAGTTAACAATTGGTTTTTTTCTTTAAAGTATGTCTCTCTTCTCAGAGTGCCTGTTGGCATAGGCCTCCTCCAACTCCTTCCACTGTCCTCTATCAAGTGCTACCCTAGTCCACTGAGGTCCTAGAGTTGCCCTAATATCATCTTCCCAGCGTCTTGCTTGGCGACCTCTTCTCCGCCTGCCGTCTCTGGGGTACCATTGGGTCACTCGTTTGCTCCATTTCTCTACCCTGTCGCGTAGCATGTGGCCTGTCCACCTCCATTTCTGCTGGTCTATTCGCTTGACAATGTCCGCTACCTTAGTCCTCGATCTTATATCGGTGTTCCATATTCTGTCACTTAGTCTTACTCCAAGCATACTCCTTTCCATTGCTCTTTGACATTTTTTTTTGACATTTTGCAAGCTTATCTCGGTGTTGAGCTGTTAGTGACCAGGTCTCACAGCCATATATCAAGCACGGGAGAATGCAGGTGTTAAATGTCTTCCTCTTTATGTGCATGCCTAATTCTTTACTTTTCATTATCTCTTTCAGCGACCAATATTTTCCCCATCCATAAGCTATTCTTTTATTAATTTCTTTAGTCATTTGGTCGCTGGGAGAGATAATTTGTCCCAGGTACACATACTCGTCGACATAGTCGAACTTGGCGCCGTCTATTATTATTTCCACTTTTGCTGCGTTGGTCATCATTTTTGTTTTGTTACCATTCATTACCAGCCCCACCCTTTTGCTCTCCTCGCTTAAGTTCCGGACCATGAACTCCAACTTTTTTGGGTCTTTCTCCAGCAGAGTGTCTATTTACTTTATTATAATTAATTCATCAGTCTGGACTTTGTCAACGACTCGTGATTTTCATTCTATTCGTGAAGTGTTTTATTAAGAGGATAGTTTATAAAAGTGGGCTAAGCTTGACGAAAAAAACAATAACAAACGGAATAATAATGGAGGAGGTATTAACACGTTCTTTATTAAAAGTTTTTATTAATATTTACATATTGTATGTTAAAAAATATTTCAAGGAAGATTTAATTCCCTTTCCGAGGACTTGAGCTGAAATTAGGTTTACATATACTTACATAACATACATAGTTTCAACTCAAGTCCTCGGAAATTTTAATACAATAAGCATGGACCTGATCTGATGATGGGGCCAGAGATGGTGGGCATAGGTAAAACTCTATAATAAAATAACGCAATCCTACTGAGTTTGGGCTTCTTAAATTCGTCTCGGTACTTGATGAATTGCAAAGAAAAATGTACGCTTTTAATTAAAAGGCATGGAAGATATGAAAATCTTCTTAGTATAACTTTAACATACATTATCCGAAATTCCGTTACTGATATGTGTTGAGAAATCGGAGGATCTAAATAGAGTTGTTGACAGTGAGTGCAATGATATTTATGTTGATATTGATATATTTGATAATAGTAATAAACGAGAATTATTTATTTCATCAATGTTTTCTTATGATCATTCTATTACACAGCCACATTTGACTCCTTAGGTAGCCAATTTCAAACTTGATAAGTCGTGTAATATCTAAAGTACCATATTAAAAATTGGTATAAGTCGTTTCGTTTCGTTTATGCACGTCGTTCACAATGGTATAAGTCGTGTTCATCTTTTATGCACGTCGTTCATAAGGGCATAAGTCGTTTAATTGCTAAAAAATTGCTAAAATTGGTCCATATAAATTGAGTTATGTCCTTAAATATTCGTGAACAAAAGGCATAACTACAAAAAAACCTGAAAAAAACATACTTACAGGGCCAAATTATTAGTTCTTTATTCATAAAACGAATGCCTAACACCATAACTTGTATAAAAATGCTTAAAAAGTTAAAGTTCTAAATATGTTCTATTAAAAAATCGTTTTTTGTCTCTGCTGAAAAGTGCCGTTTTTGAGTTATTCCCTTATTCACTGTCACTGGAGGCACTGAATTATCTGGCACAGTTGAAAGTGAGAGTCATATACATTGACGGTCCACTATTACCATCATGTTGTGATAATAAATACCTACTGTCCTTATCGACATAATTAATAATATTATATGTTTATTATACCTACAACGGAGAAATAGCTCATGATTGTAGGAACTGTTAAAAATGCTGCTATAATATTATATAGTATAATATAACGTTATGTTTTAATATAATATTACTTACGGCATAATTTAGCCCAGTTAGGTCAGGGTCTCCATTCTTCAACCACTCGTAAAACTCCATAGCATTGTCTGTGGGGTCTCCTTCGCCATATGTGGCCATACAAAACACTGCCAAAGAATTTGGTATATCCTTGAGTTTAGTTAATTCTTCCTGAAATCAAAGAAAACAAGAAATGACGCAAATAGTTACGAATATTAGCATATATTTAATTTGTTTACTCAAGTGTCGCAACATAATAACTATATTATGTGTCTACAAAATATCGACAGTATATTAAAATCGTGATTCACTGGTTCTTATCGATTATTGCTATAATTATTTAGGTATTACTTTCTATTCACTCCTTTATCAACTTACCATATCGCACTCCTCGGGGTCAGCGACCATGCCCTTCATCTTATAACGAATGCCTTCCTTGGCAAGGCGGCCGGCAAACTCTTCGCCGGTCCCAGTTTGGGATCCATAGAACACGACTAAACTCCTTCCGGACGTCTGCAGTTTCTTTATGAATGAATTTTCGGTGATTTGTATTGTTCCGGCGGGCCTGTGAAAAAAAAACCAATGGATTAAGTTCCTTTCTTTGCCTCGTCCTAATTGAATTATCGTATTATAATTCATATCAATTTATCGTGGAATTGTCTATATTGTATTATTGATGATATGCACAATGCAAATGCAATTGTGAACAATTTTGTGTGAAAAAAAATGATATGCAAATTGATTCACGGTGTTGGTAGGCTATGTGTGTACCTACCACTGCCACCGCACCGGACCCTGCTACAGTTTCATCATTGTTAGACTAACTACTACTAAATAAATTATTTTATGCTACTGTCTCCTGAGAGGGTTATGACCGTAGAAGGCACTATACTATAGGCACCCAGGTTTAGTATTATTAGAATAGGCACTTGCTGCCGACGTCTGATGTTACTTTACTACATATATGAGTAGGTACAAAGGTAGACTATTCTGGTTTACTTTCATCTTTTCCGTCTGTTTAGTTAGACATTACAGTACCTGATGATTATGTTCCTAATACTGCCGATTATTATGGATTCTATAAAATGTATTTGTATTTCGAAATATTCTTCGTCTTAAATCATTTTTCATCACATTTGCTCGTAAAAGATGGTATTACATGCGGCCGCGGGTGTACTGAAGGACAAAGGCCTATATAGTTCTCGCGGGAGTTATAAATTGTTATAACTCTCTAGGGAGTTATGGTTTTAGTTTTAAAAATATAGTACGCACTCGCAGATTACTTCAGACTAAGGAGGTTTCAATCCAGCCAAGGTTTTTTTGTTGTATCAACAAACCTTGCCTACCAGCAAATTTTATTGTGTATTGAATTAACGGTATATGTAACTGCATTAATATTAATGTTTTGCAATTATTTATGTGTATTTTGCAATAATTTTATTAAACTAAATTTTGAATTATCGTTACAATCTGGCAGTATAGCCTGTCAAGTTTCTAAACGAAACGCAGTTCTTAGCGTTATCTGTGGTAGACGACACAAAAAAAAAGAAAAAAATATATAAAATTATTGGTTAGGAATTGGTTAATTATTGTTGCATAATATTGTTAATTGTTATTTGTTTAATAATAGATGGTAAGATTCTGTGTATCTATAATATCTGTTTTCTGTTCTAAGCTGATGGCCGTTCTGCCAGTGTTTATAGTAAATTAAAAATATATATACAGAAAAAAGTTGGTTGTCAATCGTTATCGTTTATTGTTTATTTTTGGCTTATCTATTTGTTATTTACTCCAAAATGTGATGAAAAATATTGTGTGTAAGGCGGGTAGTAAGGGGATTACAAACTCAGGACATTAAAAGCCCTCCGCCATCGGCGTCGGTCTTCTAACAGACCTCCGTTAGTAATCCCCTACTTACTACCCTTATGATTTTATAGCAATGGGGCAATGGGAGGTAGGAAGAGTTCGAACTTCAAATTCGTCAATGCCACAAATGTTCTCGCTCAAACCCGTTTGACTCAAACGGCTCTAACAAATGAAGCTATATAGAACAGCTGTTTACACGCTTAGTGACAATGACAGTCAGTGCGCGAGTCAGACTAGCACTTGGCCGGTTTTTCGTATTGGTCGGGGCACTAATGTGCCCCTAGAGATATTAGGGCGTCCGAATCGACTACCTATCATTACACCTCTTACTTTGTTCGATTTGATACCTGTCAACTCTACGGCGCGACATTTATTTAGAAATCAACGTCATCGTTTTTATTTTATACAAAAATCTGGTTACGACGTAAACACACCAGGAAGTAGATAGGTATTCGGCCTCAAGGTTAAGGTTGTAAATTTTCGATGATAGGTAACGCTTGCTGTGTTTATTTCGATGAGGTTGTATTCTACTTGCATGAAACAGATGAACCAAAATGAAACCGAATCAACCAACCAGTCCGCCATTTTATATTGCATGGTAGTGAGACAAGGAGAGTAAATTCTTAAAAGAAATCAATTGTTTGGAGATAAAAACATTAAACACATTTGTGTGTACAAATATCTAAAGTGGACAAAGAAAACGTTTCCGGTATGGACAGATCTTATCTACTCTTCAGAGTTAGGGTTGCCATCCGCCCGGGTTTCCGCGGATTTGTCATAGTTTAGAGGGCGTCCAGGGAGCTTCCGGGCGGGGTTTTATTTGTAGGCCAGGCCAGGTTTCCTTCCTTCCTTCCTTGTATGAAGGCACAGTAAGTACAAAAAAAACCGGCCAAGAGCATGTCGGGCCACGCTCAGTGTAGGGTTCCGTAGTTGCCCATTCTTCACAATAGACGGGCTTAAAAAAGCGAAGTTATAATTACGAGAAAGATTTCAAGCTCTATAAAAAGGTCGTAAACGCCAAAGTAATTGTAATTACTTATTACCTTCTGGAAGTTATCCATTACACGCGCCAGATTGAGCGGAATGTTTTGATGCAGTATGGCACTTAACTAATATGTGTAACGTTCGAAATATAAGGACACCGCGCGGCACTTACGTCATTTTAAAGAAAATTATGAAATTTTGCGATAAGTAACTCAAAAACGGCTCCACCCATTTATTCAATATAGTTTTTATTGATAGCACATAAAGCCTCATTTTCATAAAATTTTTCGTAATTTTTTGGCCAGTGGTTGAAACGCAAATTTTTCGATTTCCGGAGCGAGTATTTACAAAACTGCTGACTATCAAAAAATAGTGTTTGGAGACCCCTATTATTTTTAAAAGGCCTATTCAACGATACCTCACAGTCCTCACACACTAGTGTTGGAACCAAAAATAATATCACACCCAGTGTAGCCGCGGACGGACAGACGGACATGGTGAAACTATAAGGGTTCCTAGTTGACTACGGAACCCTTAAAAATATGGACATCTCCGCCCGTCCGGATTCTGAACTCTAAAATCCGGGGTTTTCACGTTTCTTGTCCTGATAGCCAGGTTTTAGATATGGCAACCCTATCCGGAGTTCACTTTGTTTTTATTTGGTATTTTGGGAATGTCGGGCGATCATATTGCCGATTAATTGGTTTGTCGTCAGCATGTAGCTAGTTCTAGCTACATGCCTTCATTTAGATAACTGTTCAGTTATCTAAATGAAGAACAGGAAAATCAAAGTCAACTTCCATTTTTCCTTATTTCAATGGTTTTTATAGTTTGCAAACTAATAAAATATTACGGCGACCAGTTAGTATAATTACAATCTCTCTCAATCGAAGAACTTGTTGAGGCTATTGGCGTTTTTTATTTTTTTATCTTATGCTAGTCATATTCCCCGGAATCCCAGGGTTTGGCATATAAAAATGGTGCGCACTTGGTGGGATTTGAAACGGAATCGCGGATTTCCTGATTGATCAGATTCCCGCGTCCCCGGTCTTCCGTGGTACACCTACGTAACTACTGACATTCGATTTGTATGGACGTAGATCTTTGTTGCGCCAAATAAACGACTGATAAAAAAATAATTACTGGAGCGTAAAACTTGATCCTGTTCAATTAAAATGTGAATTAAATAGGTAGTCACTATCTGTTTAGTTAGTAGGTACAGTACTTTTATCTCACGAGCGCGGGTGAGCCATGATTGTAGTTGTGACGGGTATGGACACGCGCGCTTGTGTGCTGGGCCGGCACTGAGCGCTCCCGAGCTCACCCACACAGAGCCAAGGTGCATGTACATCTACTCACACAAACATGGCTCACCCGCGCTCGTGAGATAAAAGACCTGTAGGTAAATACCTACCTATCAATATATTGTACGCTCGAGATTGCTATGTTAGGTTGTTAATTCGCATGATCGATAACACGAAATTATAAATTAATGTTTATGTATTCAATACGCCATGAAAACTATGAATAAACTAATTAACCGGTTTATCGATTTTAAAGTTCATAAAAGAAGTGAGTTCAACCAAAGCACAACCAGGGTCATTCGCATTCCCGGGAATCCCAGGTAAACGTGCATAACTACGAAGCTGCCTACTAAACTTAATAAAGTGAGAAACGTAACATTAATACACCACAACGGGCCCATTTTCATCTACTAAACTAACTCTTTTTCTTCCCTGCTTTTTATCGACACACTTATATTTGTAAATTACCTACTATAAATAACATTACAACATCGTTACATTAATGCCAATCATTTATGGTTTTTGTTATGCAGCCGTCATTTGTCAGATAGACTTGATTATATATATTACATCATTTCTATTTGTCATTCAAATTAGCATATTATGATTCTAGTAGGTAATCTATGAAATAGGTAAGTACCTGCGTTCTATTAATGTCTGACTAATTATTATCTTCATTTCTCTTAATTGTCTCCCGTTTCATAAGAAGTAGATACCTCTTATAACAAAACATATTATTATGTTGAAAGTAGTTAGGCATTATTACAAAATTATTTTAGACTGACACTAGATTAGGAATAATCATGACGTCGTAAGTACCTAATGATAATGGACTTCCAATCCAAGCACACCGTGTTATCTGTAAACTTCATCTTGTATTCATTAACTTACCATGAATTTTGAACGGCCAGGTAAATTTAAGTCACTTTGGGCACGTAAGCGTTAAACAAATTGTCACTAACTTCATAAGCCAGAATCATACACTTATTATTTACCTTCCAGTTCATTTCAAGCGCGTCCAAGTGGTACATTGTTTAAAACTTTCTATCTATCCGTGTAACTATTATGTAGGTAAGTATAATCGACGCAACAAGTTGAATTTACTTACTGTATGGAATATTTGCTGAGAAGTATTTCATCTTTCTTGTTGTCTTTTCTTGAAGTATACAACCACCATACTGCGGCGCCCAACAATATAACTAACATTATAATGTCAAACGTGCTAAAAAGTGATCCACCAGCAACAGCGGCCGCCGCGGCTGCATCCTTTAAAACGTCCTGCGTATTTTCCGACATTTTGTAGGTTATGTGAGTTCGCACAAAAAGCGGCTGATGTGGTCGTAATCACTCAGATGCGAAGACACAAGGTCACCGTCCGCTTTGCGGTTAGTTCCAGTACTTTACGCGAGGACTTTGGGTTTGGCCTGCCACGGCACGGCACACTGAAACGACTTTCAAAAGTACACTGACAAGAGGTGTTGAAAATGTTGAAGTCTACGATTCAGTGAGCGAGAACGAGAACGATGTCAATTCATTATCTATCTGCTTCGCACTGCGCAGACACGACACCAAAATGACGTAACACAACCGGACGGAATCGGCAGGGGCTGCCTCTCAAGCACAACACACGGAGCGAAGCGATTGAGGCAATTCTGACTTGCTTGCATACTATTAAAAGTGTATACGTGAGTGAGTGAGCACGGTCCACGCATGCGAACGAATCCGCTCCACGTGCCGCGAACGTTGAACGGCGCCGCGGCCGGCGGGCGGCGAGGCGAGGGCTACCTACTCCGACCGAGCCGAGACGCGAGATCGCGGTCGCTCCGTGAATTGCGCCATTATCTTTGCAATTCAATGCAATCTTATCGGAGTGAATTATATTTCTAATTAGGTTTAACGTTTAACAGGATGCAAAGTTGCTTTGGTACCTACTTTTATTTGTAATTTTCTTATATCGAACTTGTTTATTAACGACCAAGGAAATTTAATTTAGTCTCCTTGAACTCCTGACTTGCTTACCCACCCACCTTGTTCCACTTTACGATGCCCATGCAATAAATTTCCCAAGCTTGAATAGCTACAGGTTTATTACGAGTTACGACGGAACCTTCAACTTGGAAATACTTATCCATCGACTAGGTCAATAATTTTCTTTTCTGTGCAATTGTGCATTACCTTTTCCGGGATTTTTATTATTTTGATTTCATTCATTTATTCATTGATTGCATCCATGCATGGTACAAAGATTTTATCACATATGAATACAGTTTCTCATGGGCCCTGATAGGGCGTAGCAATAGGTATACATTATACCTATAGTATACGATAATACAATTTTCAACACATTGACATTACTTACTCTATCAAAAAATGCAATCATTACATAGTTATCAGTATAATTCAATTAGATCATTTATCGATTTTATTTATAATACATAAAATAGTAAAATAACAACAAACTATTTTATGAGCTTGCGTCATCAAAAAAATCTTGCGGGGTACGTGTAATAACATTTTTTTATAAGAAAGTCCTTCAGCCGTCTATTGAACTGCTGTTCTGTTGTTTGTTCTTTTATCTATTTCATGATAAGTATTTCGTACCGGCCTAATCTTCCTATCCCTTCCGCCTGTAGGTATTTCGTACAATTATTATGTCCTCTCTGACCTCTCGAAGTCTCAAATCACAGTCTCAATTTACTCTTAGGCTTTCAGATATAAAACTTAAAGTAGACCTACAGATGTAAAGTTTCAGCCCCAAATCACGTTAATCTGCACTTTTGGAGCAATGTGTACCTGTGGAACTATACCGGGTGTCCCAAAACTTTTAAAAAGAACATAAAGTCTTCTTTCAGCAAAATATCCTATCTACGATATTTAAGTTACTTTCCCTTGATGTCCCATAGTCTTGGGACATGTCTGTGGCATGCATACTTTTGCTTTTGTAATTTACTAATAATGTAAAATATACATGTTGATTTGCCCCTCGAGTCAACAGGAAAGAATAAAACAGAGATATGTAAATATAACCGGTTCATTTTTTAAAGATTATGTACCTGCTGAGAATGCTGACAATGAAGTCTCCTTTCAAGCAAAATTAAATGCGGATCATTTGGCTACAAGCTATAATACCACAGAAAGACACACATAAACATAAGTTAAACTTGATGACAATGATAACATCCCTATTATTTTGGTTGTTTTTTTAAGGTAACGATTTCATGGCTTTCAGATTCTTAATCAAAAACTTATGATTATGACTCAAGGGAGTTATTGTTTCACGCTTGCTAACTCAAACATTCATTTATTAATTCTAGAAAACATAATCAAATTGTGTTAAAAATGCGGAAGAATAAATAATGATGTGTTGTGGCAATACGACTTGTTAGTGGTCAGTCGTAGTCGTCAACAATAAAACCCTTGACTACGAAATTACTGTGGGTTTCAATGATAAGACTGGTCAGGCGGCAGAGGTTCCTTCCTTAACTTCCTTTACACAATCCATGTTTTGTCGCGCCTGCCTATTGTAGGGTAAAGAGCCAAGGAAGTATTAATGAATAAATTTTCATTTCTCCAAATATTTTTTTCCAAAATGTATTGACATTTGCATATTTACATACATGCATTGGCATAATGTTATTAAAACTATCGTGAGACATCTTTAATAATTATAAAAAACGGTTTTTTAAACTCACGTAAAAATTGTCAGGAACGGCCCGACAATCGACATGTTTCGAACCAGTTTCGAACTCATTTGGAGCTTGGAGCTCTTAATCGGGGTAGCTATCCGTGCTACTACGCGACTCGCGACCCACTCGCAGTGACAATTTTTACGTGAGTTTAAACCGTTTTTTATAAATTTATAATACATTGGCATATATATACATAAAATAAAATAAAAAATAAAATAAATAAATAAATATTGGACAACCTCAGGGAAGACCACTACGCAAAGCTCATGTGATATCTACAACTGATACATGACATGATAGCGCAATCCTCGACGTTCATCCGATCAGAAAGTGTGAACGGGCGTGACTTCTTTTTCTTTTACTGCTTCTTATGAGTATAATTAAACTATATACTTATATGTATTAACTTCGTGTCAGAATATACGTTTGGAAACTTCAGTTGTCTTCGAATGCAAGGTATTTTTTAACATAATTATCAACTTCCATAACGGCTATATTATCTGTGTATATACCAATGTATTATCAGGTTAAAGTCTAATTTCAAAACATTCACGCGTTCATCAATTACATTAACACATTTTACACATTGTTTTATTGCCCTTTAGTCTGACGTACAAAAATACGAGTAGTGTAGTAGTTAGTAACAAATTATTTTACTGGTCTATATATGTTACATTGTATTAAATAATCACTGATATATTACACATACCTAATTACGTTGTTATGTTTTATGTTGCATTTACAGCCATGCTAAGCGCAAAAGCAGTATATGTCGCTGTGGCGATCTCATTGAAATAACGCTTCTTATCCATTGATTAAAGAAAGCTAAGAACACAGACAAAAAGACTCGTAGTGTGAACTTGCTAACATATCAACAGTATTGAGCCGTGACCGTGAGCTACATAAGTTAGGCTAACAATCCCGTCCCGTGGACTTTTTTTCTTAATCTGGATGTTGATTACAACGGTTTAGGTGTGATTTTGTCTACAGTGTTCTAGAGGGAATACCGTAAATGTATTCGGGTAACGAACATATTGATTTTATAAAGCCATACTGAAATGCATAAATGCACATATGTTGTCATTTTATGTAGGAGTATAAATTATAAACATCTAGACCTGTGTTCTTACGTTTTTAATGATCCTGCACCAAATGCTAGTTTCTGTTTGGCTCCATGGTTGACTTGGTAGAGAATTTCTTATAGCATTAAGTCCACCATTTGTACCTACTATTTTGTACTGTTGTAAGTTAGTCAATAAATATGTACTTATCCCTTTTGTACGTTTTCTATGTTTATTGCGTAGGAGGACACCTACAGCCAAATTATGAATTGTATATTTGCTACCATCTTAAGCGGAACTGTTTTAAAACAACAAATAAGCGGTCCCAGACGTATATTTACAAAAGATGATATGGCAGAAAAAACACTTCGCCCTCCATTTCAATAATGTATGACCGCATGACGCCACAGCGGGTCAGCCACTCAAGGTGACGGCCAGTCGAACTGCCGCATGCTGCCGTTCTTGGCAATTTGCGCCCACTACCGTGCGACAGCCAATTTGAACTTATACAATTGTATGGTTTGAACTTACACGATTTACGCGCACTGTCATCACTGTCAAGGCAAAGACGGGACCTATTTTACTTATTATTTACATTGTGTTGGCAATTTTGTGACGTTTCGACCGTCTCGTCACTCTATACTCACACTTTGTCTTTATTATTAGTAACACCACTGAAACAAGTAGCTGGTCATCATGAGACCGTCATTCAATGATTGATATAGAAAATGTTACTATAAAACAGCATAACTACTAGATTTGGAATTCTTAGCTTCAATATTAGCTGAGATCTTGTCACTTGTTCCAACTAAAGTTGAATATCTCGAAAACTACTGGTCCTATTTCTACCAAACATAGCTAAGAACCATCTCAACGGATAAGTTTTTCGATAAAAACACACTCAGATTAGTCCATCCGTTTGGGAGCTACGATGACACAGACAGACACACAGATACACAAATGTTAAACTTATAACACTCCTCTTTTTTCATTGAAAAAACAGTCTTGCCCCCTAAAAACGTTATGCACTAAATTCTGTATCTTACTATTACTAAAGACAATAAGTTATTTACTTAAATATATATTTTAGTAATAACCCATCACCCTGGGCAATATAAAATTAAATTAACCTGTTGACTTAACTTAGGTACCTACCTACTACAATGGCTCATTATCATTAGAAGTTATTTCTTTCAATAGTTACAATAAAGATGCTGCGACTGCTGCGCTCAGAGATCTAAATATGTTTGGAGACCCCTATTATTTTTAGAATACCTATTCAATGACAACCCACACACACATGTTGGAAGGAAAAAAATTCACCCCCACTTTAGGTGTATGAGAGGTACCCGAAGTTTCTTTTTTAGTTTTTTTTACCGTTTTGTCGGCGTGATACATACCTACACATACTCATACCAAATTTCAGCTTTCTAGTACTAATGATCACGGAGCTAAGCCGCGGACGGACAGACGGACATGGCGAAACTATAAGGTTTCCTAGTTGACTACGGAACCCTAAAACAATGGACTGAATGCAAGCAAATTCAGTGTGGTTGTAATAAATACCACACGTGATGAAAATAAAGCCTATTTTACATTCATAAACGCGTTATATTTCCGTTTCCGTAAAAACGGGACCCTATTACTGAAACTTCGCTGTCCGTCCGTCTGTCACCAGGCTGTATCTGAATAACGGTGATAGCTAGACAGTTGAAATTTTCACAGATGATGTATTTCTATTGCCGCTATAACAACAAATACTAAAAATAAAATAAAATAAATATTTAAGGTGGGGCTCCCATACAACAAACTTGTTATAGATTATGGTACCGAACCCTTCATGCGCGAGTCGGACTCGCACTTGCCAAATTTGTTTTAATATTTCTAGCGTAGATGAATCTACAAAATATAGTATCGAGCAAAGGAAAAGTCCGTATGGCGCACTGCATTGCGTACGAGGACAAGTTGCGAACCATTCAAAAGCAAACTGGTTTGACACGAGGTTTAACATAACGCGTCGCTGTCGTCATCGCACTGATGAGAAAAATATTATGTAGAAATACATATAGGTACGCATTTGTCCAACGTCCATTACTTTGATCAAACCTTTCGATCTAGACACGCGGCAGCGTGTCCAGCCAAGTTCACCGCAGGAACTGGCGAGCAGCAGCCGTGTGTTATATTACACGAACCGTTTGGAGCCACTTTTGACCCCCCAATAACTCCAAATCTATTTAACATAAAAAAATGAAATTTGGCTTATGTATTAAGATCCTTTAGAACAAGTAGAACCCCAAATTTCATTAATATAGGTTAAATAGTTATTGAGATATTAAAGTCCAAAAAACGGTATTTTTATCACTGACTGACTGACTCACTAGTAATCAAAAACCTAACCCACTTCCAGGTGACCTAGAAAGGTGAAATTTGGCATCCAGCTTAGTAATTGTGTGTGTATACATATAAAAATCGAAAACAGTGATTTTTTTATGTTTTTTTATTATTATTATTATTGATGGTTGTTGTCTCAGAACTCTGTCATTTATAAACCGATTTGGAAAATTCTTTTTTTGTTTGAAAGATATACTAGAATAGCATACCTATACACTCACACGCACACACTTACACATACATGCACATAAAAATCCAATTCGTACTAACCGTTTTGGAAAATTCTTTGTTTATTCAAAACTTTCAAAAGATGTACTAGAATAGCACACAGAACTAATTAACAAATAATAATTAAGTAATTTACACATCATAATAATTTCTGTACAAAAAGTAATGATATCCCATCAAAAACATAAATGTAAAATGAGAGCCAAGTTCAATATCGCGTGCACTTCGCCGACAAAAGAATTGAGATCTGCAAGGGCGCCAAGTTCTTTGCCCTAAAATTTTAAGATACAAGGACATGCGACATACTCGATGCATTTATTTTACTTGGGGTGTAATTCAATATCAAGACTTGACTTGGCTAGTTTTAAAATATAAATTTATATTATAAATCAAAATCAATCAAATCATTAACCTATTTTCGTAAAGGTAAGTACGCAAGTTAGTGTACGTCTTGTTACTTATACCTACTGTTAGCTTGATAATGAACTATGACTATGTTACTTTTATAAAATTTAGTTAGTTTGTGAAAACTAGCCAAGTCAAATCTTGATATTGAATTACTCCCCAAGTAAAATAAATGCATCGAGTATGTCGCATGTCCTTGTATCTTAAAATTTTAGGGCAAAGAACTTGGCGCCCTTGCAGATCTCAATTCTTTTGTCGGCGAAGTGCACGCGATATTGAACTTGGCTCTCATTTTACATTTATGTTTTTGATGGGATACCTATTTCCAGAATACGTATTTAAAAGGTCATGATACTCATGATGCCACAATAGCGTGGCTCAACGTCTTATGACGTAAAGCTATGCTAATTTTATTAATTAACTATCAGCCTCTTACGTCACATATATATTATCCCCAAGGAAATACATCAATAAGGTTATTTTGATAACTTTTATAGTGGCATTTTTTTTAAACCTCAATTTCTCGTGGCTATTTCATTTGGTAGAAGGAACCCTCTGTCTGTCGATACGTGTTATTTGACCTTGGTTCGTAATTTCGGTCGCATTTAGTATATTATGCAATAGTTGTATAAGAGGGGTCAAAAAAAGCGAGTAGCATCTTCTCTTACGAACCTATGCCACTGGCTTTTGTGGACCACTTATATAACTAAATTTTGCATAAAATACAAGGAATATTAAAATTCAAATAAAAATCAACAAAAATTGTGGTGTAGGGTCATTGCGCTGGTTTGCGACCAGTTAACGGAGTTGCCAACTTCAGATGAGAAAAAATATTATCAACACACAGCATAGTATGCGTTAATGTAAACTAGTCTCAAATATAGTCTAGTTTGAATATGAAATCAAAAATATTATACTCCAATCCATAAATTATTATAAAATGCTGATAAAGCAATAATATAGCCAAAACGTCAGTTTGCGACCACTTTCATCAGTTTACGACCGCCAGTAAGCCAGTTTGCGACCACTATGTTAATATTTAAATTATGAAAATAAAACAAGTACAATTGATTTAAAAATATGTTTAATATTGCCTTTTAACAATGGAGGATAATCATATTTATTTCTTATTCGGTAAATAATTAAAAAACCGGCCAAGTGCGAGTGGTACTCCGTACCAATATCTGTAAGTTTGTTGTATGGGAGCCCCCCTTAAATGTTTATTTCATTTTATTTTTAGTATTTGTTGTTATAGCGGCAATAGAAATACATCATCTGTGAAAATTTCAATTGTCTAGCTATCACCGTTCTTGAGATATAGCCTGGTGAGGTGACAGACGGACGGACGGACGGACAGCGAAGTCTCAGTAATAGGGTCCCGTTTTTACCCTTTGGGTACGGAACCCTAAAAATAATCAACTTTGACAGTATTTTTCATCATCTGATGTAATACTGTTTTCTGATACAATCTGTAAGTCTCTCTTATTCCCTTGCCTTCCTTCCGAATGTCATTGAGAGCTTTTTCAGGGTCTCTTCGGTGTGCTGGACCCCTTCGGCCACCGACGAAACCATTCTACGTAACCAGTTACATGTGAAGGATTGTTTTTCTTGCTACGAAACTAGTTACGTACAAAGAGGTTTTTTTCTTCCTACGAAACTAGTTACGTACGACCTACGACCGCTTACAAAACCAATGCTAGGTAACCAGTTACGTGGGAAAAAATATTTTTCTTGCTATTACGAAACCAGTTTCTGACACATCTTTGCATTAGTGGGAAAGGGACGAAACATATTTTTGTATTTTGTTAACACAGGCATTGCTATTGGCTAGGGGTCTGAAAATAAGAAAGTGAGCGTTTTTTTTTTCCAAAAAAAGTGTACATGGCCATATTTGATGTCCCACACGTTGAACATATATTTTTTTTTTCACCTTACCTTTATATGAGTGCTATCGTTTGATTCTATAGATGTTAGGTATTCATGTTATATTTACAAAACTATTATTCCGGCGTTCATTCTGAAAGGGTGCAATAGTAGATTGTTTGACAAGGGGCTAAAACAAGCCATTATATGACACGAGGTAATTATTTGGACGAGCGAACGTAGTGAGCGAGGCCAAATATATCTGAGTGTCATAATGGCTTGTAGCCCCGTGTTAAACACTCTGCTTTTCACTTCGACTGAAAAAAAAACGACTGAAATAATTTATTTTATTTTATCATTTAATATTCTTAGCCAAGATGAAATGTTTAAGATTAAATTTCTTTTCGTTGATTATAAAACGTGCTAAAATAAAATTTCAGTTAATATTCCAGAACATTGTAACTAAAAACTTTTTAGTTTATTTTTTTAATTGGGTCGATCTGATCAGGTTGCAGGTTGATCTATTTTATTTGTAAATAGTATGTAGCTGGCCGGTAACAAGATTTTTTTTTCAGTGTCATATAAATTTGTATGGGATTATATGGTTTCCTTTTAAACCCTAGGGGCTAAATGTACTATTTTAGCCCCGCTTTGCGAACTTAAAACGACGTACTTTTTGAGCAGGAGAAGTGAAAAGAATGGTTAGCAGTGCCGCTTCTTTACGTTTTTAACTTGGCCCTGGATACCGGAGAGTACCCTAATGAATGGAAGATTACACGGATGAGGCCGATTCCTAAATCTAGTTGTACGGGCAACGTTGAGGGTTATAGACCAATAGCTATACTATCTTCGATAGCTAAGTTATTTGAGTCCATTATAAATACAATCGTAGCTCCACAATTGAAGCCGTTACTCTGTGATGCCCAGCATGGCTTTAGGTCTCGTCCTTCAGTAGAGACTAACCTTTTAACCCTGGTTTTCCCATCCACCCATTTCGGATCATATGGATAATGGAATAAAGGTTGACGTGCTGTACTTTGACTTTAAGAAAGCGTTTGACCGCGTTGATAACGATGTTCTCTTAAACAAGTTGTGCGCTATTGGTCTCTCACCGAAACGGCTGAAATTCTTTGCTTGTTATCTTCGCGACAGGCAGCAGTACGTGCAGCACGGATGCTTTATTTCAGAGCCATATCATTCATACTCGTTCTGGGGTCAGCCAGGGCCCGTTGCTTTTTGGAGTTATGGTCAATGATCTGGCTCTGGTTTCCAAGTGCGCCAGAAATTTACTGTATGCCGATGACCTGAAGCTCGTTTATGGTGTACAGGGTTTATCAGATTGTGAGTCCCTGCAAGATGATATTGATCGCGTATGCCAGTGGAGTATTGAAAATAGACTTCTCTTCAATGCTGAGAAATGTGCGGTTATAACATTCAGTAGGGCCCGTAATCCATTACTTTACAATTATACCCTAATATCAGAGAAAATAACTCGGGTTGAGACTATTAGGGATTTAAGAGTTACTCTGGACTCTTCTCTTAACTTTCATGAGCACATGATCACCTTGGCTCTTAACTCTTATAGAAGGCTCGGGTTTGTTATTCGGAACTCTAGGGACTTCGATGATGCTGGGACCATAAAGCTCCTTTACACTGCTCTGGTTAGAAGCAAGCTCGAAGCGGCTAGCGTTATTTGGAACCACCATGAAGTAACCTACATCTAGCTTTTGGAAAGAGTGCAAAAGGCGTTCCTTCGTTTTTTATATAAAAAGTTATATGGTTATTACGCATTCTTATATCCGACAAAGTTTTTGCTGGGTTTCTTGGGCTTTAACTCCTTGGAGGTAAGACGGAATTGCAGGCTGCTTACTGTAGCAAGTAGCATTGTACATACGTGGTAATACAGACTGCCCCGAATTAGTTGCTCAGTTGGTGCGCCTGTATGTTCCCACTCCAAGTAGAATCCTTTTCCGACCCCGTTGTCGCCATCTATTAGCGGCGCCGTCCGCGCGAATTGCGTCCCATGGAAAATCTCCACTGGTTCGGGCCCTACACCTCTTAAACTCACTCCTAGAATCAGCTCCGCGCTTTGATATATTTGCAAGCAGAGGATAGATGTGTGCGATGAATGTTTGAGGTTTTGTGAGATGATGGATGTTCGACCTTCTTCTGTGTAATTTACAATTGTCCTTTGTTCTTTTATGTAAATGTTATGTATTCTTAGTTTCACAGTGCCTTGGTTGTAACTGTTATGCTGTGAAATGTAATAAATAAATAAACTATATTATATTTATTACTAGATTTATTACAAAATAAGGATACGGAAAGTGCTAAAATGTGTTTGTCAACTCAGTCATATTCTGAGGCTTGCAGAAACTCGAAATAAATGTGTATGAATGTTGAACGTGGCTATACAGATAAAGTAACGAGTTTACATTTTAGTCGTGTGCTTTATTTATAAAAGAATACGGTCTTTAATGCCAAAAAAATACTTTTTCCAATGTCGAAAGAAATCGACAGACCGGAACCTCCGGAGATAGTCACTAGCGATTCTAACAGACTTGTGCAATTGATATTCCCCTAAAAGTTCCCGTTAATTTCTAAATTCTGGCAACATTAGAATGTTATAAGCATCGGCTGCTATTGCAAATATAGCGTCAATTCCAATAAAACGAAGTAGTGTTCAGTTCAGTTAAGTTTATTTATTCAGTCACAATGTACATTGTATGTGAATATGATATCAAACATAAAAATAATAATAATAAAGCCTAATACATAACTTAATACTAAAATACTGTACAATTGGTTTATAAATAAATTAAAATAGTTAAATACATGTCAGTCTCAATTTAAATAATCATAATACTATCGATACATGCATAATAAATATTCAATTAACTATTACAATCATTAATGAAGTCCAACACAGAATAATAACACTTTTCCAACAAAAGGTTGAGTCTTGCATTGAAAATACGACTGTTAATTATTGTTTTTTGGTTGTATTGGTAGTTTGTTGAAAAGCTGGATAGCCTGGTAGCAAGCGGTGAAAGGTGCACGTTGTGTCAGTGGGCAAAAAATAGGGTTCCGGGATAGTCACAGTTTTTTTGGGAAAGTAGATTATAATTAACTTTTTCAAACACAATTAGACTTTTCACAAACTATCGTAGTATCCGGAAGTCAACAAAAAACACATAGATTGGTTCCAAGGGCGTCGCCAGCCGAAGGTCCAGGGGGGGGCAGGGCAAGTTGACATATATGCAGGGTAGGAAAAGGAATTGTTGTAAAGTCATGCTAGAGGATAGGAAGCTTCACCAAGCACGTAAATAAGGTACTTGCGCCAAAGATGGCCCTGTTCCTAAGATAGCCCACTTGAAAATTTTATAGTTATAAGGAAGTTTGAAGGAAATCAAATTTCGCCCCCATGTTCGGTAAGTACCACAGTCTTAACTTATGACTATATATGGTACGGCTATCTTAGGAACAGGGCCGTCTTTGGCGCAAGTACCTTGTAGAAAGTGTATTTCGGCTTATAGTCATAAATGTCATTAAATATGAGATGGAAACGCGAGCGCGAAAGTTTTGGGAGGACGGTGCAAAATGTAGTAAGTCGTAAATCGCGAGCGTAGCGAGCGCGAATATTTTGGAGGGATACGGTTCATGAATGTGATGAAACCGCGAGCGTAGCGAGCGCGAAATTTTTTGAGAGGAAGGGCCAATATTTAAACTAGATGAAAGCGCGAGTACAGCGAGCGCGAAATTTTTTGAGAGGAAGGGTCAAAACAAAACCAGATAAAAGCGCGAGCACAGCGAGCGCGAAATTTTTTGAGAGGAAATGAAAGCGCGAGCACAGCGAGCGCCAATTTTTTAAAGAGGGAAGGGTCAAAAAAACCAGATACGAAATTTTTCGTAACCATAAAATAAGTTGAAAGACAATAATTCAATACATTTTGATGCAAGTGCAGAATATCACGAAGCAACGGACCGAGAGATCTTGCAACGAGCCGAAGATCCGCTGGACGCGACGAGTAGACTCGAGGCTGCCCAGTACACCTGGTCTACGTTTGTCGATTCAGTTTTGTTATTTTTTTTCAAAATGGCGTTAATAATGGGGCTGGAAACGTAAAATATACCAATTTTCGAAAAAAACTCAGGACTTCAGCTCAGCGCCACTTAAGTAGTTCTAATTTTTTTGTACCAATGTTATATTATATGGACAATTCTTCTTCTTCGGTACACTCTACATAGTCTCTACAAAGTGTCACCTGTCAGTGAGACACGTCGCCACTCGTTTCGTAGAGTCACTTTTCAGGAGCTTTACTGACGGTAGCCGATACACTGGCGATCTCATCAACGATCTCCCTCTAGCCCCTGACCGCGACTTCTACTCTCCTAATTACATCCATTTTGTGGAGGAGTTGGAATAGATTGGAATTATTACTTACTGAATTAATTTGAGTTTCGATGTGCAAGAATGATCCATCAGACAAGTCAAGTGACTGGACATATTTTTGGATCTCTAGGGGGGGGCAGCTGCCCCCCCCCTGCCCCCCCTTGGCGACGCCCATGATTGGTTCAGACAAAGTAGAATTCCTCACCTCCGATTAGTGACGTGATATACTACCGGAACGATTTTGTTACTAATTGGAGCCACAAAGATTAGGGATTCTAAAAAATATACATGAATGTTTGTTCGCATTTATCTCGCATTTGTCAGAACCGATTTGGATGCGGTTTTCAGGAGAGCATTTGTTTATTTTTGGAAAAGGTTTTGGTAAACATCAATTGTACAATTTAATTCCCAAAGCAAAATAATAAATAAAAATTTATAAAAAAGAACCGCCTTTAATAATAGACATAGGCTACTTTCATTCTGCTATTCTGTCGGGTCGGGAACCACGATAAACGCAGCCAGTAGAAGCCTTTTGAGTATTCTTCTCAATATTCTTCTTTCTACGAAACCAGTTTCGTAGGAAGAAAAAAACCTCTTTGTACGTAACTAGTTTCGTAGCAAGAAAAACAATCCTTCACACGTAACTTCACGGTTACGTAGCATAGTTTCGTCGGCGGCCGAAGGGTACTAGACAGTCCGCTTCTTTTTCTTTGTTGCGTCCAATTTTTTTGGGAGCGCCATCTAAAAAATTAGTTTAATTAATAATATATTTCTGTCCGCTATGACCCGGGATCAGATATAAAGATAGATATTTGCCTCGAGTTAGCAAAACCGTACTGTTAACTCACTCATATATAATAAATTTATATATAGTAGTGTATATAATATACTATATAGTATGAATTCTAATGGCATAAATAGAACTTTTCAATACCCAGCCAAATTAAAAAAAATCACACGTGGTCGCCCTCAATAAGCCAATACTTATTTGATTTACGGCCGTCCTTTCCCTCATACTAAATTATGGTGGCCGCAAACCAATATTTTTATTCACACTGATTTGGTTTACGACCATCCTTTCTCTTATACTAAATAATGGTGGCCGCAAACTAACGTATTTATTTCAATTACGTCAGTTAACGACCACCTACTTACCATCCAATATTTGTAGTCGATTTAAATAAAGTTCCTTCAAAGAAACTGGCGGCCGCAAACCAAAGAATCACTTCTTTACAGTTTTACAACACTACACCTTAAATTATAACAGTTTTGAATGAAGCATAAGGACCATACTAGTTGAAACAAAATATTGCTGTATACGTTGGATTGCGACCATATGGCCGCAATCTGAAGTTTTTGATAAATATGCATCCGGTTGACGACCACTGGATTTTATGTTAAAATTAAGTACAAAAATAGCAAACAACAACTAAAAGATTAATAAAAGTTAACGATTGCACTAATGAAACATGGAACTTATGTGTACAGCATGAAATAAGTTATAAAACTTACTGTCGAACGCCGCGCGCCGTGCTATTTTTTCTCTATCTCGCTGCAGGACCAATCACCACTGCGTCATCACGCACACTGAACATTTTTTCTACAACGCTGGACTAAACCATTTATTTCAGACGGTATCAATTCTTATTTAGAAATCATTTAAAAACCAGTAAGATTTTTTTTTGTATTTATGGCATCTATAGAAATGTTATTATCTTGATTTAAAGAAATGAAGTCCAACAAATGGTCGCAAACCAAAGGTGGTCGCCAAACCGGCGCACCTACCCTACCCTACCTACCCACATTAAAAAAGTGAGACATTACATGTTTCATACATTTATATAAAAATCAACTTTCAAGGTTGTTGACTTATATATTTTTTTAATATTCAATCGAGTTCGAATACTATACGGTCAATATATACGATATAATAACTACATTATTCATAATAAACAATATTATGCCATATTTATATACGTAAAATCTGTATGAATAATTGCGTTTTTATTATACTTTTAATATCAATGTGTGGGCCATACTAATAATGGTGCCCTCTTAATTGATTTGCATCGTTCCAAGGTGAATGATACTTAACTGTGGTTAGCCAACTACCCGAATTATTTGGTAGTGTAGTTGAAGATAGGCCATTATCCTCAATGTCAAAACGATTGGCATTGTCATTGGTAGTACCTGTGCACTCAGATGACGTGACATGATTTCTAACGTTTCTTCCTGTTCCTGTGATAAATTAGTATTTCTATAAATTGTATGCACAAGTTTATTAAAACCGTATACTCGCTATTTTGTTACGTTTCTATATATATTTAACATGTAATGCTGTTCTTTGTAGAAACAACACCAGAAGTTATATACCTAACGATAGAACTTAGACCGAGTGGCAACGAGTAATTTTTAGTACCTATCTACTCGTACCCTTAGGTGATAAACAATTTAATAGTTCTACTCTGTAAATTGCAGTACAGACCATACGTAAAAAACATACCTACATGCCGCACTGAAAAGGAACTGCATTCCGTTAGGTACTTGCCGCGTATTTTTTTTTAAACATGTTTGTTCAATTTACTGTACATAAATTGAAGAAATACGATAATACCATTAAAATTGGGAAAGTAAAGATCTAAGATACGGCGGCGCCGTTACAAGTTTTCTCCCAGTCTTAGCTCTTGACTACATTACCATGTTTCATTATTAGATTCTCATTTACATACTAGTTTGATGTTAGCAACAGTAACAGAGTATTCCCTTGTTTTGTCTAAAAAATAGTTGCCTAATTTCAGTTTGCCTAACAACTTTTAGTATAACCAACGGTTTGCCTAATTTCAGTTTTCATAATTATTGTTTCAATAAATGATCACTTTGTCGAAACTCGTTTAGTCTAATCATCACTTCAAATAAAGTTTGTTTTGTTTAATATTAGTTTAACTAATTCTTATATTGCCGAATGTTATTTTAACTAATGATTATATTGCCGAATGTTATTCTAACTAATGATTATTTTGCCGAATGTTATTCTAACTAACGACCATCACGTTGAAACTCATTTTATGAACATAACATTTAAGGCAGGTCCAACTTGGCTTAGGTTAGGTACGACGACGAGCGAAGCGAGGAGGAGTGTTAGGTTGAACCGCGACCCAAACGAGCGAGCGAGCCTCGCAGGTCCGACTTGGCTTACGATTCCTAACATTACCTTTTTCACCTTAAGGCAGATCTGACTTGGCTTAGGTTAGGTACGACGATGAGCGAAGCGAGGAGGAGTGTTAGGTTGAACTGCGACCCAAACGAGCGAGCGAAGCGAGCGAGCCGCACAGTTCCGACTTGGTTTATGATTCCTAATATTACCTATTTCAAAGGCAGATCCGACTCGGCTTAGGTTAGGTACTACGACGAGCGAAGCGAGGAGGAGTGTTAGGTTGAACTACGACCCTAACGCGCGAGAGAAGCGAGCGAGCCGCGCAGGTCTGACTTGGCTTACGATTTCTAACAGTACCTATTTCACCTTAAGGCAGATCCGACTTGGCTTAAGTTAGGTACGACGACGAGCGAAGCGAGGAGGAGTGTTAGGTTGAACTGCGACCCGAACGCGCACCGAGGGTTCCGTACAAACAAATTATCTTTATCTTTAACACTTTCCATCCTTAAGTTTTGCAGGGAATTGAATATATTTAAGGTGTATACTTTGATTAATAAATAAATAAATAATAGGTAATAAAAAAACGTAAAATAATATACTTACCTACTGTGCAAATTAGGCAAACTGAAATTATACAAAAATTGTAGTAGGCAAACTAGCGTTTATAGGAAATGTAATTATATTAGTTGAATAATAGATAAAATGAAATTATATATACAAAAATTAGGAAATATGAAAATACGGCAAAACAAGATTATGAAAAATATTCGTTAAGCGAAATTATTTTAGATTAAACGAATATTAGGCAAACTGAATAAATATGCAAAGTAATTTTAGGCAAAATGAAATTAGGCAAATCAAAATTAGGCAAAAATTATTAGACCAAATAAGGGTAAACCCAGTAACAGATCTTGAGGTATCTAAGTCGAGATGTTTATGCTCGTGCAGCTAGTTTCCAGAATACGTGTGTCATTGACATAAAAACTATATACTTGTATGTATTTGTGTAAGAACCGTTTACTAACAGGCAAATTAACATTATAATACTAAAGTAGCTATATTGTGTATCATAAGTGTAAAACTTACCAGTATCTTAAAAACCATGCAGCTAAAATGGATATTATATTTGACCAGAAGCCCATTGTCACATTTACACGTTTTTACTTCAATAACTACGCAAGATAGGTAGCTTGATCTTAATAAACTAGTCATCTACTCAGTCAGGGAGAATAGTTGTTGCCAGTTACCGGAAAGGTACTTGGGGCTTATTTTTTACAGAAATAAATATTATGAACATCTTTTACTTAACTGCAACTTTGATTTCATGACTTCATGAGGCTTGGCACTATTTTTAGAAGTCAATTTATTTTTTATTTTTTTTATAGTGTTTGCTGAAAGGATCTACACAAAAAGCTTTAAGCTTTCGTCTTCCTGGAATCCAGTCATCAGCCAAGGTATATCACATAAAATAGGTCGTTCTCAAGCTATAGATATCGTAAAGTATTGTGTGTCGGTCGAGTGGCAACCCCAGTGGGCAAACTGATAATAAAGACCAAATGCGGGTAGGTCGAAATACCCCCGCGACGAGAAGTCGTTGATGCCCCCGCCCCTTCAATCTTACTTCAGTCCCTTCGAGACCATGAACGTAACATCACATTCAAAACTTCGAGGTCATTAAATAAACGCGTTGTGAACGAGACCCGTTTGGTTATAACAATGTAATTTAATAGCCTTCCAAAAATTGTACCCGGCCTATTTCAGGTAAATCCGATTCCGATATATCTGGACGTCAGTAAAAATTAAAGATTTACAATATTTGTATGAACAACTAATAGCTTTACAAAACTATATTAACTAATCGACTATACTTGAAATAATAAGCGTTTAAATAACTTTTTCTCAAACATGCAATGAAATATTGTCTTTACGTTCCTTATCCACTCAATTGCTTTTGGTAACTACGGCTACCTGTCATCGCTCTTATTTTAGTATACAAATAGAGTCCAACTCAAAAATCAAAGCAATTGAGTGGTTATAATAGGCTAGGAAGTATCGCTTTTTGGGCGCAACAACTCGAGAGGACTGTAAAGGGATTTTATACTGCTTTTCAGGCCTAGGCCTGCAAAGTAACTTTTTTTTGGTTTCAACAACAAGGTCATTCACACAGCTGGCTGGTTTGACAAAAAGCAGGTTTTGTTTTTAAAGGTTGGTTGGTTAGACTAAAATGTCCTATTTGTCAATTAATAAAATGTTGTTACCTACTTGGCCGGAAATCCTCATTTTCCCGGCCTCTGATGTAATGTACTATTAATAGCCTTCCAAAAATTGTACCCAGCCTATTTCAAGTCAATCCGATATTTCTGGACGTCAGTGAAAATTAAAGATTTACAATATTTGTATGAACAACTAATAGGTTTACAAAACTATAAGGTATTATATTTACTAAACGACTACGAGTATACTTGAAATAATAAGCGTTTAAATAACTTTTTCTCAAAAATTGCATGTAATGTTGCCTTACCATCGCTAGATAAGACAACAGTAAGTGGAACATACCGAAGACTTTTTAGAAGTGTCCAGTAAACAGCGAGATTTTAAATTTGGAATCAATATTGGTCCAGTAAGTAAGTATGTAATTCCTATTACGTATCAAGATATTTGAATATCGAAACACGATTTACATCGTCACCGACCTATAAAAAAATTAAGGATGTGAAGGCGATGAGGTCGTATATAAATGTAAAAAGGATGCATTCCACAAATTGTTTTAATTATAAGTACAGTGCGAGAGCAAATTATAGAAATTAAAAAGTGGCGTCCCTTTTTCATAGATTAAATAGAAAGAGACGACATTGCAGTATACACTTGCAATTTACACTAAGAGCAAATGTAAAATAAAAAGAGGTTAGTACTATTGGCAGTATAAACGTAACTCAAGATGCATACTTAAAAAAAAAAAAGTAGCGACAAGGTTTAGTGCGGAAGTTTGTATGCAGCGTTTAGTTCATAATTGTGATGTGTAAAATGACAATGATATTTCGGAATTCTTTCCTTTTTTGTGTCGTTTAGACAAAAACATCGGAGTTAAAATTGAAGGTAAGCTTTATGATGTGAAAATTAGTTAGAAAATACAACAATGTATAACAATAATTAAATTTTATCTTTAAGACTTAGATTTGTAAGACAGTGCAAATAATTAAACGCAGTATTTATAAAAAAATAAATTAAGGCGGGATTTAAATTAAAAGACAAACATTTCAAATTTGATTGTGTGATCTATTACAATAATTCAGCAAAAATGAGTTCAGACGAGTCTGATTCCGAATAGACGGTACTCCTCCATACTTAAAAGCGGAGGCAGAGTTAGCTAAAATAATTTACTTCCGACTAAATCCAAGGAGATATAAAAAATACAAGAGATTCATTAAATGGAAGGAAGAAAATCAAGTTAATAGTTGGTCAGATAATGTGTGATAAGGTCTGAATATTTCAACAATCTTTCTGAGACAATCGGATGGCTACAAAGGAAAGAAATCACAAATATTCAGCAGCAAAATATAGAAAAGTTCTTAAATCAAGCTCTAGATGATAAACAGTTTGGCGATGAAGGTAAATAAATGCTGCCACTATTTGATAACGATATAACTATATTTTTTATCCAAGTATAAACTCATAATTATTTTTGTTATAGGTTGTTATCATGGGAGTAAATGGCCAAATATGAATGTCACCTATAAAATATAATTTTAATCTAATTTTCTTGTTTAATTTTTGAGAAAAGCACTATACTTGCTTCGACCGTAAGAGCCATCCTGGCCTTGTATTATATCTGGACCTCGCCTACGGCTCGGTCCGACTAATTCCTACTCGGCCAGTATGGCTTACTTACTGGTCTCTGCCGTAATGTACTAATAATATCACGATTAAACTTTGTCATTGACTGGTTATGGCGGTTATGTATGACTATGTAATTCGAGGATCCCATAGCAAAGTATATTTCAGCTAAAACATAAACTTTACTATCGGTAAACCCCCGACATTTCGAAATCTCAAGATTTAGTTTTTTTTACGTGTGTACTTTTACATGTTTACCTTATTTTATTGCAAAACTGTTTTAATTTAAGATTCGGGATTTCCTATTGGCAAACGTATAAGCGTTGCGTAAGCGTAAGCCACAAAGAATGTTCATACATTGATAGACAACCAACGTCTTTATGTATATAAGGGGAAGATTAAAGCCAGTACTAATAAATATACTGGGTACCTTTGGGTCAGGATATTCTCGTGTAAGAAAAATGGCGTACGTTTTCCGCGTTCTAGTTCCGTAGAACTGTACGTACCTAATCAAGGCTTAATACTAAAAACCGGCCAAGAGCATGTCGGGCCACGCTCAGTGTAGGGTTCCGTAGTTGCCCATCCTTCACAATAGACGGGCTTAAAACAGCGGCTTTAAGCCCGAGGTTTAAATTACGAGAAAGATTTCAAGCTCTATAAAAAGGTCGTAAACGCCAAAGTAACTGTAATTACTTATTACCTTCTGGAAGTTATCGATTATACGCGCCAGATTGAGCGAAATGGTTTAATACAGTACGGCACTTAACTAATATGTGTAACGTTCGAAGTATAAGGACACCGCGCGGCACTTACGTCATTTTAAAGAAAATTATGATTTTTTGCGATAACTCGAAAACGGCTCGACCGATTTTATTCAATATGGTTTTCATTGAGTGTGTTTAAAAGGCCCCATTTTTTAATTTTTCCATAATTGTTTGACCAGTGGTTGAAAAGTTAGAGGGGGGACGCTATTTTTTGGATTGCTGGAGCGAATATTTACAAAACTGCTGACTTTATCATAAAATGATGTTAGAAGATCCCTTTTATTTTTAAGACCTATTCAACGACACCCCACACACTAGAGTTGGAACGAAAAAACACCCCCGTTTTAGGTGTACGGGAGGTCCCCGAAAAAGGGTTTTTTTTTTACCGTTTTGTCGGCGTGATACATATACGGCGCGAAACTATAAGGGTTCATACCAAATTCAGCTTGCTAGTATTAATGATCACGGAGCTAAGACGCGGACGGACGACAGACGGACAGACAGACGGACATGGCGAAACTATAAGGGTTCCTAGTTGACTACGGAACCCTAAAAAGGACCTGTATACGAATTATGAACATTCTACGTAAAACATCTAGAAAAATCCCAATATTGAAACCAGTTTTAAAAACCAGCCAAGCGGGAGTCGGATTTGCGCACAAAGGGTTCTGTACCATCAAATGAAACAACTGGCCGGGTTAGGTTAGGTTTGCATTTGCACCTGCACCTCTAGCACAACTGAGACAAGCGACTCTTCCTCACGCGAGGTATACTACCTTTTCCTTTCTGTACAGTATTACTGTAAGAGGGTGACGGGTGATACTATATGTCGCGCGACAAAAGTCGCGAGGTTTAGTTGTGCTAGACGGGGTGGTGAGTATGGCGCAGGATAAAAATGAGATGCACCTCAGTGCAATGCTTTGGGTAGGGACAAGACTAAGTCCTTAGCACAAAAAAGTCGGTCAAGCCGGATAACTAGGCGGACAACAGTGATCTTATATGTATAAGGGTTCCGTTTTTTCCTTTTAAGGCACGGAACCCTAAAAACAGGCCCAAGATCACCACAGCGTCACGTAACCACGTAATGTACGATATTCTTTACGCACTGACGTCACAAGTAAGTTGACGTAAATATGGATATTTATGTTATGGTATAGTACCTACCGTCATCAAAGATAGTGGTGTACCAATTTTGGATCTTAATGCACATGAAATACGGTCGAAATGTGGTACCTAGGCCACTATCTTGGACTTACTGTACATACTACATACATATTGCAGATGCGTTAACGTTCCTTTGTAGAATCAGTTTATTTTTACAAGCTTTTATTTAACTTTCATTGTATGTTTAAAGTATGTTTGTTCGGGTGGAATCTTGCAACTCAATTTTGAAGCAGATATCGTCAACCGATTGAGCTGAAATTTTGCATAGGTACTTACTTAACTTTGATGACAATACAATAAAATGGTACCACGGGGCTGATCTGATGATGGAGCCGGAAGGTGGCCATAGGAACTCTATAATAGAAAAAGCAATCCTACCGAGCTTGGGCTCTTTAGAATCGTCTCAGTGAGCATTTGACGGATATCCAAAGAAAAGTACAGTCGGCTATAAAAGCTTGCCACCAAAATGACATTTTTGTCAGAAACTTATTAGTTCAGGTTCGGGACGAGATCTGCCGCTTATTTAGAGGAAGTATCAGTTACGTGGTGATTTTCTGATTGCCGATAATCGGCATAATAGTTCCAAGGAAATATCACTATCCCTTGGCAAATAAGATGTCGAATCTTAATGATACCTTTCATAACAAAGTTCACTACACCGGTGAGCAAGTACATAATACTCCTATTAAAATTCCTTGTGGCGGATCTCCACCGGCCAATGCGTGCTCACAACCGGACCATTTGCATATGCATAACTACTTAATGAATTAAGTTATGGATGATTGCGGCAAAACCATTAGAAGCGGAAATGTTTTTAACAAAATAAATAAGTAATATCTTACTTAAGAGGCCTTATTCCTTTTAAAATGTATTTTTTCATATTATAACAAATATACTGGTAACTTCATTCAACTTTTTGAAGTAAATATAATACCTTTCCCCGAGTTCTAGGTAATAAAATAGGTATTTCACGCTTTCAATGCGAGCAGTCGGAAATAAGTTAAAAAACTAATTTTCCGCGTGAATTTTGTCGATTTCGAGTAGTTTTTAAAACCAAAATTATCAATAAAAAATTCAAACTGTAGTTTTCAAATATATACCAATAAATCCCAATAACCCTGTTCTAGGTAGTAACATCAATAATATGTTAAGAAACATGTTTGGTCATAGAGAAAAATGTCTAAAACAATCAGTATTTTAGAAGGAATAAGGCTTTAAACACTCTTTCTAGAAATTTCCAAAATCCAAAAGCTTGCTCTTTTGATTCAGGGGTCTTTGTACTTGTAGTTTATTCATCCTTCCTTGCCTTTGCTAAATAATTATTCCCTTGCTTTATATTATTACAATAGGTACAGCTTATCCATCTTTTCTTTGTCTTCCTCTTCTTCTATAACTATAACCCTCCACATTCATGCTATCCTTGCGAAATAAATTAGAAAGGACAAAAGCTTTTGTTAGAAAGCCGTCGTACGCATGGACACCATTGAAAGTGTATCCTCGATCGATACGGATATAAGGCATATATACTTCCCATACAAAACAAGTCATGGTATGGTACGTTATCCTCCAAAGTAAGACACATTTGAACTGCGGCGTAGATAGGCACTTTTGACCAATATTGTTGTTAAACTGCGATATGTATGATAATTTTAATTGTTATACACCCCCACTACGAAAGTACAAAACACAGTTTATTTCGTCATACATCACCTGTCACTATTTACCGTAAACATCATCCGTAGACAGAGAGCCGGCAACGGGTAGGTATGTTTACGACACGCCGCCGGTACATACTTATTGTAGTTTTAGCACTTTCCGTAGTTATACAAATGCGTATTTAGAAATTTTGAACGGAGGTAAATTTTCTGAACTATGCCTTGCCTTGTCGACGACAAGGGAAGGCATAGTTCAAAAAGTATCAAAGGTGACGACAAGTTGTCGTCACCTTTTTATAAGTTGTTTTTAGTTGCATAGTTATTTGCGTTGTCATTAACAAAAACTTTTTTTAATTTATTGAATGGTTATCTGAATTCTCAAGAAATAAAAACATAAAATTTTTACACATTAAGAAATCAACCTAGAATACCATGGACAGCCCATCGCACTAATAGGTAGGTACCCGCATCCACCAGATCATCTAAAATCTACTCCCGTAGAATCTTTGAAATCTTTGGACAGATAGGCAGGAGGAAAAATGACAACCTGGAAAAGCTGCTAGTGACAGGAAAAATTCAAGGAAGACGACTATAAGAGGTAAGAGTGCCATTCGCTGGCTGGACGGATCAGATTCGCCACGAAAGTCATACATAGTTTCCGACGCCATGCGTTCTGCAGTTGTCTGAAAAATGATAAATAAACAATTTTCCTAGGAAATCCTTTATTCCTTATAGACGACGTCCGGTCAGGAAACCAAGGTCACTCAATATGGAGGATCGACCAAGTCCAGAAAGTCGTGCGCCAGTTTCAAGAAGTTTCATTTTAATTGGCGACAAGCAGCACAATACAGAATAGGTCGGCGTAGTTTGATGACGGAGGCCAAGATCCACTTCGGGTCAATGAGTAAGTTACGCTTTAACATAGTCGTATATACATATGTATATGTATATTAACTACGTGTTGGTATTCGATAGATGTGGCTTACATTATATATGTTATGCATTAGCATTGATATTGTTTGTGAGCCATCGGAGATTAATATTGCAAATAATGTACGGCCCGAGAATCTGTGGTAGCTTTCCGTCTCTCTTACTCTTCGGAAGCCCTCCCGATATATACAGGTCACATCCTTGTCACATCCAGTTTCTCTTCGTCAGCCATGTAACAACCCGTTTTGCGAGTGTTTTTTTGTTTTGACGTAAGAAAAAGTGAGTTTTAAGGTAGATATACTGTTTATCTTTTCACAAACGTTTCGTCTTACCAATGGAGTTATATTTTTGCAAAGAAATAAACTTAATTGAGGTCATTTTGGCGTATACCGCGCTTCGATTTTCGTAAAACCATCACACGTGGTATGAGTTAAACCCAAAATGGCCGTTTTGTACACAGTGGCTCAAATCACTTAAGTACACAGTGGTTCATGATCCACTGTGTACTATTGGTAAGTACTGGATAATGGTTAACAGACATTAATTTAGAAAATTTAGCGAGATGTAATAATTTTTGTTAATTCTCCCTTTTAGGATGGCTCGTCCAGCAGGCCCAATGAAATAGATAAACCTACAGTTGATGACATGAAAAAAAAAATGGTTTGAGCGTGAGAAATGCGTCTAAATTTCAGGAATTATTTTCACTGCACTGAGACGTTATCATTTTAAGACTCGATATATTAATGTTGGGTAGGTTCGTTTACGCCAAATTATAGCGTTAGTAAAATGTGCAATGAAGAGCAACAAGAATTTTAAAAGATTATTTCAAATACTGTAGTTTTACGGATTGAGCACAAAGGAATTTCGAAAAATAACTTTATTATTTATTTTAATTTCATTTTTTATGATATTTTATGCAAGATACTAATTAAGTAATGGTAGTTACTTAGTTTATGTAGCAGTTATGCGTTGATTATTAACTAAGTCATAAAAAAATAAGCTCGTTTAGTACATTTTGAATGTGTAAGACTGAAAAGTCACTTTCAGGCTGAAGTAGTCAAAAAAAGTTTTCTTTTCTGATGTGTAACTTATTTTGTTTGATTAAAACAAAAAAATAAAGACCGATACGAAGCAAAAAAATGCATTATTAGTTGAGTTATATTATAGATGATCCACTGTAAACTTGCCTGATTCACTGTAAACTGAGGGCCGATTCACTGTATCCCACACCCACAGTACACAATGGCTCAAATGAGTTTTTTTAGAAAATACTATATATTTTCCAAAATATTATCTTGTCGAGCTAAATCGATTGGAATAATCAATATATATTAGTTACACTATAACACGGATCCTTTCACATCTTTCCAACACTCACCCAAATCAAATTACATCTCTGCAAAAAAAAGTGACCCACTGTTGCCGCCTTGACCCTACAATTGTATACGTATTACCGCTCCTTTAAGTTTGCGCTTTTTTTCTCTGTCATAGCCTGACCCGCCCGCGTCACCCTCCCCACATTTCTCCTGTGGCGCGCGATTCATTGGTATTGAGGGCTAACCAGCGCGTTAGTGAACCAGTCCGGATCGATTTGGAGGGATAATGTACGCAAGGTGGCTGGCAGGAGTTAAACGAGATTGTTGTGTACAATAAGTGTTTACATACATACCTACATATAGTTGAACATTTTTAAGACATCCGAATCTAATGGTCATAAAAAGCTTATCTTGTAAACATGACCCCAGAAAGCCGATATCCGAGGCAGGCTATCCCCACGCGTTTCGACCGCGCGAAACATTCCGATCTCTAAGTGCCAACCCCGCGCTACAAAACGTCAGTGGGCTGCCACGCCTTGCGGCGAGCGGACGGCGTACAGTTAACGTTTCCCGCGCAACCTGTGCTGTACGATGTAGAAAAATAAAAGTCGGGCATATTGTTTTTGTGGCAACAAAGACGATTGAAAATGATTTCATTTGTTCCAGAACACATTAAACTCTCCGGAATAAAAGATATTGTTTAAGAATTAACGTTTACTGGGGCACTATTGACGCGTAACTATTAAAGTCTGGGTATTTCTCTAAAAATCTTTATGGGGGCGCTTAGCTTTTTTCGAATTAATTGTGTTGGTTTGATTCCATGCTGTGTTGTTATTACTGAATGTTTAGTTATAAAATCAATAAGTAAAATATTTAAAGATTCACTCTATTATTCCTTATGTTTTAGAAACACGATTACTTGTAGTTTCCTCGATAGTTTTTTTTTAAAGTTACCTCAAAAAAGCAACATAAACCCTTAGTATGTCATAAATACTGCAGGGAAAGTTATCAGTTTTTTTTATAATAACATAACGAGATGTTAACTATATAATGTATAACATCTTACATTTTCAAAATCTGTATTATTTTACTAATTAAACCGAAAAAACATGATTTCCGCGCTCCCAGCAGAGATGGGCAAAAGTTAATCGATTAACGATTAAGATTAACTTTTTTAATCTCGATTAACGATTAAAATTGACGATTAGTTAATCTAATCGTACGAGTTCCGATTGATTTAATATCGAAAGATTAAGTTAATGGTCGATTAATTTTTAGCGATTAAATTTTTAATTGATTAATTAATTCGATTAACTTTCTCTCGATTAATATTAGAAGACTTTTTGTAAGTCTAAGTCCCTGCCTAGAACATCTTAGAGTACCGCACTATAAAAACCATCTTGTATTACTGTAACAAGAGGGAAGAGGGAAGAGCGGAGGGCGGAGAGCGGCGATCGGAGAGCGGAGAAAGGCGTGCGGAGTGCGGCGTGCGGAGAGCGGAGAGCGGTGTGCCGAAAGCGTAGTGCGGCGTGCGGAGAGCGACGTGCTAAGCGGAGAGTGGCGTGTGGAGAGCGTAGTGCAGCGTGTGGAGAGCGGCGTGCGGAAAGCGGAGAGCGGCGTGCGGAGAGCGTAGTGCAGCGTGCGGAGAGCGGAGAGTGGCGTGCGGAAAGTGGAGAGCGGAGGGCGGCGTGCGGAGAGCGGCGTGCGGAAAACAGAGAATGGCTTGCGGAGAGCGGCGTGCGGTGAGCGGAGAGCGGCGTGCGGTGAGCGGAGAGCGTCGTGCGGAAAGCGGCGTGTGAAGAGCGGCGTGCGGAGAGCGGCGTGCGGAGAACGGAAAGCAGAGAAGCGGAAAGAGGGAACGGTCGGATGCAAAGGTAACCGAACGTAGAGAATGGTGTTCAATCGTCCTGAAGTGGGCAACCCAGTGGGAATCGGGTTGTCTGGACGCCACGCCTCTGCTGACTAGACTGGTTGACCAAACGAGCGAAGGCACGAGAAAAAGCTAGCGTTTACATAACGGAGGCAACCCTAGCGCACATTCCAATGACGTTGCGTCATCCGCGGGAGGGGGCATCGATAGCGGTGGCAACGCCTGCCGTCCAAACAAGTGGGGTATCTGTTACGTAGTAACTTGTATATAATCTGTGTCCGAGGACAAATGGATGCAACGAACAAAAAACGTAAACTTTGAAAAATTACCCCAGCAAGATAGTTTCGAACCAAAAACGCTGGGGGCAATTTTTCAAAGGCTATTTCCTTTACATATGTATATCATCTAGTCATTTATGGTTTTAGTGTCAAAGTATCATATTCGAATGAGTTAGAATATTGCAATTTCAACCTTGTGACTTTGAAAAGACATTTATTTATTTATTTAAACTTTATTGCACAAAACAAAAGTCAGTACAAATGGCGAACTTAATGCCTAATGGCATTCTCTACCAGTCAACCATAGGGCCAAACAGTGATGCTTCAAGTGGGTGCAGAGTTGAAAATTAATCGTTCGGAAAGCATCTAAGATACAAGTGAATAAATGTATATTATATAATAACTTTACCATAAATACAATGATACATATATTTACATACTATATATAAGATGTATATTATAAAGTTTGTAGGAATGTAGGTACGTTTCACTGCAACGCAAAAACTACGCAACAGAGGATATACTCGCTACCTGTCCATTTTAGAGCTCCAAGGTTTTAGAATATTGTTTTAGATAGCTCCGAATTTATTGTACTCGGGCTATCCACTTTAAATCCTTCTGCGTGGGCGCAGCCGTCGGCAAAAGCTAGTATATTATAAGCGTAAGTAACTGCCTCTCGTTCCCTTTTTATTCAGGGCTTAACTACTGAACCGATCTTGATGAAACTCGACATTTTCATGTAGAAATCACGCATCTTTGTATGAAGCAGACTACACGTATCTTCTCTCAAGATACTAAAAGTAAGACAACCCATACTGATCCGATTTCCGTAAAATTGTAACTTGTAACTGGTTATAATATTGATACCTAAAGCGGTATTTTTAATGATTCATAAAAAATATGCAATATTGCAAAGGTCCCAGGTACACGTTTACAAGGAAAATAATAAGTGGATCATCTCTGACACTGCCACTCCATACATAGACATACTTAAATAATTAACACTTAATTAAGCCCTAGAATTACGTATTTTGAGATTTACCCAACATTATTGCATGATGTCACTCATTAGGTTCAAAATGTATAATTTTCATTGCGAATAATAAGGAAACAAATTATGTAAAAGGTATAAATACTTGTCTGTATTATTGTATAGTTAAGAGTACGGGGAATACCTGAGATAAACATCGCGACGGTTTATTTGTACGTCTTGTTTAGTTCAGCTACTATGCCGTCTAAACATGTTCTACGTTCGACCTGAAAATTCTGAAGTGCCAAACTGTAGTAAATTGCCTTTAAAATAAATTACAGAGTGTGGATCAATACTTTGTAAAACCGCACATGTAGTGTAGTGTGTTGATATATAGACGAGTAAGTACTAAAACAAATCTCAAAACTGGTTATCGTCTACAAGTCTCTGACCTTGTAGTAGATACTACCTATTCTAATAAACACAATAATTACTAATCACTTAAACGATATAAGTAATACTCCCAACCCAACACCGCTAGACCTTAGGTCTCATCAACCTTCTCACGACCGTAATCTTAACAGATTGTTTTAAATCATGTTCATAATCGTCTTGTTATAGATTAAGATTTCTAGAGATATATTATAATTTGTATAGATAGACTCACGGATCCCACAGTCAAACCGTGAAAACAGTTTTGTGGGACGATGTACCTTCAAACCACGCTAACTATTTTAACCTATTGACCGCCAAGCGGTCTAGCAATTTACCGTGCCACTGACGCCAGAGTAAAAAAAAAGATGTGCCCCAAAATCAACAGGGATTGAAAAATACTTGTAGCGGTTAGAATTACAAAGTTTTTGATCATTGAAATTTGGACGGTTGTGGCCAACGTGGCGTCAGGGGCACGATTTTTTGTTGGCGGCCACAGCCGACTGTGGCGCTCAAAAGGTTAAGCAAATGAACTGTCAAACCGCTCACTTTGTATGGTTTGACAGTTCATTTGCTTGAAAGAGTTAGCGTGGTTTGACTAGTGATATGAATTTGACATTTGAATAAATAATAATATTTGAAGGGTACACGAAAATAACATGTTTAGTAACTTTTTTTTAAAACGAGATCTTAATCTGAAAATATAGAGCATTCAATAGACATACTTTACGAGACAAGACATAATTTACTTAACGTTACGTTGCATTTCCATGTTTGGTCATCAATTTACATACGTGTACCAAATTTCAACTCAATCGGTCCAGTAGTTTCGGAGCAAATTGGCTATGACAGACGGACGGGCTGACACAGACACACGAGTGATCCTACTATAATCATATCGAATTTTCTCCGAAACGACTGGTAAATCCAGTAATTTGGAACATGGGGGCCAGATTTGGGGAGAAAATTAGAAAAAAAAATGGCAAAGTATATCGTGTGACATATCAAATGAAAGGGTACATAATGAACATCTCAAATATATATATTTCATAATTTTAAATTAAACGGTTTTGAAGTTATTTACGAAAATGAGCAAAACTTGACGATTTCCCCACACACCCCTTATTTCCTAAAATAGTGAGTTTAAAAAATAAATAAAAAATACAGAATATAGTTTAATACTTTTGAGTTTAAAAAATAAATAAAAATTACAGAAAAACATATAAGAAGTCTATGGTATTGAAAGTAACACCGTTTAACTAGTACGAATATTTATATTTCGCTCAATGGACAAATGACTTAAATTTTAAAAATGGCATTGCAACGGTAAATGAAAGCGTAACAGAAATAAATTATACATTTTTAGAAAGAACATTTTCTATTCTTTACTTTTGTCATAGATATTTTGGCCGCGAAGTGTCAAGTTTTTGAGATAACTAACCTTTTAGCAGAAAAAAAAGATCAATAATTAAAAACGTTAGTATTTGGTAACAGATTGCGCTGATTCTATAAGTGATATCGCTTTTGTATGTATGAAAGGTTTATAGTAATTTTATTCTGGATTATTTCGTTCATATACACTTTGTATGTATCGTAAACGGTTTTCTTTTAAAGTGGAAAATACCGCGCTCCGGGACACATTCGAGGGCGCGGGGGGTGACGCTCGCGCCTGAGGGGGGGGAGAGTAGATAAAATTAAACTTGGCTCTATAACATACATATCCTTATAGATAAAAGTTGTCCTTTAATTTTGCCAAATTTTCAGCTAATTTTATTGAACTATTTGGCGCGCATTCATGGACATAACACGACTTTCGGCGACAAGGTCCGCGACGAGCGGTTGAGCGAGAGATCCGAGCGCGGCGGCCACACGGGTGAGCGAGACACGTACCGCGCACCGATGCCGCTAATACCGAAGTCGTGGCCGGACAGATAGTCAGGGGCACGCTTCAGTCGATTTCGTCATCACGCCCTACGTTGAATTCTAGTACACAAACAATAAATAAAATAGTTCAAAACAGAGAACCTGCTGTTTTATTCTGTGCCTCGACCATTATCTACCTATTACATTTCAATATTTGCATAGGATAATGACGAAATTAACGTGGGACATACTGGTGTTGCCGATTAGTACAAAACAAGGTTGAAAACTGCCAGTTTTTTACTATAAGCCTATTTCCACACTTGGTATTCCAGCGAACATAATCAAGCACATGTTCCTGAGCAATAGGCACTGACATAGACCATAACAAAGTGCTCGTGTCCTGAAAGTAGGTATATCGCACGCTATGATCTGATCAGAGATGAGTCTACATTGTAACCATTTGATCGTTAATTTGGAGGCTAAAAAATCCGCGATCATGTAACTCGCATTATCAATAATCACTTTTTACAAAAAATATCAGATTGCAACGAGAAGAAAGTGTATTTCCGAGAATAAGTGAATGATGGAGTGTGAGGAGGGGGGATTTTGCATTTTAAACACTGACTAACCATTCTAGACGACATATAAAACATTCAAAACTACCGGACCGTTTGTAAGGTCACACATAGTACTTTAGTCTCTATTCACCGAATTATTAACACCATAATTAAAAACGGACATTATTTTACGAAAACCATTGAAATAATAAGAATGGGGATAGTTTTTTTAGGGTTTTATTACTATATATAGTATAAACATCCGCTTATATGATGCCGATTTTGTTGGCAACGTCTAATGCGTCGTAGTCTCGGGCTAGCCGTACGTACGCCTTCTTCTTGCCGTCAGGTCTGCAAAAATAAAAGATCGAGCTGTTAAAACTCGTCATTTGAAAGAGCAAATTCTAACTTAATTTAGCTTATTGAATCAGAAGAGTGTAATTGTGATATCAATATAAATCAATGAGATTCCCACAAAGTATCATCATTTTGCAACGTTTCTAAGGCTACACTTTCACACAAGTCTATTAATTACCACAGTGCCTTGTGCCCATACTCAAGGCCACACAGTATCGTATTTGAGTACAATTAATTAATTTTTTTTTTTTTTTTATGTCATAGGGGCAAACGAGCAAACGTATCGCCTGATGGAAAGCGATTACCGTCGCCCAAAAACACCTGCAACACCAGAGGAGTCACAAGTGCTTGCCTACCCGGAGGACGAAGATATAATGCCTCTATGCTAGTAATTTAAACTATTTTGCCCAAAACAAAAGTACAAATGGCGGACTTAATACCAAATGACATTCTCTACCAGTCAATTATAGGGGTAAACCTGGGATACTAGAATTGGTACAGATCAAGAAGCCGCTGTTGGTTTTATGTGTGCGTGTCTACAAACCAATCATAGAGACATTTTGCTTGTGACATAATGCACACACGGACGAAACTTAGCCCGCTTCACTTTCAAGCACTAACTAGTTTATAGGCGTATTTATTCTGAAGCCTCTACATTCATGTATGCTACTTGGGTAACACATCGATGTTCTATAACAACAATTATCAAAAATAAAATACATATTATACTAACCGGATAAGGGTGTTAACTTTAGCGACATTAATGTCATACAGTTTCTTAACTGCAGCCTTAATGTGGTGCTTGTTTGATCTGGTGTGCACAATGAACACCAGGGTGTTGTTGTCTTCAATCTTCTTCATGGCCGCTTCAGATGTCAGCGGGAACTTGATAATGTTGTAAGCATCCATGCTGAAAATAAATCACAATTGCTTTGTAACTAAATGCTATCATCATTAATATCTTTAATAAAATAAACTACTGACAAAATCAGAATTGTGTAATTTTATATCATTGTCTTTCAATGAGATTCCCACAAAGTTCTCATCATGTAATTATTAGATACCTAATAATAATAATAGTCAATAATGTCTTTCCATTTCTCATAATCATAATTTCACATGAAGAGTAAATTAACGATCGCAAGTTTCGCCACCTCTCTATGCAAAACACTACTTTAATCTTTTGTGCTGCATATCATTATAAACACATACAACTATTGTTTTCATTTATGGGCAGTAAAGAGCGCAGAACGCATATCGCTGGAAATCACAATACTCCTCAGAAATCTGTGCTCTATGAGATGGTTCCCAATGTTTGCAATGGAGCCAGTGAATATCCTGTTGGTGTATGTATCAGCACTACAAGACTGTTAAAAAAATTCAAGATAAGCTTTCATGTTTACTGTACTTACTTTAACATGACATAGAAATTCGTCAAATGAAAGTAGTTAAAATGGGACTTGTAAATTTCTAAATCACCCATAATTTCAATATCATCTTTAAATTATTTAATGATTTTTATTTGATGGCTATTTTGACCAATTTGGTTTATAAAAAGTTCACTTCAGTTATATTGAATACTTTTTTCATTGATATATTAAGTTCTTTGAAAATAGGATTGCTTTTTAATAGATTTTTTTTTCTTGGATTATTTTCTACTCTGTATACAACCACATCCGCAAACAGTGACCAAGTATACCAAAATAACTTCTTACTATGTAAATATTAAGAAGGTTGATCGTTTAGTACCGTGCTATTAAGGATGAATAAATGACCTTTTTTTTCCTTATCTTCTGCACAATCCCCTTTAGCCTTTACACTTTTCCCAACATATCTGCCACTTTTTTAACCCCACAACATATCGGCGCTGACCTCATTGTTGAAGCTGAAGCTTTTTCGTTGCGATTCGAAAACCAGTTACTTTGTGATTGACCCTCGTATACTAGACATGCAAAGGTCAAAACATTTGCATGTGTAGTATATGATGGAATTGAAGCCGAGGCTTGTGTCATGCAAAGGTGAAACTTCTGAATCCGCTAAGCAACAGGAGTAGTCAGGCTGACTTTGACACTGATTGATTTGTTAGTATCGTCTTTATACTTCATGGGGTTTTGTTTAAAAACCCAATAAAATAATTAAACGCTCACCGATTTCTCTTCGGCAGGGATTTCCTGGGGTACTTGGGCTGCCTAGGTGCCTCAAAAGTTTTGGGCCTGCGGAAATGCACAGTGTTGCGGATCTTTCGTACGCGCTTGCCATGTTCTCCCTTGACAACCTGAAAATTACAACATAATCATTTTATTACAAATTGTATTTTAAAAACTTAAGAAGATGTAAATTAATTTATAAAATGCAATATCCAAACTTAATACTAGGCATTGGACTTCTGATAGCACAGTAGGACTTTAAGAGAGCTATGTAGCCGATATTAACATATTGCAATTTCAATTTTATAGTCAGTCAAGGACAAAGTCAGAAGAATATTACATAAAGTAAGAAGAGATTTGTGTAGGCATCTTTTTTTCGTGATATACGTAGAAATATGCGTTTTTACCATGCTTCCTGGAGTAAATGGGTTCTATGCATATTAATCGAATATCCAGTTATGACTGGAAAATGCATGAAATTTTATTTATAATTTAAGTGATTTAATGCTTGGGAATATTAACCACAATAACCATAATGGCAGCTTGTAATGAAAAATATGAATGATGAATACTCATGTGTGCGTGTGGATTGAGTGAGCACCCTTCAAAAATGAAAAAAAATGTGCTGATCTTTTAGTAAAAGTTCTAAAACAATTGTAAAACTAATTGATGAATTTGTAAAACGATAAATAAAAAGAATACATTCATTAACGTATGCTCACTCAGTTCTCACAAACACCAACGAAATCTGTGAATGTGTTTATTTAACATATAATATTTATATCCTAATTTTTAGTAAAAATTATGCTCAAGGTAGGTAATAATTTGTAGATCACCTGGTTACGTATTTAAAGTTTTACAAATTATTTCATATGCTCACTCAATCCGCACACTTTCGAAAACCCTATTCCTGATGAAAATACTGCAGATTTAAACTTCTATACATGTATATAGTTTAGTAAAACTCATATGGGTATTTGTAAATACAAAACAAACCGCTAACGTGGCAGATGTTTGGATAATACATGTTTGTAAGTGCTCACTCAGTCCACACATTATTCGTTAGTTAAAAATGTAAATATCTTAAGATTTTTAGTATCTAGGAAACTACAAAGTAGTTCAACTTTTAGTAATTTTTTTTACTAAATATCCACCTATCCATCTAAAATGTCATTCGTTGTCTGCTTTTAAAGATATTCAAATTTCATTTTAATATACAATCTAAGATACAGTCCACATTTTAGATTGTATTTTAAGAAGTGGAGTGTGATAGCTAACACAATTCATGAGATACAGCCCGGTGACAGACAAACAAACCAGACAGATGGACGGACACAGTCTTAGTAAAATGGGCCTGATTTTTACTATTCGGATATGGAACCGTAAAAACAACCCAAAAATTATTTTCCGAAAGAACAAACATTCAGAACTAGAAAAGCATGGGGTACTCTGTCATTTGTTCCAATCCAATTAAAGCTGAATATCTTGGAAACTACAAATTCTATTAACATTAAATGACTGTCCTTACCTTTCTTTGCGCTTTAAGAGCCTTGACAACAGGTTTCACAACCTTCTTCTGTCCCTTAATGCCAGTCTTCTTGGGCTTAGGAGCGATCTTGAGCTTAGCAGCAGCTGGTTTAGGCTTAGCTGGCTTAGTGGCTGATGCAGCCTTCTTAGCTGAAGGCTTAGCGCTGGACTTAGCCTTCAGGGCAGCAGCCTTGGCAGAGCCAGGCTTGGCTGTGGGTACAGCTGACTTCTTTTCAGCAGGCTTAGCAGCAGCTGGGGCAGATGCAGCCTTGGCCGCAGCAGGCTTGGCCGGCGCTGGGGCAGACTTCGGCGCCGCAGCCTTAGGAGCGGGAGCGGGAGTCTTGGCAGAGGCTGGCTTAGCAGCAGCAGGCGCAGCTGGGGCTGACGCGGTTTTAGGAGCCGCCGCTGGAGTTTTAGCCGTGGCAGGCTTCTTCTCCGCGGGCTTGGATCCTAAAACAACCAATGAAAAGTTATTAAGTGTACTAATAACATATTCACATCGAAAACAATAAATTTTTTAAATGTAAATAAAAAGAAAGTAACAGCAATACGACACATAATATTTTAAATCGAAACATTATTAATTCACGAATTCCTGAGTAACGATGAAAGCAAGTGAAATGCTACTAGATCTGTAAATACATAACCTATAATGTACATACCATTATCACAATTGTCTTACAGGACAAATATTAATACAACGGTGTATTCCTTAATATTGCAGTCAAAACAAACGACGTTAGATCAGTGAGTAATATTGCAATTATTTTTTTATTTAGAAGTTACACATGAAACAACCGCGTGGCCATACAAACGTCAATCTAGAAACTGGAATAACATTGTAAATCTTCAAGTTTTAGAACTGTAACTCATGGGTCGCACTAAATTAATTTCTTTTAACGCAGTGAAACACTAATTTAATTGTATATTAAGGGATAAAAGTAATAAATATGATATCATACCGGATTTTTCGGGCTGCTTCTTAGGAGGCATCGTGACAGAAAAGATGGAGTCTGTCTGAGTGTTGCCAGACTAATCAATTCCACGTACCATAGATATCATTCTTGTAGTTAGTTTAATTGTTTTGATTATTTGTAAATTATTAAAAAAACATTTATAAAAATAAAGTAAAAGAATAACACTTGAGAAGCATTAATTACTCATTCTTCCTCACTATTTGCCAGGTGTTGGTCAATCGTGCCATGGACCGAAAAGAGGGGTTGACCAGACTGATCTGACCAGATTGCCCTATATTTCGAGGCATGTGCATGTATCATGTATGTGGACGGTGCACCTGGACACCGACACAGACCCACAGACTAAATACTACACGATGATTTTTAATCGGTGATCAGAAGTAGAAAAATAATAATATTTAGCTAAAATTAAACTTAATACGTGATGTCCCGCGCAATTACCTCACTGTTAAATTAATTAAAAGTTAAAACATAATTAAAACTAATAACCACTAGATACATACATGGTCATCCTGCATAAATTATTGAAGTATGATACCTATTTTACGTCAAGTGTCATCGCTTTGGCGGGAAATTTTACGAAATTTTCTACGACTTTGTTTATGTAATGGCAATGACAAGTTATTACTCATAAATTGTCATTCCCATTCAATTATTAAAGAGGTTCTAAGCACACCGATACAGATTAGTTCGGTGACAAGGAATTTAAGACAAAATTGGTTTCAAAATAAAAATTATCAGAAAAATAAAAGTTTGTTTTCATGTAATTACGACTCCAACGTGACCGCCATCAATTACTGAGTTAGAAAAGTTGGTACCTGATCACCGATTAAAAATCATCGTGTATAGTCACCAAAGGGTGCTCAACTGAAGAACTAATGGGCAACATTGCCAAAGGTTTTTTGTTAAAAACCCGTTGCATCGGATAATGTGTAGTGTAATAGATCTTAACAATTGCAACGCTTGTCTTATACTTTTTTGTAAACTAAGTCCAGGTTATTAAAATTGGTCGAAGTCAAGCCACACGTATTAATATAGCCTATGTTTCGACCTAGGTTTCGACTAAAACCCTATGTAACATAGGGTGAGGGTCACGTGAGGGTGGACTCCTTCCCATGTTACATGTATCATTTCATCGAACTTTTTATCCCGGAGTTGACAATGACATTGACATCCCTAGAGCCGGATATGGAGCAAAATTATGTATAGGTACAAAAATAACTTTTTAATAAAATGGTATTTGGAATCGGCAAACATTTCTAAAAGTCCAGAATAGACAACCCTAATGCCGGAAATGGAGCAAAGTTATATAAACACAAATAACTTTTTCATCTCTCCTGTTCAGAAAGTGTCATTTTCATGAGTAGATAGCCGGGTGGAAAATAGCTTTTCCATCCCTAGGGTGGAAAGTAATTTTTTTTTAATTGCCACGGAGTCAAAGGTAAGTGCCATCTAGATGCACGTCGTGACCCAACTCAATTAGGTACAATCTGGTCGGCCGTGGTAAGTGGCCATTGAAAAAATGTCTCCAAAAGTTAGATATATGCAAGCTTCATTTATTTAAATCTAATTATTAAATATAAATATGCATTATATTTGATTATATTCATAATATATACATATAATTCTGTCCCTGATTTATTGATAGCATCGTACATTTAGATAAAAAAACAAAATAGAAATCATTGGATTTGTTTTTTTTTTTATTGTTGTCGGTACGTATATATATATTTCTTTCTATTAAAAACAATAATAATGAAAGTTTGCAATAGAAAAGCGGGAACACGAGATTAAATATAAATACCGTGTCTTTTATTAATTACTGGTTAAAAATGACATGGACATTAATTTAACACACTCATGACATGTGCGTGTAGTATTTTATTTTCCTCGCAGTCGAAATGAAAAGTAGAGTGTTTAACTCGGGTGAATTACGCATTTCACCCTCGAACTATTGGCGCTCTCACTTCGTTCGAGCGCCAGAAATATCTCTGGTGCAATGGGTCACTTTCTACCCTTGGTTAACAATCTACTATTGCATAGGTATGCGTAACTATAAGCTATAATACGCTGTTATGATTGAGAAAAAAATAACAATTTTCGTTTTAAATTGCTCTATATCAATAACTGTTGGGTGTACAGAGCTAAAACACGGCAGAATTGTGTATTGTATAAGGGTCTAATTATAATTAAAACTTAAAATTTTATATTGTAGTTTTATAACGAATTTATCGGGTTTTTTTTTATTTTCCGGTACCTATCGGAATTTCGCTAACTTTGAAAATTACTATGTATATATTTTATATATTTAATTACAGTCGCCATCAGATATATCGCAGCATATAAGGCGTTCATAAATATGTGAACATGTAACTCCCAGTCAATAAGAGTCGTGTTCAGATATTTATGAACGCCTTATATGCTGCGATATATCTGATGGCGACTGTACAAACACTTATTGCTATATATGGTATGTAATGGGTAATACTTAATGGTTAGTTCGATAAATTGTGTGGCTCACGTTTTCGAATAAGTTCCGAAATGGGTGAAGTTATTTTATTACTTTTTAAGGTTTCGTGTGTCGAGACTAATATTATATTGTATATCTTGAAAATTAAGGTTTGCTTCCGTCTGGCACGGTTGAATAGTTTTGTTTTAACTGACTATAAATAAATTACATTTTTAAATGACGAATGCGAGTCATTTGTCAAAAACATTTCCTTTTTTCAATACTCAATCTCGTTCATATGCACTTCTTCCGCGCGCCTTTTTTTAAAAGTAGTGCCACCTATTTATTATTCATACAGTACGATTAAAATCAGTTAACGATTCGGCCAACCTCGGTAATTGTCGTGAATCCCTCATCTCTCACATAGAGTTATCAATTTACAGATATGACCGATTTACAAAATTCTTTTTGTATTTGATAGGGTATACTTCCGAGATGGTCCCATGTAAATTTTATCAAAATCGGTCAAGCAGTTTATGAAATATCAACAAAAATCGGTTTTTAAATTTTTTATTTGGTGATTATTATTAATTATATATTAATCCGACGTAATATCGTAGGTACTGTTACATCAAACAGTAGAATATTGACTTATTGGAGCGGAGCGAGCGAAGCGAGCGAAGCTCCCATGGATCGACTCGAATGGACTTTGTAACAATGCGCAGATCTCAGCGAGTTCTCAACCGATTTTAGAAATTTTTGTTTTAAAATGCATAAATTAAATTTCGCTAGGTCGTGACGAAGAGAAAATTTCGAAAAAGAAAAAAAAAAAAAAAAAACTCCGCTCCAATCTATGGTGCAAGCTTAGCCGGTGGCTGACTCTGCATCGACCTAGTATATGTTTTTTTATATATTGTATATACCTACAAGTACCTATAGCTTTAATAAACTAGGTCGATGCAGAGTCCACCACCGGCTAAGCTTGCACCATAGATTGGAGCGGAGTTGTGCTATCTTCGATTTGTATAACGCAGTAACTACAAAATAAACTACAACAGAAAGTTGAAAGAAATAATAATTTAGGTATTTAGAAAAGTTTATGGAAAATATTAATATAGAAATTAATTTTTGATGATGATTTAAATTGACTGGCGTTCAGATAGCTCTACCAAACGATTCAGTTCTGTGCGATTTTCAGCCAATTTCTTCTTTTCGTTGATTTTTTTGACTCGTGCGAAAGGAAATCCAGGCTCGAAGAATAAACCATTGATGTTTCGGACTCTGGAAAGCGCAACATAAGACATGCCTAATGCAAATTCAGTGTCTCCAATGTTTACAACTGCTTGATCTAGAGTTGAGCCTTGAGAACGGTGAATGCTTATTGCATATGCAATCTGTATGGGAAATTGCTTCTTTGAGAACGTTGTTGAGCCTTTCCTGAATGAAACTGTCACTGGTGGTATTGGATATGTTGCAGTTCTGGAGTTGCGGACCTGAATATGATGCAAATTCCACCATAATGCAAATTGGAAAATCGTCACTGAAACGGTTGTCTTCGCGGTGATTGTACACAATGTCTACAACTTTACCAATTGTTCCATTGCACAAACCCGCAGCAGTGAATAAATTTTGCCTTAGTATGACTTGGGCCCCTTCACACAAATACAGCTCAGATGCTAATCCTCTAGCGTCATCAGAAGATGCTGTTGCAGCCCTTGGGTCGTTGTGGATGGCGTTGATTCGAACAACAGGGTGGCCGACGTTCCTCAACTTATCAAGATTGAACGACTCGATTTCTTTGTTTGTTGAAATCAATCGAATTACATCTCGTGTTGAGGATACTGAAGCTTGATGCTTTGAGATGAATCTGGTTTCGATCAACTTGTAGTCAGCAACTGTGACCTCACCTACCGCCAATCTCTGCAAACAATCCCTGAATTGCTTCTGATCTTCACCCACTTGCCTCATGATTTGTTTCAACACAAAAACTTTTTTGATGTTACGATAAGCAATTTGGCCTTGTACTGCGACTGTGTTTGAGCTCCGAGGAGTGCCATATAGGGGAACGTCACCGACAGGTTGAATAGAATAGAATGGAATAGAATCTTCTTTATTGCACACCTCAACAGGAAATAAATACAAACAAAATCAGATTACAATAACATTCAATAGAGGTAAACAACAGGCGGCCTTATCGCTAAAGAGCGATCTCTTCCAGACAACCTTTGGGTAGCGAAATTAAATAAAAACGTCAGAAATGAGTAGGCGATGCAAAAGTAATCATGGATTCTGTGGAAAAAAAAACTACTAAAATAATACATAAATAAACGTACATAAAATACCAAAAAAAAAAAATATATGCACAAATAAACCTACTTAAACATACATAACATAGGCATATACATATAAAATAATATTAGTAACGAACCACACTTCATGTCGGTCACAATACCAAAAAATTAAAGAAGGGACAAATAATGTTCTTTAAGGAGTGTTTTAAAATTGGCAACGGATTGGCTACGTTTTAAGTCTACAGGCAGAGAGTTCCACAACAAAGTAGCCTGGAAAGTAAAAGAGCTGTTGTAGAATTCAGAGGAGGAAGAGGGGACAGCCAGAAGCAAATTTTGAAGTTGATTGAAATCGCCAAAGAAAACAACAATGTATCCACCCATGGTCTTGCTTGCCGCAGCCGATAAAATATATTTGCCTTTGTACTCGTTTGCCGGCTTTTGGCTTTAAGTTAACTTAATTCTCTTTTCGTCAGTGTGTAGTCTAGTGGTCTAGGTATGTTAATTCATGAGGAAAATAAGAATCAGTCAAATACATACGTAAATATTCGCTTTCGGAATAGTCAAAACTTACATGTTACACTAATTATCACCTTTGATATTGAAGCTTGTCTATGAAAAAGTTGCGCGCGCTTTTCACTTACAAAGTCCATTCGAGTCGATCCATGGGAGCTTTTTGTTTTTTATCATAACTTTTTAATTAAGAACAATTTCAAAATTTTCTCTTCCTCACGATCTAGCGAAATTTAATTTGTGCATTTTAAAACAAAAATTTCCAAAATCGGTTGAGAACTCGCTGAGATCTGCGCATTGTTACAAAGTCCATTCGAGTCGATCCATGGGAGCTTTTTGTTTTTTTATCATAACTTTTTAATTAGGAACAATTTCAAAATTTTCTCTTCGTCACGACCTAGCGAAATTTAATTTGTGCATTTTAAAACAAAAATTTCCAAAATCGGTTGAGAACTCGCTGAGATCTGCGCATTGTTACAAAGTCCATTCGAGTCGATCCATGGGAGCTTCGCTCGCTTCGCTCCAATAATGAATGTTAAAATTCATGTCGCTTCTGCATAATAAATTTCTTAGGTCTACCGGTTAGTAATGTCATCTTGGCAGGTGGCACATTGCGTTAATGAATAATGAATTGATACTTCAAATTGAATGTGCTACCTAAAAGAAATCGCGGTAATGTATTTCGTGTCATTTCCGTCTCCGGATTGAGGCGATGATATGATACCCGAGAAAAGCCGAATCGTTAACTGATTTTAATCGTATTGTTACATATTTTATTGTACTATTTTTAAAGGCCTGTTTACATATTTTTTTGATTATTGATTAGGGTGAGGTAATACAATTTTTTACATGAGTTTGGCAGCAAATATTTAACTCGCACTAATATACCTAAATGCATGCCTGAATCCTGATGCATGCTATAAACATTGGGCAAGTGCGAGTCCGACTCGCGCATGAAGGGTTCCGTACCATAAACTTTAACAAGTTTGTTGTATGGGAGCCCCCGTTAAATATTTATTTTATTTTTAGTATTTTTTGTTATAGCGGCAATAGAAATACATCATCTGTGAAAATTTCAACTGTCTAGCTATCACCGTTCTCTAGATACAGCCTGGTGACAGACGGACGGACGGACGGACAGCGAAGTCTCAGTAATAGGGTCCCGTTTTTACCCTTTGGGTACGGAACCCTAAAAACAAGGTATGGCATTCCGGAATGACAGGCCAGACTTGTGACGTCATCACGCTATGATTTGTTGGTTAGTTCTGTCAATATCCGTTTCTGTGTTGCCAGTAGTATATCATAATACTCCCCGATTCCCTTGGTACCTGTATGAATGTCTTAAAATCAAGTGTTTAAAATTTATTATCATTATCACGACAAAAAAACATTTATTCAAAGAATATGACAATTGTGATGCAAATCATATTTTTTTTGTACGACTGGCGTTGAACATCTTTTCCTTATAATTATTTTTTTACCATAAAGCGGCAACTAAACAGTCTAAGTCACATGTCTGCCTTGTCGGAATGCCATGCCATTGCCATGCCTTGTTTTTTATACCATGACTAGCTGTTGCCCGCGACTTCGTCCGCGTGGAATCTTATCTTGAACAGAGTTTACATCTTTATTATATTATTTTCAGATCTAAACAATGTTGAAATTACTTTTCTTTTTTTGCAAGTTGATGTTTTTGATGTTGGTTACTGTAATTCAACAAAAAATAAATAATAATAAATATTGAAGTGCTGCTCCCATACAACAAACGTGTTTTTTTTTTCCATTTTATACGTAATGGTACCGAACTTCGTACGCGAGTTCGACTCGCTCTTGGCTTCTTTTTAGTTTCTTTTTCGGCTAAATTGGTCTAATTACGCGGAATCATTATGAACTCAGGTTTCAATTCCCGCACTCAAAATAAATATTAGATCTTCAAACAAATTTTCAACCCCTTTTATACCACCTTCTGGGCTGAATTTTCAAAAACGAATTCACTTTTCTTGTATTCTGATAATATGCCCTTATACAAAGTTTCAAGTCCCGCGCTCAAAAAAATGTTTGATCTCAATACAAACTATCAACCACCTTTTTACCGCCTCAGGGGTTGAATTTTCAAAAACGCTGAAATTACTTTTTGATTTCTAATTATATGCCTTTATACAAAGTTTCAAGTCCGGCGCTCAAAAACAGGTTTGATCTCCATTCCATTCCAAACATTCAACCCCTTTTACACCATCTTCAGGGCTATATTTTCAAAAACGCTGAATCACTTTTTTTGTATTCTAATAATATGCCTCTATTTAAAGTTTCAAGTCCCACACTCAAATATTTTTTTAATCTTCATACAAACTTTCAACCCCTTTATCACCACCTTCAGGGGTGAATTTTCAAAAACGCTGATATATATGTTTTCTTGAATTCTAATTATATGCCTTTATACAAAGTTCCAAGTCCGGCGCTCAAAAAAAAGGTTAGATTTCCATACAAACTTTCAACCCCTTTTCACCACTTTCAGGACTGAATTTTCAAAAACGCTGAAATTTCTTTTCTTGTATTCTAATTATATGCACTAATACAAAGTTTAAAGTCCCGCGCTCAGAAAAAAGGTTTGATCTCCATTCAAAGTTTCAACCCCTTATTAACCAGTTTAAGGGATGAATTTTCAAAAACACTTAAATCAGTTTTCTTTTATTTTATTTTAATACCTATTTACAAAGTTTCAAGTTCCTAGCTTAAAATTAAAATTGAACCCCGAGACAAACTTTCATCCCCCTTTTAACCCTCTGAGGTTGAATTTATAATGACGTTAAATTAATGTTATTTTGTTATTATTATATATGCCTTAGTCAAAGAATTTGTAATTGAATCAAACTTTCAACCCTTTTTAACCATTTTAGGGGACGAATTATTGAAAACGCTGAAATTATTTTTCTTGTATTCTATTTATATGCCTTTATACAAAGTTTAAAGTCCCACGCTCAAGAAAAAGTTTGATCTACATACAAACTTTCAACCCCCTTTTTACCACCTAAGAGGATGAATTTTCAAAAACGCTGAAATCACTTTTATTTCATTTTATTTGCATAACTTTTTACGAAGTTTAAAGTTCCTAGCTTAAAATTAAATTTGAACCCCAAGACGAACTTCCATCCCCCTTTTAACCCCCTTAGAGGTTGAATCTTTAATGACGTAAAATTAATATTATTTTGTTATTATTGTATATGCCTTAATAAGAAGTTTCAAGGAATTTGTAATGGATTCACACTTTCAACCCGTTTTTAACCCTTTTAGGGGACGAATTTTTAAAAACGCTGAAATCATTTTTCTTGTATTCTAATAATATGCCTTTACACAAAGATTCAAGTCCCGCGCTCAAAAAAAATAATTGATCTCCATACAAACTTTAAACCTCTTTTTACCCTTTTAGGGGTCGAATTTTTGAAAACGCTGAAATTACCTTTCTTGTATTTTAATATTATGCCTTTACACAAAGATTCAAGTCCCGCGCTCAAAAAAAATCTTGATCTCCATACAAACTTTCAACCCCTTTTTTACCACCTTAGGGGATGAATTTACAAAAACGCTGAAATCAGTTTTCTTTTATTTTATTTTAATATCTTGTAACGAAGTTTCAAGTTCCTAGTTTAAAAAAAAACTTGTATCCCATACAACCTTTCATTCCCTTTTTAACCCTCTTAGGGGTTGAATTTTTCAAAATCGCTTCTTATCTCTAGCCCACGTTATAAAAGTAACCTACTGTGCAAAAATCAACTCTCTAACATTAGTAGTTTCGGCTGTGCGTTGATGAGTCAGTCAGGACTTCTTCTTTTATATATATAGATTACCAAGTCTGGCGAGCTGCTCGCGAGCAAAACTTTTGCACACACACCTACATTGAAATAAACACAATTTTAGTCTAATATAATAACTATATTTGTCATACTATTAATATTCTTACAAAGATAGCATGTGCACAGTAAACTTAAATGCGAAAAAAATTAATATAATCAGACATATTATATTATTCACAAAAACAAAATAGATTACAGCAATGCTCATGTCAGTGCAAAAAAAAACTATTAAAAATACATCTATAATACGAATATGCATTTGCATCTCTACTCTCAAAATATTTAAAATATAATTTCTTAAATGGTAGGCTTCCAGTTATCTGTATTAGTCATTTGATGTAATCGCTGGGGGCCTGAGTAGAACTAGTTCCTGTACGGTGAAATGAACCAAAGTTCCAAATGGGAGTACTGTAGTTGGCATTAACAGAACCTTGGCATGGAGAAGGTACATTAGTAACTGATTGAATTGGCCTTTTGCCTATTATTAATGGGAAACATTCATCTGATATACATGATAGTGCATCTTGTATGCGTTTCATTCTATTGGAGCAATCCTCAAAATGATCAGTTAAGTGTTTCAATTCAGGGGCTGTAGTAATATTATGATGGGTCTTTAAACTTTTGTCAATTATCTTAAGTCCTTCAACTGAGTTGTATGTCACTTTTTCACCATTATAAAAGAATATTTCAATATCTGTTCCATTTTCCATAAGCTGGCATTTAGCTAATGCTGAATACAGAGTTATTTTGGGGGTTTTCGCCTTAACAAGATCAACAAAACGAGATGCATACAAATATTTCTTCCAATGTTTTTGTGGCAAATTATGGTATGTAAACACTTCATCAGGCTTAGGATCATGTTCCAGATCAAGTTTAGGCTTATCCTTATTATTATCAACACTATAAATTATTATTTTCATACCATCTTTGGATATTTTACATATTTCTACAACCTTCTCTTCCCTATCCTTGCCTTTCTTTTTAATAAATTCTACTATAACACCACCTGATTCTATTTTCAGAATTGCATTTCTAGTCTTGTGTGAGATTGGTGGCAGTCTGTCAGCACAAAGCGGAGGCACACTTAAAACATTGGAGTTAACTTTGCATGCCTTAGATATATTTTCTTTATTTTCATCATTTATTTTAAATTTGAGTTCATCTTTCACATTTTTATTATTCACATCATGCTTTTTTATATTCTCTAAGAATGATGGTCCACTCGCACTGGAAACAATACCTACTTTTTGGGCAAAATCATTGCTTAATTGATTTTGATTGTTAGTATCCATATGATTCAATAGTACATTATCATTTCCCCTATTAGCTGCAAATTTATAACCACTGCTCTGACCTGATACATTATCTTGCATTCCTGAGAATACATTCATCACTGGTGGTCTTGATTCTTGATTAATAGGGCTAGCAACATTGCGAGATCTACAAATACCCAAATAGTCCGATCCTGTTTTGTCTTCACTTCTTAACTTGCTGCTGTGTTGTGTGCTGTGCAAGGTTGTTATGAAACCAGAATCCCTCGACAAGTCCTGCCTCCCCAAAGAAGGCACCATTACCATGTTAGTTACAAATGGATGCTCAGTGATGGCTTTGAGCGTTATTCTCTTAGTTGGATCTTTACATAGCAGTCTTTGTAGGATGTCTTGGGCTGGGATTGATAATTCTGTTGGTATTTTGTAATCAGCTTGGATGACTTTGTTAAGTGTGGTTTTGACATGCTGGGTATGAAATGGAGGACTGCCCACCAGTAAGGTATACAACAAACAACCGAGGCCCCATACGTCTGCTGGTAGTCCATGAACTTCTCTGGAAGCCACCTCTGGAGAAATATAATTAGGCGTTCCACACATGGTGACATGTTTTTCATCCGGTCCATTGAGTTGTGTTGCTAATCCAAAATCAGCTATTTTTACATTTTGGTCTTTTGTCAACAACAAGTTGTTTAACGATAAATCTCGATGTATAATGTTATGAGAGTGCAAATACAGCACTCCACTAACCACTTGTCTGAAAATATCAGCAGCTGCTTTTTCACTAAGGCCACGGGTTCCCAACTTAAAGTGTCTTGCCAACTCTCCATTATGTGCTAATTCTAATACTAAGTAAACATAATGTACATCTTCAAAGAAAGTGTACAATTCTAAAATAGCTGGATGCTTCAATCGAGAGTGTATGGTAACCTCTTGTCTCACTCGTCCTATCATCCCAGCATTTGCCATTAAGGCTTTGTCTATCATTTTGATAGCAACAAATATATTTGATTTGCGGCATCTTGCTCTGTAAACATGTGCAAATCCCCCCTTGCCTAGATGTTCAAAAATTTCATAATCTTCAATCTTCTCACCAAACACACTCATAGTTAGTAAATTCTGTTGTCATACACAAAGTTAAAATGTTTGTCAATTCTGAACAGTAAATGGTTTTTTACATCCATTATTTTTGAGTGTACTGAAACAAAAAATATTATTTAATTGTTTGACAATCCAATATTTTTATCAATATAACACAATGTAAGTAGCCTTACTTTATTTACAATCCATTTGGCATCTTCAATACTTTTTGTTATCATTTGCTTCACCCTCTCTGGGTCTGGCTCTACTCTGTGTTGTTTATAACTCTGAAATACATAGAATACATGATTTACACGTTTCTGTGACAATATACATAACTTAGTGATATATTATTATAAAAAAAAACGAGACTTAATCGCGATCTATTCGCGTCGTTGTGTGAAAATCGTGTAAGTTTAAATCAGTGATAATATATATATCAATATCCATACATTAAATATCGTAATGCATATATATGATAAATAAATAATAATACCTGTTTGATGGCAAATTTGTAATATTTACCAGCATCAGGCGGTAATTTCTCACATTGACGTAATAAATATTTGTATAGTTGCAAAGATGTCATATCAACCTTAGGATTTCCTGCAAATTGTGACAAACGACAAAACATTTGATGTTGTTTCTATTGCTTAATGCAGATGTAATCTTGAAAACCAACACTGAACTTTAGATTGCGCGGCAGCGCAAATATTTTATGATAACCAAGCCAAGCCAATGTAAATGTATGCAATCAGCAATGCATGTAAATCCAAGTGAACTGTCACTTAGACAGAAAAATAGTCTTGCTAGAGTAAAAAAACTTAGTTTCCGTGCGTTTTTTACTCTCGCCGAGACCAAGCGAAGCACGTAGGCGATACGGATACGCTTCGCACGATGTATAATTGTAGGAAAGAAAAGGGATGCTATACTAGTATCAGCTGTAGCTGTATATCGGCGAGAATGTACATCATCTGTACAAGGTAGATATGCTCGGCCAGTTTCGTTCGAAAATTCAACTTCAAACAAGCTTGAGAGTAAGCAGAAAGGAAAAAACGCCTCACGTTTCTGTCTGTACGGATATTGCAGAAGGAAGTTAGTTCTTATTTTCAACATCGTATTCGTATCGTTAAATTACTCCTTGTCCTGCGTCAGACAATAGACCAAATGTGCTGAAACAAATCTTTATCCTGCCGTGTAAATAGTTAAAGTGTATGTGCAGAATGTGAGACATGTTTGATTAGTTTAGCATTTAGTGGTTCGAGTGAAGATTACTAAAATTATGAGAAGTAATTTACCTTTTATGTTCATGATTATGTTACTCTGATAATGATTTGTTAGCACTAATGTGCTATGGCACTTGTTACGATTCGACGATCTTCGAGTGTACAAACACCAAGGAAAACGGTAAGTAATATAGAATAATACTGTCCAAGTTGACTAAAGTGCACTCAATATGTTATTCAGTAACCTACAAGTTTTTGGTAATCAGCATAGTCTGTTAAAATTGACAGTTGGGAAGCTTTCTTTCGTCCTTGATCTATATTTTGTTTAAATTTTAATAAAATATTGAAATATGAACTGGTCCAGTACTGTGATCTGCACACAGCTGTATCTGATATGAAACTTGTATTGACTAAGCTGCTCTTTCCATGTATCAGCTGCAGTGATAGCTTCAGTACTAGGTACACTAGTTGATACAATTAAAATGTACAGTCCTAGGTAATATAATGTAATGTGCTGATGATTTGGACAGTAGGTCACAAAGGAAGCTACTCTGTATCTTTTGTTTGGATGCAAAGAGTATAAATAAAGTGTGGTGGTTGATATGTGTCCTATTCCTAGTTACATTTATGAAACTTGCCATATATATTAAGACAGTTGAAATGTAATTTCAATACAATGTAACAGACATACTAAGGTATTTTTTTTCATATTATATGGGATAATTTTCTTATCTTTTTCAAAGTGAAATATTTTCTGTACCTACTATATTTTTGTTACGAAAACATTATAAGCATATAATTAATATGATTTTTAAATGTACTTACATACTTATGTTTTACATGTGAAGCAAAATTTGTCATATAATACATCAATTTAAATATATTATTGCTAAACTTATTATTTTCATTTGGTTTTCTTGTTTAACCGTTAAATGCATGATGATGTAAATTTACATGGTACTGAAATGACAAAAGTAAAATCTACATATTGTCAATAAAATCTTTGTCAAGATTGTCCCGAAATCTCTGATTGCTAATTATGTAATTTCAGAAGCAAAATGAGTGTAATGATATGCATTTAAGGGTTAATAAGTTAATTTATCTGTATAGCTACATGGGAATAAGTAAGATTGCTATATAGGATATTTCTATTTTTGTGTAAGATATTCACAGAAACTAAACTAAGTGAGTTTAAATTGCATTTAGACTATTTTCGCCATATAACCCCATAATATTTAATTAATAAAAAGAATATACATATAACTAAAACAAAATATTGTGTGGCTATTTTGGTTGGATTCTTGTCTAGACGAATCAAACATTGTCTGTGATAGCCACTTTTTGAATGAAAAGAAAAAACAATGGAAATAACATATTAGTGTCTGAGAAATTCAATCTGAATGTTCTGCACTGTTCTGTCCTAGACAACTGTGACTGCTGCAGAGTGTCAAAAAAGTAGTTGGCGAGATATGCTGATCCACTACCATAACATCTTTATTGTTTACTATGTCTCTAGCAAAATAAATTTTCCTTTCATTGCAAAAAAAAATATTTCATCTTCATTTCATTTCATTAATATTTTTGATATCTTTAATTTAGGCTGTATTGTGTGTCAAGTGAAGTCACAGCCAGTTGAGCTCCCTGGCATAAAATATAAAATAAAGAGATATTCTAATTCTTATATTTAAACCCTTAAATGCTATTTACTTAATAAGGTAAGATGATCTAAATTAATTTGCATGCCAAAATTACTTCAAATGATTCTTGATCTAGGTTAACATAAAGTTCCAATGATAATACACACTTTTTTAGGGTTTGGGGGTTAAAAATATTCTACTAGGTATGTAGTTTCTGGGTATCCAAAAAAATAGTCAATGTGTGATCTTTATGTTTGATGTACCTATTATAAAAACTATTTTTTGTACAGTTTTAATATAACAACAGAATATAATTATGTTTTATTCTGACCAACAATGCTATTTCAGTATGAACAGAATGTGGCCTCTAAATTTAATTTCCATAATTGCTTAATAAATATCCACTTGCATAATTAAATGAAATTGGTGTTTGGGCATATATGTATAATTTAATCTACAAGTATGCATTCTGTTTTTATTAATAATGATGGAGTAAACCTAAGACACCTCTTTATTGCACTCTCCACAATTCAATTAGATGTGAACAACAGGCCAGCTTATCACTGAAGAGTGATCATTCCCTGACAAATTTTGGGTCATGAAGAAATTAAAATTGGGTCCATATAAATATATTTTACGTTATCAAATTTAATTTAATTTAGTAACACTACTACTTTTGTGATTAGAAGAAACTTCCTTTTTGTATTATTTGGGGAAAGCAATACTGCCAATATACTGTCAAATTCTGCTATGATAACACTATGTAGAACTGCAGTAGGAGAGCACAATATGATAGAACAATGTTTTTTTAAACATGTAAACAATGAAGTTGTCTGGAAAAAAATATTCTACGATTAAAATAGACTACATTAAATTAATATTGATCATAGTGCTCAAAATATATAATAAATATTAAAATATGGTGCCTAATTGTTTCATACTAGATGAGCTTTTATGCTTCAGGCTCAAATTGTGAAACCAAATATCACCGTTAATTGTCACACCAGCAACTTTTTTGAGAATTGTGTATGAATGGCTAGTTTGCCTAAAGCCAGCCATGTCTGAAAAAATACTTCTATGATGTGTTGACCAATAATTTTAATAACTGTTGCTGCTATGCAAGCTGTAATAGACTGCTATAATCATAGTCCTTCTTTTTAGCTCTGCCATACTCAAAACCATTGTTTTCTTAGTTAATTGGTACCAGAAAATCAAGAATTATTAATATTATTTTTACGTACCTATGTATGTATGTATAGTAGTTTATGCAACTGATACATAATGAGAGGCACTAAAACACGAGTGTGGTTTTATGAAACGAGCGTTAGCGAGTTTCATAATAGGATCACACGAGTGTTTTAAGGCCTAATTATGTACAGTTGTATACACTACTTTATCTACACACATATCATAAGTACTCTAAGATGGGTTCAGAAGCCATAAGGAAATGACCGGCACCACTAGTGCTACCTGTAAAATATCTAAAAACGACATATACTAATGCAGTAAGAAATAAATCTGAACAAATACATAAACAGATTATTTATTGTAATAGTTGTAATTTACATTTTCATTGAAACAATATTTTCAACTAAAATGTGAATTACAATAAACTTATCACAATTATACTTTCGTAATTCGTAACAGCAAAGAACCAACAAACAAATGACAACAATAATGGCGGCAATTCGGACCTCCGTCAAGACGAATGTTTTTTTTTTCTAAATCATATACCTACAAACGAATGTATCCATATTCTCATGTCACTCGAGATCAAATGTCGTGCGGTTTTTATAAAAAAACATACTGAATTGACGTTTCGTATCGATAACAATATTAATATCTATGGATACTAGAATAGAGACCTACTTCAGTTTTGACAGCTGTTCCAAATTTAAACTCATAACCTTACAAGAATTGATAGCGTTATAACATTACAGTACAAATTTTACCTACTGCCACAGATAAGAAAGTTCTCATAGTAAAATTGGTTGTAGTAATGCTGGTCATTTCCTACGGTTTCTGAACGCATTTTAGAGCACTAATGATATGTGCGTAGATAAAAATCTTTATTGCACATAAAACAATATTCTCAAAAACAATACACGTGTACAAGGGCGAACTTATCCCTATAACGGATTTCTTCCAGTTAACATTTATTTACCAATATCAACCAAACTAATACATGTCTTATATAATTGCTGCTTAAAATCTCTTTATGCTAATACCTGTTTAATTTATAACATAAGGAAATTGTTAGAAACACTCAATGATTTAGAAGCAAGCAAGCAGGTTTATTGTTAAAACAGAACAGTCATAAAAAGATAAAATCTGAACAGATTATCAATCAATCCATTATTACATTGTCTTAAATTATACAATCCAAATACAATGCATTACAAGTATATTCCCTAAAGTGTTAAATTTCAGAAAGTGTAACTTAATAGTATGTTAATGGGCAGTCAGTTATATGTGCGGGAATAGTTTCTTTGACCATGATACATTTTACACTTGTTAGCGCTTTTCATTGCTTAATAATACTTGCAAATAGTTTCAACCTTTAACCTGGCACATTTTGATGAAGTTATACTTGTTGCAGGATGAGGCAACCAAGCCAAGCGAGAGCCCTGAAGACGATGTCGGAAACCGTGCCAGCAAGAGGTAGGTAATAACCGTTTCAATCACATTTATAAGCTGTTCTCTAATTTATTACTAACAGGCATTTATTTGTTGTTATACAGTGGAAACTGGATAAGTGGAATCGCAAGGGACTGGCTGTTTAGTTCCGCTTATCCAGGTTTTCCATTTATCCAGTTTTCCACTTAACCAGGTTCAAATAAAACGTTTTCTCACTTACAGAGGCTCTCGCTAAGAGAGGTTGTCGATGCTAGTAATGTCGCTTATAGAGGTCAAGGTCACGTATAAATATATGGTCTATAAAAGATCAAGACTTAAATAACCCTCTTTTATTAAATATGTATGTAGAGGTGTTGGTGTCCACTGCACTACTTAACTCTCTCTGCACATTTTTTTAAAAACCAAATCTTTACATTTTTTAATCCTTCTAACCATCCATTACTTTTAGAAAAAATGTGAATATGAGCCTTTTTGCAAATTCTTCAGCTTTTTCTTTTATCATTGGTCCATTAACTGGTACATTTTTTTCTCATACAAAATACGTAGTTAAAACACAAACCATGATGTTAACGAAACAAACTACCCTCCTTGTGACGGTTTATTTAAAATACAAATTTTATAACGCGGAGCTATTCCACTCATAGAGGCTTCGGAGACGGCTGCTTCCAGTTACAGAGGTAAAAGTAAGAATTTTTCGAAAAAATGGATTCCGCTTATAGAGTTCGCAAAATTCCACTTAATAGAGGTAATTCGTTGCCAAGGGACTGGAACCGAGAACTTGGGTCCACTTAAAGAGGTTTTCCACTTACCCAGGTTCCACTTATCCAGTTTCCACTGTACTTGTTAAAAGAGGTGGTGAATGCACACTGCCTGAAATATTAATGCTTATAATGCTATTAACTCAAAGGATATCTGGAAAATGGATCAGATCTTTTCTTTTTACTTCACCATATACTCTAGGTCCATCTTGTACCTCCGTCGGTAGTAAATAGTTATCGATGCAGTAAAGCATTCTCGAATATACTTACTCGCAAGTACACCACGCTTGCTTTATTTTCGTGTTAATTCTTATCGAGGAGGTAAAGCAAGTCATGCTAGATTATAGAGACTCAGCACGACGTCACACTACATAATATATAGGCTAAAGCAGTATGGAAACTACGTACATACGGTCGAAACAGCGCACACACACAGACGCAAGCGTTTACGACTCCCCGAAGTGGACTTCGCAGTGCTGTCAGTCGCGAGTGCCGCGTCGATACGAGCGTTTACTGTTTCTGTTTATTGCGTGCGCTGTCCGCGATATTTGGCACGAGTGTATTGCGTTGTATACAGCTGCTTGAACTCAGCTTCTTCAAACTTTTTAGCTGTTGTTTTCAAAGAGAATACCTAAATGTGTAAATGTAAAGTAGCTGCATCAATTTATCAAGAAGTAGACTAAATCATTTACATGGTGCCGAGTCCATATTTACCGATAATTTATTAAAAAAAGTATTTATCAACTCCTTCCTCCTTCCTGCTCTTCTCATCTGAATATTGTAAATATGTTTTTTTTTTACATAAAATCACGCCTTTTTCCCAACAGGGTAGGCAGAGACCACATCTTTCCACTTGCTACGGTCCTGAACTGTTTTATGTTATGATTTTTTTTAACTAAACACTTACCCCATCTTAACTGGCCGGATTAAGTTAAGTTTGCACCTGGTATGTTTGGCGCCGGATACAAATGAGGTGCAAAGTTAATGCAACCGTTCATGTTTGTTGTATGGGAGCCCCCCCTAAATATTAATTTTATTTTGTTATTTAGTATTTGTTGTTATAGCGGCATCTGTGAAAATTTAAACTGTCGAACTATTACGGTTCATGAGATACAGCCTGGTGACAGACGAACAGACCGACAAACGGACGGACAGCTGAGTCTTAGTTAAGGGTTCCGTTTTTTACCCTTTGGGTACGGAACCCTCAATAAGGCCTTACTAACAGCTGAGATACAGATAAACTAAACAAAACAACTTATTCAATTTTACATTACCTAATTAAGAGGACAACCCTAGGCCTAGTTTCCATACTGCTTTAGCGTATATATGACGCGTGACGACATTTATCACAGTGGTCGGCGTAAACCACTCGAACAACTTGCACAAACTCGGCGGAAAGAATCACCCTCCTAAAAAAACATGTCACCTGGCTGGTAATCAACATTACCATGCTACAGGGCTGCCCCTTCTAACACGATACCGTACCAATCATAGTGGCACCACAGTACTCGCTAAGGGGCCGTTTTTTGAGCAGCAGTGCGGTCGAGCCTTTTCTTACTCGCCAACACGCAACGCCACAACAGACAGATCTGGTAGTGCTGAAAATCATTCGCAATGAGTCTCTATCAAAAACAATCAGCCCGATAACCGATCCTTTATTAAAGTCGGTTCAAATTACGGATCATCATAATAAATTTCATACTTTTTATATAGTTTAGTTTCATCAATCATCAGAAGTATTCTGTGAGTAAAGAAAGAAAAACTATTTGAAACATGGTCGAAAAATTTATCTGCCCTAAAATATAATTTTGATATGAACCAAGACAGCTGTTGTTATCTTGAACGAGTAAGGTACTTGAACGTGTTTCACTACAGCCCAGTGTTTTTTGTTTCTCCGATCTCAAGGCGAATATGATTTACCTAGTTAGTCGAGAGATGCGGTTCGCTGATCAGTGTTCAAAGCATGAGCTGACCTTTATCTGGCTGAAAAGGTGAAGGCATAAACTTTACCTATTTGTAAAGCTGCTCTAGTGAGTTATTTTGAATTCAGTCAAGGCTTGTTTCACCTTAAGCCGAATCGATTGTGCATTCAATTCTGGATCGCACGTAGATATGGGGAGTATGTGTTTAGATATAATCATTCGTTTAAATTAAGGTAAATGAACTGGCACGGCATTGTGGAAAACTGCGGAAAAATCAGACATACTCAGATAAGATTAGTATTCTCTTGTTATTGGGCACTTCGTGCCCATGCAGTTTCAGAGTACATCAACGTTTGTCCACGATGTTGTGGGCCATTTTGTCTATTGGTAATTTTTGCAAATACATCGGAATTTACTTTTAAAAGTAGGTAACTGTAGCAATATCATATATATATATGTATGTTGCAGATGGATTAGTTAATTAATCAATTCATCTTTTTTTGCTCTCTGTTCAACTGTTTTACAAAAATTACCTGTTTTGTAACGAGCTTATAACAGCTTATTCTGCAATCCATCTGGAACGAAGACTCAGAATAATCAATGTGTTAAATAAATATCTAAATCGCCCGTCCTTTGTAATTAATTAATGGCCCTAAATCACACAATACTTAATAGTACTGCCTAAATCTTAAACATCAGTGAGTAGTGCTGCGCATATATCTGGCCTCATACGCATATATTATTTAAAATTGGCTAAAAGAAACGTCAAACTCGGGTATGCAGATGCGTGTACGCCGCTACACGTGCCGTTGTATTCACCACACATTATTAGAGAATAGACTGTTATGAACTGTGTTCAAATAGTTTAATTTCATTACTCCGCGTAAAAGTATGTGGAGAGTGCTTTTACCGCTTTTAATTTTTTTTATGACTAGAAACTGCCACTAGAAATAAATTGTTTAAAACTCTTTTGTTTATCTCTATTCTAAATAGAATCCTCATACATCCAAAGAATATAGAAAAGTGACAAAGTATCAAGTGAACATATTATCAACAAATATTATAAATCACAGTTTGATACCTCTTGAATTCTGAACTTTGTGGTCCAAGGCTGTATAACTGCGTATACTACATGAGTTAATTATCATTGAAGAGACTGCGCAGCGAAATACAAATATTTATGTGCACGCATCCTCCAAATTAACGCTACCTAAGTTTTTACATCATATTAATTTCATGCATACCACAACTTGTTAGCTCTGCGAAAATCCCCATCAATATCATATCCCTGAAACCATTAGGTACATACTGAGAATGGCTTGATTAATGATAGCAAGTGCAATCGAAATCCCCTCCAGACAGTTTCCAAGAATCTTTCATGAAACACATTCACGATCATGCATACAACATTTTTGATGGTATTTTTTTCTTCGCTTCTTGTACGAGTATTGAATTGCGGCTTGTTAACATGGCGGTGTTACTAAATTAATATGCTTATTTTTTTTTTTCGGATAACAATTCAGGATTATGGATGTCATATAAAAATTTTGGAGATATATTTTATACTCTTGTATTTAATTGGAAATCGTTGCGGCGTGTTTACAGAACGGCGTTATTTATATGCTTATGTTATCCGTCATATAAAAGCAATAACCGAGTGCCGCGCGTCAAGCGAGCGTTTTGTCGAGTGCGTCGTGTTCCTGTTCTGCGGCATCTGCGTCGAGTTTCTATATTTACGCGGCAGTTCAGTTTGTACTCGACTCTGCAAGGGAAGGCAGGTCGTCTCCGTCGGGCGCGCAGTGGTCTGTCGCGTACGCACCGTGTCGCTCGGGACGACTCGGCTCCTTCGGCACTATGTTGTTGTCCCACCGCTATGTTTTGTGTTCATTGACAGTTTACTAGTGCTTTGTGATTGTTGCAGTCTTTCGCCGCAATGGTTGCATTTAGGTAAACATTTTTGCAAAGTATGCCTTAATTATATCTATAGACTTGGTTCTTTGTTTATATATATTTACAGTCTTGTTGTTTAATGCACTTTTCACGTCTTATCTACTGCAAAGTTTTTAATCCACTGGAATCTTAAAAGATTTTACTCTAACCGGTATAGAGAAATGTTGTCCACGGGAGATATACCTACTGGATACATTCTTATTATAACTTCCGGCCTGTGTGTTCCTAAAGTCCAATTTTGAAGGGTGGTTTTACCAAGCGCGTTGTCTTGTATATCATATAGGTTGACGTAAACAAAAGTATAAATACAGGCTAAAACTATTCGGCTAGACAGTAGGTAGGTATTGTATTTTTTTGTCGTAATAATATTTCTCCTGGAAAAAATTCATAATTCCAGTAAGTAAAAAAATACCTACGATTTTAATATTCATCATACTTGCATTATGTATATCTATTTTACATTCTTTATTTTAACTGCCATTTCAGACCCAGTGTTTGATTGAGACTATCATCAAATGTTATAATTGTGTTTTGACTTTAGTTAGCAATTTTTGCGAAAATTTACGAAATCCTACCGACTCACCTGGGATTTCCCAATTTTCCCGTTCCTAAAATTTCTTTGTCAGGAAAATCATGATAGTACAAAACAAAAGAAGAAGAACAGAATCAAACGTAAATATACGTTAAATCGATGTTAAATTATATAGTTTACACAATAGTCTACTTGATTACAATATATTGTTAATCGTAGAAATAATATAAGTGAAATATTATGGGAACGCATTAAATGTTTACATATAGCTCATATGTTTACAGTGCGGCACGTTGTCGCGTTCATGATCGCACCAACCAGATCGAAACGTGATGGAAATGTAATCGCGTACCTAGGTAGCGAGTACCGTGCCAGGTTAGGTCTAGACAATTACGAAGTTCACCGGAGTTGTGTTGCAAGGTGCTTGCGATGACTCGTGCAAACATATCGACTTTTACTTTGCGTGTAGGTTTTTAGCGCACATCCTGCTAAGTAATTCACGAGACGGACGTGAGATTTGAATAAATCATGAAACGTTTGTTCAAAAATACGTAGCTACTAATAGAAAACGTGCCGAGGCCTTGCAAAAAATTGCGAAGTGCATGACAACCCGGAAGAGATCTTCAAAAAAATCTGTAATATTTCTATATTTAGTACATATGAATGAATATTTAACGAAACAGAACGGCTTAGTACGCGACTTCCACTGATTTAAAAAACGGCCAAGTGCGAGTCGCACTTGCGAACGAAGGGTTCCGTACCATAAAATTAAAAAAAATTAGGCAAGTGCAAGTCCGACTCGCGCATGAAGGGTTCCGTACCATAATCTATAACAAGTTTGTTGTATGGCCCCCCTTAAATATCTATTTATTTTATTTTTAGTAGTTGTTGTTATAGCGGCAATATCTGTAAAAATTTCAACTGTCTAGCTATCACCGTTCTTGAGATACAGCCTGGTGACAGACGGACGGACGGACGGACGGACAGCGTAGTCTCAATTTGTTGTATGGGAGCCCCAATATGTACTACATACAATTTTATTTTACTGTCTCGAACTTTCAAATTATTTTTTCATAATATTTAAAACCGCCAGCTCAGTAGGCAGCTGCAACCACTGAGCCACGTCACTCAATACGCACGTTTACGTTTCTTAGCAACGGTTTGTTTAGGTGTAATTTTCAATTTGGTAAGCTACAGAAACTTATAGCCCTTATAGGGAATTTAAGAGTAAGTTTAACTTTAGAAACCTACAAGCTGCCTCTATCACTACTCTGGACCTATATGAATTTAGTTATCTAATTGATGGTTAATTGTCATTTCTGCGTTTTCGATGGTCGCATAAATCTTTATTTACACACACATCTTTACAACATTATAGTAACTATCAATCAAAGTCATGTATCTAGAAGTGTAAATAAAAAAAACTTTGACCTTTAGTTAATCCAGGTGGGAGCATACTTTGTATTTCCTTTTCTAATAAGTGCTTATCTACGTTACGAGTATATCATGTAAGAACTATACAAATATCAAAACACCAAAAAAATGCGTAAACTGCCAGAAGAGACCGGGAATGGATACTCGTGCCTCTTGGTTACAGGTCCAACGTGTTAACCACTCCATTACCCCAACGCCAGGAGACCTCTCGAATTTTGCCTTTGTGCTTTTGATCTTGGCATTGTGCATTGTTTATTTGAAAGGTTTTACGCCTTAGCGACTTCTATCTACCACCTCTATGTCAGTAGGATTCACAGGCTATTTTTTTCTCGGTGTATGTTTTGTCCACGAGATGTTTTTCTTCCTTCCTACAAGTTTTGTCATTCACGAATGCAGTCGTATTATGTTTATATTGTTTATGCTACGGGAATTCAGATTCTTTCCGAGTAAACTAGCCCGCCTCTACGGCTCATAAACCATTGCTATGCAAAAAACCACGTCGATCCGTACCATCCGCAGAACTGCCAAATAAGGACCCATAACGCGTCAATCCAATCCGTATTGTATAGCTACTAAAAATACATATCTAGAAACTGTTTTCATTTATAAGTATTTATTTATCAGTACTACGTATTTTACAATATGTTTAGTAAATTGTATATTAAATAGGTTGCCGAACAATTCAGGGTAGACGGTGTAGGCCGCAACTAGACCTGTTTTCAAATTTTTTAATCCATTCATTGTTATATTTATTATTTAATTTTAAGTACATTTAGTACATCTACCCGTCTTGGGCTACGTATCGGTTGTTTCTCTTAATAGTTAAACTCAAATTGTTAAGAGATTTCCTTTAGGCTCGTGGACCGTGACAATTGCACCTGATCTTTACTTTCCGTCCTCTTGTTTCGTCATTAAAATGTAAACAGGACATTTATTTTGGGAAATCTTTAATTCTGACTCGAAACATGACTTCACCAAAACAAGGCACACAGTCTTGATCAGTTCTCAGCCAAGGACTTTCTACCAATTTGTTTAACCGTAATGTTGCTTGTAATCTCTGATTCGTAACGTAAACCTTGTCCCTAAAACGGCACAAGGTAATTTCATTAATGTTTCGCACTTTAGATTGCGAGACTGGCGTACGACTTTATACATAAAATTATAGGCGATACGTTCCCGAAAAAGTCTGTTCTGAGTGTTTGAACTCGATTACTCACTTTGCACCTTGCTTGTATGCGACGATATTGATAAAATTAGTGCAAATTTGGCTTGCCTAAAACGATTAGTAGGTGTGAGCACCGAGCGACGCTGACGGGCCATGTGGTGAAGCCGCGCGCGGTCGCGTGGTGCCATGATGTTGCGAACGCGCGCCGAATTGGGAAAAGCAAAGCGATGAAATGAGCGAAGCGCGCCGCGCTCCCGCGGGGCTATATGAGGGCGCAACGATGCTTTGGCAACACGCCGCTGCTATTTATAATGAACCTTGAAAGCAACCGCCCTTGCCGCTTTATTGCAACTAGACATTTGAAAAATATCACAAAATTACGCGATACAATCGTGGATACGTTTGTTTCCCGCTCTAGTTTGGGATGCCATTCTCGTCGCCTTTTCATGCACGATTACGGCTCCACCCTACACCCTCCCAAAATATTCTCGCAATGTATTTTCAGATTCCCTCTCATCATAAAGTTCGCTACAGTTCATTTAGTCGCCTTTTTAATGAGGGATTTTGATGCTCGGAATATACGTAAATGCCAAAGGTATCAATATACCTGTTAAAATTAAAATGCCTTCATGTAAAGATCAATAACCACCGGTGTTTTCCTTATACGTCTCGGCGATAAAGCAACAATTGCGAGTTGTACGAAGTGGGTATACCGGGGAAGCTCTCATGAGTCACCGGCTCGACGAGCGGAGGCGGCGACTGCGAGGCAAGCCCGCAGGCCAGCCTGCGCGTCGGCCCTCCGGAGTCAAGTCGAGCTGCGCGCGCGCCCGGAGCACGGTGAAAGGGAGGTTAAATGCCGCCGATTGCCGCCCGCCGCCTCAAGACGGATTGCCGCAACTTTACTAAAAATGGCGTCATTCATACACCTCGCGGTTTCATTCAAATATATTATTGAACCAATTAATTTTACTTAGTTGTAATTTGGAGTGAGATTACATGTAATTCCCAATTGAATTGAATTCCATTTTAATTGCAAATTGAATTTACTATTTTAGTAAACCTAGGAAAGAACTACCAAAAATTTGATAATGATTTGGTACATTAATGACTTTGTGAATCACTTTAGTTAGGGGCTTTTGTCCAATCGCCAGATAAGAATTATCTGCAGGATAACTACTTCATTATCATCGGCATGTCTATATATCCGTATGTATGACTAGTTATCCGAATTATAGCTTACCATAGGAATTCGGTCTTTAGAAAACCTACCTTATTATCAGTAAACAATACATTTTCGCTAATTTCGTTTTTTGCACATAAGATATAATTATACGAACAGTAAAAGTCGCTTAGTAATTGCCAATTATATTGTCTAGGAGCACGGATCACGGCAGCCCCCGGCGAAGTCGGAAAACTAACACTTGCCATAGGGTGCCGTTGCGATGTCCGTTGGTACAAGGCGGGAAAAAACAATATCACCTTACAGAATAATCTGTAACTTTTTCTTATAAACAAAGATTGAAGATTTAACACATATTTGTTCTATTCCCCATTGACCCGATAGGATACCAATACTACGGGACCGAATATGTAATTCGCTGTTTCAGAAACGGCCTGTGTACTCAGGGATAGGCGTGGGAAGATGGCAGCTGAACAGGTTAATCCTGCTCAGGCAGTCTTCCTAGTTGGTTCTGACTACACACAGGGCCACAGGAATATGAGTGCATGCTTAATTTTTGCTCTTCTAATTATACCAAACGATCACCGGCAATTGTAATTAATGTAATTATGTATAAATTTGACGACGCGTTTGGCTCGGTTTGTAGACACCTGCCTACTGAGCCGGCGGTCCCGGGTTCGAATCCCGGCCGGGGCAAATATTTGTGTGATGAACTCGAATATTTGTGCTTGGGTCATGGTTGTTCTATGTATTTAAGTATATATTTATCTATATAAGTACGTATATCGTCGTCTAGTACCCATAACAGAAGCCTTCTTGAGCTTAATTTGGGACTAGATCGATTTGTGTAAGGTTGTCCGATATTTATTTATTATCTATATATATAAAAAAAAAATCTATATATATAAAAGAAGAAGTCCTTAATGACTCATCAACGCACAGCCAAAACTACTAATGTAAGAGAGTTGATTTTTGCACAGTAGGTTACTTTTATAACGTAGGCTAGGGATCAGAAACGATTTTGGAAAATTCAACCCCTAAGAGTGTTAAAAAGGGGATGAAAGGTTGTATGGGAACTTGAAACTTTGTAAAAAGGTATTAAAATAAAATTTAAAGAAACGAATTTCAGCGTTTTTGGAAATTCATCCCCTAAGGTGGTAAAAAAGGAGTTTAAGGTTTGTATGAAGATCAAAATTTTTTAGAGCACGGGACTTGAATCTTTGTGTTAAGGCATATTATTAGAATACAAGAAAAGTAATTTCAGCGTTTTCAAAAATTCATCCCTTAAAAGGGTTAAAAAGGGGTTGAACGTTTGAATCCAATACAAATTCTTTGAAACTTCTCATAAAGGCATATATATAACAATGACAAAATAACATTAATTTAACGTTATTAAAAATTCAACCTCTAAGGGGGTATAAAGGGGGATGAAAGTTTGTCTTGGGGTTCAATAACCTATGCTGTTTCTATGTACCTGATTTCATAATGATATCGCGTAATTAGAGCAAATTAGCCGAAAAAAAACTAAAAAAAGGTCAAGAGCGAGTTGGACTCGCGTACGAAGGGTTCGTTACTATTTCGTAAAAAATTGCAAAAAAAAACACGTTTAGCAATTTCAACATTGCTTAGATCTGAAAATAATAAAGAACTAAGATTTTCAAGATAAGGTTCCACGCGGACGAAGTCGCGGGCAGCTTGTTTATTTATAAATAAATAGCTTATTATACGTGTAATTAAGTATCCTTACTTCACACCACGTAAGCATCAGTGAAGTTGCAACGTCCTCTGCTTCCTGCGCCCGTCGAACCTATTAGGGATACCTATCTAACTCCACAAATTGTAAAACATAACATTCGGTTGGATCATTAATATGTTATTGTTTATACACTTTGTTATAACTATTAAATTTATAATATAACTATTGCGTGGAAGCACCATATGACACCTAGAAGCGCCGTAACTAGTAGCACATTGTGTCCTTGTTTTCCAGCCTCAATGAGTGCTACTTCGCGAACAAGGGCGCGGCGCTGGTGCTCGCGGGCTGCGAGCGGCGGCGGTCGCCAGCGCATGCGCTCGCGCCGCCGCCGCAGCCGCAGCCCGATATACAGCACCACCTGCAGGCCATGTTCTACCTGCTGCGGCCCGAGGAAACGCTCAAGATGGTAACTATATACCGACAGTCACTTAACAATAGGGGCGCGGTACCACAACTGCAGCCCAACATACAGTAGGTACCACTAACTCGCCATGTTCTGGCTGCTACGACGCCCTTGCTCAAATTGGTAGCTAAACTGCCTATACCAACAGCTTCAAAGTGCTTCTTCGCTGTCACAACAAGACTCCCGGACTGCGAGCAGCGGCAGTCGCCGGTTTACACATACCAAAAAAAAGCGGAACCATATCGCGTTAAAATATGATTTATTTATGACCTTCTCTTCGAAACCATGGTCGTAACGCCACGTCCGAACATCCGGTTAATTAAGTAATTGTTATTTATTCATCTCGATAAAGTGTGAGCGAAATCGTATAAGTCACAATCGAGGATGCAGTCTAACTAAACCACCCGACCCGACGACACAGTCTCAAGAATATAGCCCTGGTTTATTCAATATTGGAACTTGGACCACCTAATTATATCTAAATCTTCGTTCATTTAGGGCAATGTTATCAAGTTCCTGCATTAACAATTAGCTGTAACAACGTCTTCTGAATACCATGCTAGTGACGAGACTTAAACTTAGTCTAAGATCCCTTTAAGAACGACCTTCACCGAGATGCTTATTTGATGAAATGTATTTTATATTTAATTTAATATGTCATAAAATATATTGCATATGGGTTGCCTAACAAATTTTAGTCCAGGGTATGTTTAATTAATGATTAAAAAAAATTTTTTTTTAAACATTTGATTATTAGATAAATTCTATACCAATCGAAAGTATGAAGCCCATAGAATATGCAAACGTTAGGTTGCCTATTCTTTTCCCGTCACAACTATCGGGTAGCCAGGTTTAAACTGGTAAATCTATACTAGCATTTTGCAACGGTCTGATTATTGAATTGAAATTAAATAACATTAAAGATTATTTTATTATGAACACGGTGGTATAGGGTTGCCTGTGAAAAATCAGTCCAGAATTCCGGTTGTCGAATTTTGAAAAGAAAAATATTGCAGCGAGTGAATGTGTACGACTGAGAGGTCCCAACCAAAACCATCCCATACGATAGAAGAGGACACAACATAGCAGCTGTTTGAAGTCCGCCCATTTAAAAAAAGAGAGTGCGCATGCTATTTGTGCTTGAAAATGAAAAGCATAGCGATAGACTCGTATTATGCTGTGCATTATTTTGGAGTAGTTTATTATTAAAATAGAGAAATAGTTATTTAACTTCTTTTTTAATCAATTAATTAATGAAATAATGATCTTTATTCTGCAAGTAGGCCACAAGGGCACTTTTACATGTCTGAGTCTATCGACATTTCACAAGAGGTGACCACTGTTGAGAAGAAACTCCGAAAGATTAGATACATTACATTTGTTTTATTCTACTACCTATGTTTCTACTTGAATCACTTAAAATTAATGCCGTTTAAACACTTTTCACCGTTGGTTAAAATTCTCCAACATTTAAAAGTATGAGAATCTCTGAACACCATGATGACGTAGGCTTGTGTCAGTCACGTGGTTCGCGAGTCTCGGAAGAGAGTACCAGGCGGAGTATATTATTATACCATGCATTTTATTGTATCTATAGCGACAATCTACTCCAAAATAATGCACAGCATATACGAGTCTATCGCTATCAAAGGATTTTCAAGCACAAATAGCATGCGCACTCTCTTTTTTTAAATGGGCGGACTTCAAACAGCTGCTATGCTGTGTCCTCTTCTATCGTATGGGATGGTTTTGGTTGGGACCTCTCAGTCGCACACATTCACTCGCTGCAATATTTTACTTTTCAAAATTCGACAACCGGAATTCTGGACTGATTTTTCGCAGGCAACCCTATACCACCGTGTTCATAATAAAATAATCTTTAATGTTATTTAATTTCAATTCAATAATCAGACCGTTGCAAAATGCTAGTATAGATTTACCAGTTTAAACCTGGCTACCCGATAGTTGTGACGGGAAAAGAATAGGCAACCTAACGTTTGCATATTCTATGGGCTTCATACTTTCGATTGGTATAGAATTTATCTAATAATCAAATGTTTAAAAAAAAATCTTTTTTAATCATTAATTAAACATACCCTGGACTAAAATTTGTTAGGCAACCCATATGCAATATATTTATTGACATATTAAATTAAATATAAAATACATTTAATCAAATAAACATCTCGGTGAAGGTCGTTCTTAAAGGGATCCTCTACTAACTGATTACAGATAAATTTCCATTATTTACATCTGCAAATATTTCATACCGATATCGTAAAAGTATGTTTGAAATCATTAGGAAATCCGTCCGGAAATATAAATCGTATACTAGGGCTATAACCTTAGTCATTCATCAGTTAGCATCTAAGTACGTAGATAGAGATCGAACGTTTTTCGCAGAACTTAATTGATGCGTGCTAAATGAAATGAACGGCTTTGTTTATGAATTTAGGCGTCTGTGTTCCTTCTACTGCCCAAGTGACCGCGTTACAGGTTACAGACACAGCAAATAGCTCGCGTGTTTCAGTCGTTAAAAGGTTAACTGTTAATAAAGAAACATTACCACGGAATCATCTACTGGCTAGTCGTCAAACACGTATACTGGTATATCGTTGGAGTGACCTATCGCATCAGTGCAACGGCGTCTGTAAAACTCGATTCCTGTCAGCTAACCAACCACAGGAAATTCCAGCAATTCGTGGAAAAATAAGGAAAATTTACAAATATATGTTAGACGGTTATAATGATGTATTGTGTGACATTGTCTGAGCTGCCAAAACGCGTCACTAAACATGATGCGAACAGCGTCACAGATCGCATTCAGTAGTTATTTTACAACGGTTGCAATTTAAATACTACTTAAGTGGTCATATAAAAAATATTTAAAAATATCGGCTTAGCCAAACATATCGGAGGTCAATATTCGTTCGAAACCAAGGGGGGACATATACAGGGTAATAAGCCCTCCTCGGACGGCACATCAGTAACACCAAGCGATGTACTTGACCAACGACTGTTTATAACATATTTCTGTTGTACAAACTAAATCTCCGCCAATGCTGTGCACCAGCTTTACAATTGCAGTTGTTGAGACTTGGACTGTCACAGGCGGTGAAGCTGGAGTCGGCGCACGCTGGCCGCACGCGGTACCTCGTGGTGGTGTGCCACAGCGACGAGGCCGCGCTGCTGGGGATCGACTGCAACGAGCACACCACCGTCGGCCTCGTGCTGCGGGTGCTCGCCGACACCTCTATCAAGCTAGACGGAGATGGGTAAGCAACACTCTCTATCTAGCGACGTTCATAGGTATTTGATTGGTCTCGAAGCTGGAGTCAACGCACGCCGACCGCACGCAGCACGCAGTACTTCATGGTGGTGTGCCAACTGCCACAGCGCTGAGGTGACGCTGCTGGGGATCGAGCGCACCACCGTTGGCCTTGTGCTGCGGGTGCTAGTCGAGACCTCTATCAAGCTAGACGGGGAAGGTAAAGTGTATTCTTCTTTTGGAACCGTTTCCACTCACAGCATCATATAAGCCGAAATTCTGATAGAAAAGTCATTCAAGGATATCCACCAAGACCGATCGCGCGCGATCGTGTTTTAAATTTATAGCTAGCTATTGACTTCAAATAGGCCTAAATACTATAATACTAGTAGTTTTATGAACATCCTGCTTGTTTGAAAGTCGGTTAGAAGGTGTGTCATTGTTGCGATTATTGTCGTGGATAATTCACTTTCAGACTTTTATTCTCGTTAGAAATACGAAGAAGTAGGTGTTTTATCTATTATCTATATGACGATGAAAGTGATTGTTTACTTCATCTATCGGTCCCATATTTTGCGTTTAGAGAGGTTTCCAATGGAATTTCACCAGATTAAACGACTGGCATTTGAGAAAAAGTAGTCCCGTGGCATTTTGAACAGCCTTTTTTATATTGAATCGTCTTCTTTGAATTTTCTATCCGTGATATTTCTTCGTTTCTAAGAAGGACATCGTGATGCTTTACCTAGGTAACTGGTCATTCTGCCTACGCTCAATCATATACGGTTATTATGATGAATTTTTAGACTCGAATTCTCCTTGTAACTAGAAATGTGTAATAAATTTGAATTGGCATGCTACTTAACCCACTTTGACCTATTAATGTTGGCCGTAAATAATAGCATATCCATTCAATTGAGCCAGACAAATCACTTACAGATTTGTTACATCGTCGCAACTGCATACATTTTCTTTGAAACCAAAAATGGTTTGCGACTCTATTTACACCGGCACACCGAAAAAAGAATTCCTGTGCCGTATTTGTAGAACAGTGGGCATTTTAACTTGAAGTCGTTTAGCTTACTGCGTACTTTTAAGTATGGTTAGAACAATAACTAATTAAGGATTCATTGTCCGCAGAGGGTTCAGCGTGTGTGTGTGCAACCGCCAACACATATTCAAGCCGGTGTCGGTACAGGCCATGTGGTGAGTACGGACATAGATTATGATTATCGTCGCATATAACGTGATGCGTGGACAATGTCAATGTTGACCTCATTATATGGGCAAATAACAAACGTGCCTTTAACGTCCGACTGCTTTTCATTGATATTAAGAGAATGATAGTTATCTAATAAGTAAGTCACGTTTTATTTGGATTTTCATAGGGTAACAGTTGAAGGTGAGTCTAATTATTTGGTTACACATTATTGTTAATATTCTTCACATCAAAATCTTGAACGTACTTTTCTGTTTATTAATAAACTGAAGCTATGTTTGAAATAATCAATTGAAAAAGCTATTTTCACAGTCATAGGCATCGTTTTCTTAATTTATTATACACGTACCTAGATCCGATATAAATTGATTCTTTTTTTATTATTTTGCATCAAGAATAGCTCTAGGTGATGGCATCTACAAAAATAGCCCGATTAAATAATTCTATTAATATCTGCGCGATGCGATTTTGTTTGTTATTCGAATGCCAGAAATCGCATATTGGCGAGATATGATATGAGTGGAAGTCAAGCAAGTTAGTCATTAATTGATAATTACAGTCGTCAATTAGCAACTGGGATGCAAAGACGAGATTAATTTTATTCATTTATTAGGGTTCAGCAATTGTTTACACCAATACAAGTAAGAAATTGTATGCTAGACCCAATTTAAACTAATGTAACAAATATACTTTAAGGTAAACCACGCATGCAAAAGAAATATATATATATATTATTTACTTATGTTAGGGTAGTTCAACTTTAAAAGATCCACCGTACCACCAGGGGTATGGCCAGGAGTATGGCCAGGGGTACGGTGGGTCTGAAGTGTTCTCACCGCAAGCATTCGCCTGTAATGTATCGTTACCAACCTGTAATTTTGCGTTCTGTAATTTTTTTATACAACTTGTAATATCAATGCACACCACTTGTAAAAAAAATTGGCCAAGTGCGAGTCCGACTCGCGCATGAAGGGTTCCGTACCATAATCTTTAACAAGTTTGTTGTATGGGCGTCCCCCTTAAATATTTATTTTATTTTATTTTTAGTATTTGTTGTTATAGCGGCAATAGAAATACATCATCTGTGAAAATTTCAACTGTCTAGCTATCACCGTTCTTGAGATACAGCCTGGTGACAGACGGACGGACGGACGGACGGACGGCGAAGTCTCAGTAATAGGGTCCCGTTTTTACCCTTTGGGTACGGGGAACCCTAAAAAACGGCTGAATTAAATGGTCGGAATTGAATCATAAATGTTACATTGCAGGCGAATGCTCGTCATTCAGGGAACACTGCCAACCAACTACAGTCACACTTGCCTATAGCTGCTACTACCCGTCACAGCCGCTGTACCTATTGTTCGCTAGCGTTCGCTTCGTGCTGTGTTAAGGTGGTTGCAGAGGAAACAAAACTAGACATTCCACGCTAGATGGCGCTGGGAAGCAAGATTTGTAGTTTTTGTGTATTATTTCGTATGTTACTTGAGTTTGAAGTAAAATTTGTGTATTGGCGAGTCCGCGTATTTGTCTTTTATTCATGTAGTATTAGTAGCACGTCATACATTGTATTATTCTCCCGTGTATTAGGAATTTGTGAAAAATCAGCAAGTACTCACACTAATAGACACTAATTGTGAGTGTGTGCGGGTGATTCATTCATTAAAGGGTCGCGTATCATCTGTCAGTTTGATAGTAAGCGCAGAATAAATAAGCAGGCATGATATTTGATTTTGATGATGAAGTAAAGATGCACCTCTAGCACAACTGTGACACGCAACTCTTTCTCGCGCGAGAAAAAATACCTATCTCTTTCTGTGCGGTACTGTAGGAGACTGACGGGCGATGCTATGTCTCGCGACAAGAACCGTGAAGCCTAGTTGTATTAGACGGGCTGGATTGTCAAAATAAATAATACGAAGAAATTACAAATCTTTAGCAGTTCTATATTTTTAAAGTATGTGGTGAAATTAAATAAGTATTTTTGTTGGGTTTCTTTTCTGATATATTGTGATTCTGATTTGTGATGTTATTAAGTTTATCCTAAGTGTTTCTGAATGATAGATTGGGGTATAGCAAAAAGGGCCCAATTTTAGGGCACATATTTTGCTGAAAAATATTTTTCTCATTTTTGTTACTTTTTTGATTACAACTAAAGAGTACATTAAAATAAGTATCTATTATAAATTACAATTGTTTGATTAACTTGCCCTTTTAAGAACTAGAGCGGTCCTAAGCTACGTAGCCTGGGACTACGTCTTGTACTATCATCTATTCTGTGCTGGGACTTAGAAATTTACGATGAAAAAGAAATCACAGGTATACCTCTGTTTTTTATTACTTAATGACAAGATCGGGCCCGTTTTGTTATACTCTGACCTGATATAAAAAAAACCCGACATCAAGAATAGTAGGTACTGATTAGGGTTGGGATTTTCGTGGTTCTAGATCGTGGTTCCATGGAGTTCAGTCTAAAAATATATAACTACTAGAACTACTACTAACTGAGCGCAGCACCATATAAAAATATATAACAATATATTGTTATTATATATAGATTTTAGAACCACCAACCCCACTAAATAAAATAAAACTATTTTGTTACGTGTGAGTTTTAGACGTCGCTTTAATTCGAAATGGTGGATTATTTTTCTTTTTTGCCCCCAGATCTTCGCCATTTTCAATTTTTCGTTCGTTAAAACTAGGTCTATTACCTAGGCTTCTTTCTGTTTAGCGCTGTTTAGTGGATAGTACGGCTGCCTGAAAACGAAGGTTTATATTTACATATGTGGTTTGCAGGTATACGTTGTAATATTATTTTAGGCAACACGCATGGTTTGTAGAAAATTATAAGTTTCTGCAGCTTTTCTTGGATGAAGCCTTCATCTGTACGAACTTTAATTGTCATTATTGTTGTTGATAAATCAATGAAGGAAATCATCTTGCAGTAATCCCTTTTGATGAAGGTCTAAGCTGGCCTTGAATCTGTAAAGAAATTATTTATTACGTCACAAGAATGCCAGCAATGGAAACCGCTGTATGCAGTACCTATTATGTGATTATCTTATAGGGTGTTAGGGTAATTAGTGTTATTACAGTTAACCTTCAAGGAGGAAACTTAGTCACTGAACCGATAATTCCAAAACAATTTGGTTTCCCACACCTATTGAAATACATGGGTATATAGGTCTTGGTATCAATTCAGTCAGAGAGAAGAAACTACCTATATGAACCTACTATGAACAGCTTTGTTTTTTTTTCATCACCCAAAGCGAGCGATTGCGTTCAGTTTTTGTGGTTGGTTACATGGTTGTCATCACGCCATGCTTGTCTTCGCCTAAAAAGAAAATAGCACGAGACACCTCTTTCACGGCAGGACGCTTCGATTTGTAATATGTATTTACAAACACAATACTTTCCCCGCAATTTCTGACCCATGATGTCGCAATATCATTTAGGGATCACTATGTCCTGAGTACACATGTTTATTATATGCACGTTTCATTATTTACACTACATAAAGTAAAAACTCACGAAACGAAAAAAATGCAAACCAAACATTATTCATTTTTATACGAATTTCCACAATTGACAGTATAGTATTGACACAATTCATTATTTCATTCACAAGATTTAGTGCGTTCGAAATCTATTCCACTTTATTGTTATGAGCAAATAAACACAATAGGTAGGTATATTTAAAACCAAATGTTTCCAATTATTTGTTACATGTTTAATGAAAGCTGTAATCATTAAAAAAAATAAACTGTTATGCATTCGTATCGAAACATCAATTAAAACGTATTATCCTAAATCATAAGTTAAGTAGTATTATATTTCAGAACGCACTGTTCATGAATAGCTTTACGTGCGCTTACGTTTGTATGTTGTGTAAAAGCAACGCACACATACATATATGGACAATATTTCAACGGGTTTTAAAGCTTTAATAACTTTGTAATTGTATGATTTATAGCAAAACTGATTTCATTGGCGAATATAAGATAGCTTAAAGATTTTTTTAAGAATGTTTAATAACCTAAAGCCATAACCGCCTAAGTGTGTAGTGATCAAACAATTTGTATGAAAGTGACATCTCTGCAACCACCTTAAGAGCGGGTAATAATTTACTGGGTGGGTCGAAGTGGATCTGTGATATCACTATAACTCTCGATACTGGTCCTCTGACTGGCGGTTTTAGTGGTGTGATAGGGTTGCGGGGGATTCTACAAGCTCTAAAATGAAAGAGGCTCAACAGTTGATGACAGTCTATTTTGTAACAAATGGCTTTACGTAGCGTTACGTACTCTTTTATGTTTGTATGTCTACTCGCATATAATCTTCGTTTGTCATTAAATTTTAAAATTGCAATTTTGACTTTCGACATAGTCATGACTATGTCGAAAAGCAAAGTACAGAAACCGAAAACATTTTCAATGTTTCTGAATTTTCTACGTTTAATCCAATTTTAATTTAGATTTTTTTAAGTTATCATTTCAAACATATCAAAACATGCCTAAGCAAGGTTTTACGCTATCAAAATTATTTTTGCTAAATCTTACGGCAAAGGTCCCTAAGATTCCGGTCCCGTCTGAAAACCAAGCAATCACTTCCGAATGTCCAAACTAACGGCATGCAATGTTTGATTTCGAATGCAAAGCCAATAATTCTGCACGTATTTTTCTCGAAGTTAAAATCTTTCTGGCTGTTAAAAAGAAGTAGTGCTTGTTTTGTATGTATTGACGTTTTTTCCAAATGCTAAAATTGCCACAGGTCGGCCCTGCAAACCCTGCACCGCGCCAGCGGAAGGGCGCGCGCCCTCAACCACTTCGCGGGCGGTACGTCGCACGCGTGGTGCGCGCACTACGAGGAGCGCGTGGACTCCGACCGCTCCTGCCTCAACGAGTGGAACGCCATGGACTGCCTCGAGTCGCGCCGCCCGCCGTCGCCCGACTCGCTGCGGCTCAAGTGAGTTGCTGCTATATCCCGGTTATACTGAGTGTGCACTACGAGGAGCGCGTGGACTCCGACCGCTCCTGCCTCAACGAGTGGAACGCCATGGACTGCCTCGAGTCGCGCCGCCCGCCGTCGCCCGACTCGCTGCGGCTCAAGTGAGTTGCTGCTATATCCCGGTTATACTGAGTGTGCACTACGAGGAGCGCGTGGACTCCGACCGCTCCTGCCTCAACGAGTGGAACGCCATGGACTGCCTCGAGTCGCGCCGCCCGCCGTCGCCCGACTCGCTGCGGCTCAAGTGAGTTGCTGCTATATCCCGGTTATACTGAGTGTGCACTACGAGGAGCGCGTGGACTCCGACCGCTCCTGCCTCAACGAGTGGAACGCCATGGACTGCCTCGAGTCGCGCCGCCCGCCGTCGCCCGACTCGCTGCGGCTCAAGTGAGTTGCTGCTATATCCCGGTTATACTGAGTGTGCACTACGAGGAGCGCGTGGACTCCGACCGCTCCTGCCTCAATGAGTGTGACCGAATAGATATACTATTAAATCTGTTAATGATGACTACTTTTGGCAATAGATACTTAATTATGCGTTTCAAGACATTTGAGTTCAGCAACAACCGTAATTAAATCATTATATTCGGAATCTAGATTCACTAAATATTTATGCGGCATTATGTAAGAATTATTCAAATAGTTGGTATGCTCTTCCTGTACCTACGTTGCGTGTAGTAAACCGCCAGTGTAATAGATCATCGTGCATCGCCTAGACCTCATTCCTCGGCCTCGAATCCGATCGGACGTCGGCCAAAGTGTTAATTAGACGTGTTACTGGCATGAAAAGCACAGGTTGAGATCAATTCATAATTTACGGTCAATTAACGTACCTAATCATTTTACGTTGTTTAAACACTTAGCGGTTTTTTCGTGTGCATCTTTATTGAAATGATTGACTCAACGATTAGTTAATTTGTATTAAATTAAATACTACAGCACTAATGATTACAGCACTTGAAGTTGACTGCATAAACTTTGGCTTATGTGCATCCTTATTACTATATTAAACGAATTTAGTAAGATAAATTTAAGGAAAAGTTAACATAAGCTTAATAGTTCATTTACATAACGAATAAAAAGCTGGACAACAAAATAGAAAACTCGGTAGGTACCTAACAAAGAGGGGAAAGCATGCGTCGTTATTGTACAGTTTTTGTGAGGTCAGTCCTTTATGCGATATCGTGACTAATAGGTATCAGTAAATGCTAAATACTCTATAGCAAATTCTATAATCTCACCTTTTGTTTATGTAGGTATATTTAAGATTTTGTTTTTATGCATAATCAGCCTTTAATGTCTCTGTGCATTTTTAATAGTTTTGCCTTCCTTCTTGGATCTTTTCTGTTTCTCTCTCATTTGCTCAAAGGTTGGAAGAAATCCCTTACAGGAATAAGTTCGCCTTTGGACATATCAATCGTTTAATGTCCTTGTTATTAATATATATTTTTTTTAATGTACCTACATTAAAGATTTTACATACATATCCATACTAATATTATAAATGCGAAAGTGTGTGTCTGTCTGTTACCTCTTCACGCTTAAATCGCTGAACCGACTTAGATGAAATTTGGTATGGAGATAGTTTGAGACCCGGGAAAGGACATAGGATACTTTTCATCCCGAAAATATTTAGTGTTCCCGTGGGATGAGCGGGTAACACCGCGGGGCACAGCTAGTTATCAATAAACCTTTAAATCCACAGGCCACGCGAGCGAGACGAAACTGAGCGCGTGATCCGTTGCACCCTGAAGGAGATAATGATGAGCGTGGACCTCGACGAAGTGACGAGCAAGGCCATCCGCGGCCGGCTCGAGGACGAGCTCGACATGGACCTGGCGGAGTACAAGTCCTTCCTCGACCACGAGATGCTGACCATCCTCGGCCAGATGGACGCGCCCACCGAGATATTCGAGCACGTGTATCTCGGCTCCGAGTGGAACGCGAGCAACTTGGAGGAATTGCAACGAAATGGGTACATACGATCGCTGATTATTTTCTCTTTTTTTCGCGTATATGTATATGCATTTTTAAATAACGTTGTTTTGCATGTATCTACTGACTGATTTGAAAATTAAGACATTAAAGTTTCGAAAATCCATGCTATGAGTCGCCTTGTCACTTGATCAGTCCTTTTGAATCACCATATAAGTATTTTATAAATTTCATATTGTTTCTTTTCTTTTCAGGGTTAGACACATATTGAATGTGACAAGAGAAATAGACAATTTCTTTCCCGGTGTATTCGATTACCTAAATATAAGAGTGTATGACGACGAAAAGACTGACCTCCTGAAACACTGGGATAACACATTCAAATACATAAATAAGGCCAGGAACGAGGGCTCAAAAGTATTAGTCCATTGCAAAATGGGCATCAGCAGATCGGCATCCGTCGTGATAGCGTACGCCATGAAGGCGTACAACTGGAACTTCGACAAGGCGCTCAAGCACGTCAAGGCGAAACGGAGCTGTATCAAACCGAACACCAACTTCCTGAACCAGCTGGAGACGTACCAGGGGATCCTGGACGCCATGAAGAACAAGGAGAAGCTGCAGCGGTCCAAGTCCGAGACCAACCTGAAATCTCCAAAGTGTATATCTAAGAGCGAGAACAAAGTAATGGACCCGACGCCGCTCGTGCTGGCTCTGACCGGCTCGTACTCGGGCCGCCCGCGCTCCTGGTCGCCCGACACCAAGCTCGCGTCCGAGCTGCTGCCGCCCACCTCCGTGTCGCTCGAGAACCTGGCGCGCGAGACCCGCCACATGCTCATGCCGTACGGCGACGGCTCCTACAGCGTCTCGCCCAACCAGATCATCCGCCTCAAGGAGGAGGGCGCGCCGTCCGTCAAGCACATCGTCAACGAGATCGAGAACGCGGCCTCCGGCGAGCGCCAGCCCGCCAAGCGGTACCAGAGGCTGAACTTCGGCTCGAACAGCGAGTCCTCCAGCAACAGGTCCTCCGACGCATCCGTCGGGTCGACGGCGGCCGCGGAGCCCGCGCTGCGGCCGCCGCAGGTCTCGCCGCTGCGGAGCTTGACTCACAAATACCCCCTCTCCAACCTAGACGCCGAGAAAATACACACGTGGGACCCCGGGGAGCCCTGCTGGCCGCGGACAGACGACAGTGGGAACGATAATATAGTGAAAAGTGACAGTGGTATCATAGACGTTAAGACGAAACTGAGTGACGTTTTATCTAATTTAGTCGAACGGACCGACAGCGACGAGAGGAGAGCCGTCGACGAGGAGGTCCCGCCGAGCCGGCAGAGCTCGTGGAGCTCGTTCGACAGCGCCGTCGTGCCCGACCTGTCGCGCCACTCGTCCTGGGGCTCGTACGACACGCGCTCGCGCGAGCTCAAGCGGCCCAAGGACGAGCGGCCCGAGCCGGCGCCGCAGCCGCCGCCCGCCAGGCCGGACCTCGGCAGCATCCGCGAGCACGAGCCGCGCCGCCGCTCCGACAACGAACGCAAGTTCAACGAAACCTGTGCCATACTGAACGAGTTCGTGACGGCCGCGGCGCGCATGGAGCGCGCGCGCGACCGCGGCGCCTCCACGTGGAGCGGCCGCCTGTCCGCGTCCGCGCCCGCCGACACGTGGCTGCGCTCCGGCCTGCGCCGGCGCCGCCTCGCCTGCGCCTCCTACGGCGACCTGCCGCGCGCCGCCGCGCACGCCGCGCCCGCGCCCGCGCCCGGCCTCGTCAGCAACCTCAAGCGCGAGTTCGAGGCGCGCTCCGAGACCGACTCGCTGCGCCGCTCCAGGTCCCGCGGCCGCGTGCCGAGCTCGCCGCCCGCCGCCGAGGACGTGTCGGTGAAGCTGCTGGTGGGCCGGTACGACCAGCCGAGCCGCGCGCGCTGCGAGTCGCTGTCGGACGCGCCGAAGCCGCGGGCGCCGGAGCCGAGCTCCAAGAAGGTGAGGGGCGGCGAGCCGGAGCCGCGGCGGCAGGCGACGCTGCGGAACTCGTTCTGCGGCGCGCTGCGGCCGCCCGTGGCGCCGACGGTGGTGTCCATCGCGCCGCTCGACTACTCCAATGTGGTGGTATCAACTGTGATGTCGAAAGCTCAAAACAAAAAACAATTGCAACACGGGAAGACCCACCCGTTGACGAGGCTCAACTTGAATCGGTCGAATAATAATAGATGTTCAAATCCTGTATATAATACTATGTAGAAGTATTTATGTTTTTTATTTATTATGAACGTAGACCGGTAATTTGGGTGCACGAATGGTTTGACTGAATCGGTGTGAAGAATTTGTCTACGTATTGTTTTTTTTATTGCGCATATTTATGGGCTGCTTGTAATTGTAATATTTACGATTTACAAATCAGTAGGTAACTGACCAATTTTTTAAATAGATATCCCTTTGCACGTGAGCAAAAATAGTCAGGAACGTCACCGAATATTTTGAGTCAAATGATTAGGCTCGCCGTGTGAGCGCTGTCTACTCATTCGTGCGCCGACGCAACTACCGATCTAGTCATATATTATGAATTCTTGCCAAACTCGATATTTTATCTTTGTAGAGTTTTATATACTGTTTACAAAATGAAATCACAGTGTATTTGTCTATCACGTAAAATTGTATTAAGCGGCTGTTTGTGCGTAGAAAAATGTTAAAAGAAAGAATAAATTCAATACAACTGATGTACAACTTTCAAGTGAAGTTTCTATGAATCCAGCCCATGATTTTATAAAAAAATAATCACGAAGTACAAAATGAAAATCGTAACTACAATCAGGATCGAATTATTTGGCTCTGTAGTGTACGGTACTTGCGCTGGTTTGATTATGTTTGGTTCGATTCTGAATTAGCATTGGCCGTATATATAGAGGTGAGCACGGAAACTTGATATGTCTAAACCTCAAATTGTTACGCATGAAACAGATAGCTGTTTCAAAGTTTGATTTTCCGACAAGTGAAAGAAGAGCGCTTTGCAGCGATAAATCGCAATCTAATCAACTTTATTCGTGCTCGATCTTTGTTGCGACAAAAATTGTGGTGTAGTCAAAAAGTGATCATTGATACACCCAGTGTTAAAACTAACAGTATATAATCATAATTCATAAATGTATAAAAGCCATAAAAGATACGACACATAAAAATTCATATAACGTGGTTACCCTCCAAAGTCCACTATTTGCAACCTCTTCCCGCTGACGTAGGCGACGCGCGGTATGCTCCCGAGTTCACTTATTTTCTTATATCCAGTGTCAAGAGTAGTCTTTCGTCGTACTCGCCCATAGTCGAAACCGTAAATACCGCCTGGGTTGTTGCGAATAGAGCATTCCGTCTGTGAAACATCTTGTATTTGATACAGTGTATCATGTATTTATATATATACATTGTTATAACGACGCGGTTGACGCAGTTTGTAGACACCTGCCTACTGAGCCGGCGGTCCCGGTTTCGAATCTCTGCAGGGGCAAATATTGTGTGATGCTGATGAACTTGATTATTTGTTCCTGGGTCATGGATATGTATTTATATATTATTTGTATCTTCGTCCAGTACCCATAGTAGGTACAAGCGTTGACTAGGCCGATTTGTTTAAAATTGACCCTTAATATTTATATAGGACTAGCTTTTGCCCGCGACTACGTACGCGTGGAACTTGATAAAAGGGATTATTAAAAGCGCCTAAGCAAATGTAAGAGCAATTGTGCTTTTGGTCTAATAATTACATTTCCTACAAGGTCACCGCACCCCAACAGAAATGTTCACTCACTTTTCAATCTTTGTAGGTATAATTTCCAGGATGAAAACTATCCTATGTCCTTCCTCGGATCTTAAACTATCTCTATGCAAAATTTCATCAAAATCGATTCAGCGGTTTAAGCGTGAAGAGGTAACAGACAGACAGACACACTTTCGCATTTATAATATTAGTATGGACTTAGACTCTATTTTACAAGTATTAGGGTCCAAAAGTGTTAGACTGGTTTCTTGGCTGACTGCACGTAGCGCGACAGGAAAATATGAAAAAATGATCGAGTACTATAACAGCTAATATCAGACGTCAGTCAGTTTGTCGTATTGCACCTAGCTGCCGTAACTTAAGAAGTTTATTTGGTAATTTGCCGTTTTCATTTCACTAGAAATAACTGAGAGCGTTACAAATTAGAAATTGAACGCGTATTTATAGAGTAGAGCAAATTAAAACTCACAATTTTTAGATTGATATCAACAACCCGCAGCATATTAACGTCTGACCCGCCGCAAACTATCAGATTCGTTCGTGGCACCATTTTTCCGCAATAGAGTTTCGATTGATGATTATCAGGAACAATAGTTTCTATCAACTTGCAGGAGCCATAGTCCCATAACTGAATGCAGTCCTTCTCTTGCCAGGAACAGGTTAAGATCTAAAATAAATGTATATTTAAGAAATTGCTACACCCGAATGAATGAATGAAAATATATTATAATGCTGTTGTCAAGTTAGTTTTACCAGTATTTTTTTTGTATTATACTACTATAAGTAGGTGCGCAAATCCGTAACGACAAATTATCATCTATATAAAAATAATTTTAGATGTCGAATGTACATGTTTTATCTGTAACCGGTACCGTACGTGCTACAGGGAAGTACCTAATCAACAGTTCCGTCTTCAGGTCCCAATCCCAAGCTCACACGGAACCCTAACCTAATCAAGAGCCATAACCGTTTTCTTTCATCATTGCCCGAACCTTGTAGACGTTTGACGCATTGAGCTACACGCTTACTTGTTTTCCCGGTTTATCAAAATCCAGGCCTTCTCCACACATGTGAACTCCCTCGAAGCGCCGCGTGGCGTACGGCACCCTGTCATCCCAGCACATGACGTAGTCGTCCCAGCCACCCGACACTAACTCGTGGTTCGACTTCGGATGAAACGCGCACGCGAATATCCGCGACATGTGCCCATCTATGGCTCCTCGTGCACCACTGTTGCAAATCATTTAAGCACCTTATCACCACAGAATAAAATACTACAGAAATTTCTCTCTTTTGATCTTCATTAAAGTCGCCTACGAACTGTATTTTACTGGTTGTTTGTGTAAATCGACGCTATGCAATTGATAATTTCATTAAAACTTGCGTGAGACATATTTAATTATTGTATGAAGCGGTTTACACTCACGTGAAATTGTCAGGAACGGCCCGACATGTTTCGAACTCGTATGGAGCTCTTCATCAGGGACGGCTGCCCGTACACCGCCGCGGCAAACTCGTCGTGTTTCGTCTGAGTTCGAAACATGTCGGGCCGTACCTGACAATTTCACGTGAGTGTAAACCGCTTAATACAATAATGCAATTGGTCGTGGGGCATTGCGACACGACCGATTGACGGTTTGTGCCACTACAACTGTCTACGTGTGCGAGTGAATTACGAATAATAATGATGTTAGGCGGAGGCGTGGCTCGAGTTCTCTCTCTCGTCAGTCAGCCTGTCTTGGAATTGTTACCTACTTAAAATGTGTCAAAGGTCAAGTAATCAGACCAAACATTTTAGGTCGGTCATTATTGTAAAGGGACGATTACCTAGCGTAAAAAGCTCTCTCTTGCGTCTTTGCTTCTTCATCGTACATGTTTAGTTTGGCGTCGTCTCCGTATGTCAGAAACTTCGAGAAACGTGGGTGATATGTGAGCCCCAGTGTCTGCCTCTTCTCCCTTATCGTATACAGGCATTGTTCATATTGGTAGAGCCAACACTTAATGCAACCGTTGACATCTTGAAATAAATATATATTTTTTAAGTAACTACAAATGCAAAAGACTGTAAGTAACTGCCGACAATAGGTAGAGTAAGGGCCATTTACGATAGACGCAATGTCGTCGGAAGTATGTACCCAACCAATATAAGTGCGCGTTATAATTATAGCTACAAATTTAGTTACTGTAACTTTACTTCTCTACCAGAAACGCCATTCCATTGATGTGTCCATGGAAGAAAGAACCTATGGTATTGGCGTGTAGGTTAAATCGTGTGCGTGTGGATTGAGTGAGCACCCTTCAAAAAAGAGAAAAAATGTGCTTATCATTTAGTAAAAGTTCTAAAACAATTGTAAAACTAATTGATTAATTTGTAGAACGATAAATAAAAATAATACATTCATTAACGTGTACTCACTCAGTTCTCACAAACTACCAACGAAATCTGTCAATGTGTTTATTTAACAAATAATATTTATATACTAATTTTTAGTAAAGCCTATGCTTAAGATAAGCAATAATTTGTAGATCACCTGGTAACGTATTTAAAGTTTAACAAATAATTTCGTATGCTCACTCAATCCGCACACTTTCGAAAACCCTATTACTGATAGAAAAACTGCAGATTGAAACTTCTATATATGTGTATAGTTTAGTAAATTCACATGGGAATTTGTAAAATACAATCCGCTAACGTGGCAGATTTTTGGATAATAAATGTTTGTAAGTGCTCAGTGCTCACTCAGTCCACACATTATTCGTAAGTTAAAAATGTAAATATCTTAAGATTTGTAGTATCTAGGAAACTATAAAGTGGATCCACGGCACAAATGCTTGGAAACACGGGAACGCCTACTTGCCACTTCCATTAGTCTCTTTCTTCCATGGATGTGTCCCAGCTAGGGAACCAAGTATATCTAAATGTACGACTATCAAGTAATCTTGTGGCGACATCTAGAGTGACATACCTCGACATACTTCCGCAGCTACACCTATTGGACAACAGATGGCGTATCCAGAAGCGCTTTGTCTAACATACGCGCTATCAAATTCTCTCATCTGATGCACATAATTGAGTAGATATAACTTCTGAGTCTACTAATTCTAAGTATACTAGGTAGTCAGAACGAATGGAGACGCCTCGACTTTGCGCGACCAGCAGCACGGTGAGCGGTTGAGCGAGAGATCCGATTGTATCTATATATGTTAAGTATATTTGGTTAATACAAATTTGCTCACATGTAGACAACAGCGTGTTAGTATTAGGGTGGGAGTCGCTGACGGGGCGGTGTTTGATGGCGGTCACGGGGCCAGGATACGTGCGGCACTCATCGTCGACCAGTGTATGTGTGCATTCCCCTGTACTGCAGTCGAATAACCTGATCGTGCCATCGGCGAACCCGAGCGCAATTTCTGCGACGTCCTCGGTGTATTTGCAGCATTTTATGTCTTTATCTGCATCTCTTAAAAATAGAAGTGACATTTCAAAAATAAGGGTGATTTTTTCTACATTGGAAATTATCGCTACGCTCAGTCGCCATGCGCTCAATCAGTTGTGCTAATGGACAGAGGCAGAGACAACCAAGACTATAACAATTTTAACTTTTTGAGCTTCAAAGACGGCAAGTCACTTCGACCGATGAAGTCATTTGCCTTTGCCACTATGACATGGCATATACTATCTGCTGGTTGCTTGGAGTCTGGGTCTGGGACACAGTTTTCCGTTGGCTAAGTAGCTGAGTGGTCAAAAGGATAGGGTATTTTTTTTATTAGATATTGATTTCCTTCCTATGCTTTGTGTTCTAGTGTCGTAAGAAGGTAGTCTATGCCCAAACTTACATGATAGACAGGACGTTCACTTCCCCGCTATAGATTTGATTTTCCTCGCTTGGAAAGGAACGATGCTCAATGGTCGGCGTGCTCGTGCGTGCGATCTTTATTTCCTTATTCTGTACCGCCGATTTCAGTTCAGAATTCTTTATCCCGGTATTTTTACGCGTCGCTTTTGACTTAGGCCCGGCCACTACTTTTCTTTGTGGATCCATTATTTTTATACAGAATTATAAAACAAATAATATTCATAGGTTAAAGTAAACGTAATATAAAAGAGTTGTATGCCTAACAGTGGTTCCAGTATATTACCTGAAAATATTTACGTGGTTCACTGTCAGATGTGATAGAAGAATGACATAAAACGCAAAGAGAATATAACACTAATAAAACGTAGTGATTATATTCTCTTTGGGATGACAATGCTATAAAGGATACCAAGTATAATGTCGTTCCGGTCCATGACTTAAGATGGCCGCATGCGTTTAAGTTTCGCTCTTCATTATTTATTCATTTTTGTTGTTCAATGTGTAGTACTGTGTAGTATTGATAGCGTATTGTGCAGTGATCTAACGTATGAGTGAATAGCTAATGAAGAATTCAACTTGAAGCGTTCATAGCCCTTCCTGGGTCAAGGCCCGGTAGTCCGCGTGGTTTTTTGTAAATCGCTATCACTTTACAAAAAGCTCAAGTCACCGTACAACGTTCTTACAACCTTGACATTGGCAAAATTGTACGTCATGCTCCCTGGAAACCCCACTGTCTGTTTTGTGATTTATTAAGACGTAATAATGATGTACACAATATGTACTGAATTAGTACTTACTTAAAAAAAAATGTACCTCAATAGATACGAGAGTACAATTAATTGAATTCGGGGTTGCTGTAGAGCATCTCCCCAGCAACCCCAAATTTTTTTTTAAGTAAATTCGCGTAAATTTTCAATTTTTCTGCAAATAAGAAGCCCAAAAAAATTGTACTACTGTTTTTACCGTTGAATGAGTTATCTATAGCTAGTTAATTACCTAATTGTCGCTAGGACGCGAGCGCCTCCAGGTCTCAAAGCGAGAGGTCTCAAACGTAGGAAACTTGGTATTTATAGGGTTCCGTAGCCAAAGGGTAAAAAACGGGACCCTATTACTAAGACTCCGCTGTCCGTCTGTCAGTCTGTCCATCTGTTACCAGGCTGTATCCCATGAACCGAGATAGCTAGAGTTGAAATTTTCACAGATGATGTATTTTTGTTGCTGCTATAACAACAAAGAAAAATAAGATAACGGTTTTTATGAGTTTTAAATCTTATAATGAATACCTAGACATGAATATAATAATCCTTTTAGTTTTAACGTCATCAAGCTACTATTAATAATAGTATGTAAAAAGACACGTTATACTAACAATAAGTAGGTGTACCTATTCATATACATACATCACCATCCGTAGCTGGTTGCCAAGAAAGCATTGTATGTACAGTCGAGTTCATTTACATCTACACACTTACGAGATGTAGCCAATTTTATAAGATAACTAAAACGTGTGTACTCCCATTGTATATAAAACCATGGGCCAAGTGTTAGTTGGACTAGCGCACCGAAGGATCCGTACAAACATTTCCCATCCTAACTGGTCGGGTTAAGTGAAGTTTGCACCTGGTATGTACGGCGCCCCATACAAATAAGGGTCAAACTTAACGCTACCGCGCGCACGCTTGTTTAATGGGAGCCTCACTTAAATGTTTATTTAATTCTGTTTTTAGTATTTGTTGTTATAGCGGCAACAAAAATACATCATCTGTGAAAATTTTAACTCTAGCTATCTCGGTTCATGAGATACAGCCTGGTAACAGATGGACAGACAGACAGATGGACAGCGGAGTCTTAGTAATACGGTTCCGTTTTTACCCTTTGGCTACGGAACCCTATAAATACCAAGTTTCCTACGTTTGAGACCTCTCGCTTTGAGACCGGAGGCGCTCACGTCCTAGCGACAATTATGTAATTAACTAGCTATAGATAACTCATTCAACGGTAAAAACAGTAGTACAATTTTTTTGGGCTTCTTATTTGCAGAAAAATTGAAAATTTAGGCGAATTTTCTGCAAAAAAATTTTGGGGTTGCTGGGGAGATGCTCTACAGCAACCCCGAATTCAATTAATTGTACTCTCGTATCTATTGAGGTACATTTTTTTTTAAGTAAGTACTAATTCAGTACATATTGTGTACATCATTATTACGTCTTAATAAATCACAAAACAGACAGTGGGGTTTCCAGGGAGCATGACGTAAAATTGTTCCAATGGACAGACGCCATTTTTTTTTTATATATAAAAATAGAATAGAAGTATAAAGTCAATCTGACACTTATTAAGCGTTTAGATATGGTTTTGGTTCTCCGGATGTTCTCCGGCCTTAAAAATTTGGTTCTCAATTAGGCTGTATTATTTCTAAAGTTTAACTCTGTCATTTATGAACCGGTTATGATTTTTGTGTTCGAGAATAGGTATCTCCAAGTTGGTCCTATAAAATTTGGCGAATATCTGATGACGAGATCCATGGGGAATCGAGGGAACTCCTCGAATATGAAATGCACATCTATTACGATATCGATATTTTTTATAGTAGCTCGTCCAGTTGTTCTCGGAAATAAATTTCTTCGAAATCGGTGTTTTGTGTTTAACTTTTGGCGATACTAGGTTTAAAAATTAACCGCTATAATCGGTGGCATGGTAGTAAGATGTACATGTGTTTTACTATCATGCCGAAACAAAACAACGTCTTTTTATTTTATGTGATTTATTGGACCCACAAAGACACCAACACCAAAAAAGTCAGAAATAATGAAATACTTATTGATTCCTACGCGATACGTTATCAATTAATCAAGAAGAATGTAGCAGACATTTTTATTTACGTAAAGATTGGAAACAAAAAGTGATTTAACAAAAAAATATATATCTGATACGAATGCTGCTCGACGCGTGTGATAAAGAACCATTCCAGAATAGATGAGGTGTGAGGGTAGGTTACTTTTAGAACAAATATACTATGTAATTTCAACAAAAATCACCGTTTATTTGCTAAGCTTTTGGTTATTGTTAAACAGGTAAGTAATAACAAAAAAATCTAGTGATTATTAAGTTATTACTTATTCATACTAAGATTGAATGGTTTCTAGCAAAATTTCAAGCCTCAATATTCCATTTAATGCAATAAAATAAACTGTATTGGGTAATGTAGGTATGTATACTTTTAAAACAACAAATTTAATTGAAAAATATTATACTGTCAATGCCTCAACATTGATGGTTGATATTTTATTAATAATATGTTGCTTTGTAAAAGTTCTAAATAGCTTCGTGATTCTCGTTCTTAAAAATGTATATCAGAATTGATTTAATATATTTCGCCGATTCAAAATTATACAAATTATTCAGTGTAAATGGATGTCTGCTTGAATATTTCAGTCACTATATAAGTAATATACTAAATTAATCTTATTCCTATAGGTAGGTAATTCTCAAGTCTTTATTTAAAACTAATCAACGAGTTTTATATTTCTAATAAGTAGAAACAATTCTATAATTATCTATATTTTCATATTGATTATGTCACTTAATTTAAACAGATAAGAAATAATTTGCAGATAAGTATACATAAAAATATGTATAGAGATTCTGGCTTTAGCCAAACAACATAATTAATATCTACTTTATACTTCCTTTCAACTCTCTAATAACATTGTACATAAATTAAACTGTAACTAGAATCAAACGTTTGATTAACAATTTTCGTCGACCCGTAGGTCTCACATCACATCACATAATTCTTCGTTGCTGTATTCTACCCACGTTAGATCATGGGGTTGCATAGCACAGATACATAGGTAATCCTAATTCAACAAGAACTCGTAATCATAATCAACAGCTTTAATCGAAGGCATACGACACGTTCCTAGCAAGTATGTATATACTTAGATGATAATAAATTGTACTGGAACCTTGCGGTATATAGTATACCTACAGGGTGCCGCGACAAACGCACACCGTATGCTAACCAATGACGATGATTTATACAGTCAGCTTTTGCTCCAAGTCAGCCCACAGTGGGTCTAGCGGAGCGCAGAAACGGTAGTCTCGGAGAAAAGACTGGGAAGTGTCACCAAACATAACGTAGTCATCTGACGGTTCTTGGATAGGTCCGCGGCGGCGTCCCGACGCCATGCGGACGCTGCGCATCATGGCTGACGATTTGAGGCGTTCTGTAATGAAGGTAGCCTCTATTGTAATGGTTACAAGGTATTTTATTGGTTCAGTAATGACAGAGAGTACACAATACCGACGATTGCCCCAATATGAACGTATAATACAATCTACAGTTTATCTTTTCTTTAGAGCAATATGCAGTGCTTTCATAATGGAACCGATTCGCACTAGATCGGCTTTTATAAAATGATCACTGTAAAGAAAACGTTAATGTATATCGGAAGTGACCGCAGCAGCATGTATATTTGGTTTTACAGAAGCAACAGACCTGACAACATGCATGTTCTTAGACACTTGCCTTCGTCAGTGCTGAGCGAGCAGTACTTGAGGGTATGCGCGTTGTCGCCGCTCGCGCCGCACCGCTTGCACACGAACTTGCGCAGCACGGGGCACGTGACGCGCCCGCTCTGGTCCTTTAGCACGTGCGAGCGGTAGTATGACTCGCGCTCGCCGTTGTTCTTGCAGAAGCGACACTCCTGAAAACAGTAGGTATACGGTGTCATTCTCTGAATTCTCAAACAGAAGTAGGGGAACCAGGGGTAATGTTAGCCAGCGGGTAATAGGACCGGTGCGACTAGAGACAAAACTATAGCTCATATTCATTCATTTACCGCTCGGGCGTTACCGTCACAGTGCGGCCGTGTTCCCCTGGCTCGCTCAGCTCGCCAGTGCCACGCATTATGTTACCACGGACGCTTATCGGTTTTTTTGCTCCGCGCTTATAAAAAATACGATATTTCAAACGCCAGGTTAAGTGTGAAGTAATATGTTTGTTATAATGAAACCTGTTTTATTTCATAGCTAATGTTATCAATTTTGAGTATCTGTTCATATCATTTCATTAGATACAAGCTAGATTCAGAATATCATTTTATGAAATTTCAAGATGGTGGTAGTCGGGTAATCAGAGCTTATTACCTTATTAGGGTATTATTGTTTGGATCCTTAAAATAATAATAAATACGCATATATACGTTTATGTTAATATTTATATGAATATGAGATTTCAGGCTGACAATAATTAAGTATCTCCCATATGTGTAATGGGTATCTATACCTAGGCTCTCATTTCCCGCAAAGTCGGGTAATGGGAGCGATTCTGTTTTTTTTTGTTAAATCTGTCGCCAAATGCCTAATAAATGTAACGGTGATGCTGTAATTCAATGATAGTCAAATAAATAAGAATTTAGTTTCTATTAAAAAGTTCCAAAAATACCCATACATTTGCCTTATATTGAACTTTTGCCTTAGTAGGCTCCAATTCCCCCACGCTCCCATATTATCGTCACTGGCGTAGTCATTTCACGAGTTTTATATTAGTAACTGAGCAGCATTCGTAAAGTCGAAGATCGATAGTAAAAAAAAATTAAGTAATAAGGATAGCTTATAGTTACTGTTAGCGGATCATCATATCATCAGATATTAATCTGGCTGTTTCGTTCCTCTTTTGTTCCAGGTCACGCAGCGGTCTGTACAGCGTCGGGCAGCGATGTTCAGTAATTGCGCTTACTTGTTGTTCTGCCATGTAAGATACTCTGCTCTAATCATCACTACGTCGGGCACTCGCTTGATCCTAGCACTCTCGTTGCTCCTCTGTTCTAGGTCGCGCAGCAGCCCGTACAGTACGGCGTTGGGCGGCGCGTTCAATACTTGCGCTTACTTGTTGTTCTGCCATGTAAGATACTCTGCTCTAATTATCACTTACGTCGGGCACTCGTCTGATCCTGGCACTCTCGTTCCTCCTCTGTTCTAGGTCGCGCAGCAGCCCGTACAGTACGGCGTTGGGCAGCGCGTTCAATACTTGCGCTTACTTGTTGTTCTGCCATGTAAGATACTCTGCTCTAATTATCACTTACGTCGGGCACTCGTCTGATCCTGGCACTCTCGTTCCTCCTCTGTTCTAGGTCGCGCAGCAGCCCGTACAGCACGGCGTTGGGCAGCGCGTTCAATACTTGCGCTTACTTGTTGTTCTGCCATGTAAGATACTCTGCTCTAATTATCACTTACGTCGGGCACTCGTCTGATCCTGGCACTCTCGTTCCTCCTCTGTTCTAGGTCGCGCAGCAGCCCGTACAGCACGGCGTTGGGCAGCGCGTTCAATACTTGCGCTTACTTGTTGTTCTGCCATGTAAGATACTCTGCTCTAATTATCACTTACGTCGGGCACTCGTCTGATCCTGGCACTCTCGTTCCTCCTCTGTTCTAGGTCGCGCAGCAGCCCGTACAGTACGGCGTTGGGCAGCGCGTTCAATACTTGCGCTTACTTGTTGTTCTGCCATGTAAGATACTCTGCTCTAATCATCACTACGTCGGGCACTCGCTTGATCCTAGCACTCTCGTTGCTCCTCTGTTCTAGGTCGCGCAGCAGCCCGTACAGCACGGCGTTGGGCAGCGCGTTCAATACTTGCGCTTACTTGTTGTTCTGCCATGTAAGATACTCTGCTCTAATTATCACTTACGTCGGGCACTCGTCTGATCCTGGCACTCTCGTTCCTCCTCTGTTCTAGGTCGCGCAGCAGCCCGTACAGTACGGCGTTGGGCAGCGCGTTCAATACTTGCGCTTACTTGTTGTTCTGCCATGTAAGATACTCTGCTCTAATTATCACTTACGTCGGGCACTCGTCTAATCCTGGCACTCTCGTTCCTCCTCTGTTCTAGGTCGCGCAGCAGCCCGTACAGCACGGCGTTGGGCAGCGCGTTCAATACTTGCGCTTACTTGTTGTTCTGCCATGTAAGATACTCTGCTCTAATTATCACTTACGTCGGGCACTCGTCTGATCCTGGCACTCTCGTTCCTCCTCTGTTCTAGGTCGCGCAGCAGCCCGTACAGTACGGCGTTGGGCAGCGCGTTCAATACTTGCGCTTACTTGTTGTTCTGCCATGTAAGATACTCTGCTCTAATTATCACTTACGTCGGGCACTCGTCTGATCCTGGCACTCTCGTTCCTCCTCTGTTCTAGGTCGCGCAGCAGCCCGTACAGTACGGCGTTGGGCAGCGAATTCAGTACTCGCACTTGGTCCGCGGAAATTATTTCCAACTGCTTTACTGGTGTTGTCAGGTCTAAAATTGTATTTCAATAATTATGTCATTAAATTAAATACACACTTTTAACGCGATCAAGTCTCGTTTTGTTATAATATTGAGTGAAATCGTAACATTTTCATTTACGCCACGTACCATCACATAATTTCTTAGCCGGTGTAAAATCCGGCGCGGTGGTGTACGGGATCCACTCTGACTTCGGACGTGGCAGGCGCTGCGCTGGCGTGGATTCTGACTCGGGCCAATATTTCTGCCGGAGGCTCGATGGGCCCGTACCGATGAGATCACCTGATTTATAAATACACATTTTTTTTCATACATCACGGTATATTTCAAAACTAGATTGATAATTTAGCTTTTCTAAGATCGGATGCGGAGGCAGGCGGGACACTAAAGACCAATTTAGACAGGGAAAGAATATGCACGCGAGGTTCATCTCGCCACGTCAGCCCCCAAATCAATGAATGAAGGCATAGAGCTCGATGGGATTGATAGAATTACCTATGACTGAACAAAATATGGGCTGTTGAAAAGTATCATCGGTCACTCTCACTCCCCATGCGTGTATGTATCGTATCGTCTAGAAATGTTTCTGCACCCTCTGTTTTTCTGGATAAGGTAACTGATATTGATACTAGTGGTGTGGCGTTATACAAATTTCTTTAAAAGCAAATGTGGCATATATTTCTACAAGAAAGCAATAATAAAGTAAAAGACGAACTAAAGTAAGAAGGCCGTTGGAAATGGATGCCTATCTACTGACTACTCCTCCCCACTTATACATACCATCACTGTATTTTTTAGCGGGTGTAAAATCAGATGCGGTGGCCGACGGGATCCACTCTGACTTTGGGCGCGGCAGTCGGTGCACTGGAGTTGCCTCGGGCTCCGGCCACGACTTCTGCCGGAGGTACACGCTGGATGGCCCCATGCCGATGAGGTCACCTATAAATATGAACATAATCGTATGAAATATCGATACAAAAATCAAAGAATGATTGAAATGCGTAACCTGCCTGTAGATGGGAATCGAACTCAGCACCTCTGGAACCGGTCCAATATGTCAACAACTCCACCACTCTAACGCTAGGTGACCTTTCGAATTCTGCCTTATGTTTTGTGTGTTAATATTTGCATTGTTTATTTGAAAGGCACCTTCCTTATATATAAAGGTTCAATAAAAATTAAAAAATAATGGAAAATCTACGTGTTTCATTAATTTATATCAGTTTTTCTATTTCTAAATGGAGTTAATATTGTGTAACTGACTACTAGAACGGTAATAGTAGTTACACCACAGGATATATTGTAACTGCCATGGTCTGACCTGATCGGCTGATGGACATCCTGTCTTCCTCCGGGTTGTATGGCGAGTCGTACCCGTTCAGTTTGAACTCCTCCATCATATCTTGTAAGGTGCTTCGTCTGACCATCACTGAAATATAACCATAAAAAAGACAAATGTGAAATAATGGTAATAATATATAACTTCGTAAAAGGTTTCGTTTTATTTTGCCTTCCTTCTCCTTTACCTTTTCTTACCCTTCAATGTTTACCTTTTAGCCTTTACTCTTTATTATTTAAGCTTCACCTTTAGCCCTTACTCGCTCCTTTCACACCACACTCTCATCCCTAACCCGCTTACTCCTAAAACTTCATCCCTCAACCATCACCCTTCACCCTCACTTAACCCCACTCATATATCAAGCCTTACCACTCAACCGTAAACTTTCAACCATCATACCTTTTACATAAACCCATCACTCTTCAACCCTCTTTAACACAACCGGCGAAAAACTAAAAAGCAGCGTTTCGGTAACTTGTTACCGTTGTCTCAGATCATCGTTATTCGTTGTCAACCTTTGACAGGGAGGGTGTCAATAACTCTTGAATAAAAAAAATGTGTCCAAATATATCCTAATCTACCTAAGTAATTACCAATCATGTATTTAGGTTAATAATCAAAACTCACTAAAAATTTCACTACTCTTCAAAACCTCGTATCTAGTTCGTAGATTGATAGAGTGACATGTAATAAAATAAGGCATGTATTTAAATCGATATCTGTATATTCCCTTTTTTCGATCAAAATATTTGAAAGTTTCACCAAAAATACTGACTTGCACACTAAATAATGCGAATTCAATATACTATTTAAAGGTATTTGCAAAACTGTTTTACTGGATATAAAAAAACTAACCTTACCCGGCCGAGTCGGATCTTAGTGTGCAGTGCGAGGATAATTAGTGCGCAAGTCAGTATTTTTGGTGAAACTTTCAAATATATCTGCTGTACAAACCATATTTTTGGTGTGAATTCGGTTAAAAAGGTCATCTCGTTTTGTATGATGTTTAAGTTTTTTTTGTAGGACATGTTCAGTTAATCAATTGTTTTTTTTGCACAGCATAAGTTTTTCTGGTATGCATTCAGTTAATTAGTTGAGTTACCTAGTGTACTGAAAAATTATATAGATGTGCATTTAAGGGGCTCCCTACAGAAATCAGCCAATTTGATGATTTTTACATCGTATCTAGTTTGTGGATTATAGAGTTATAATGTCCTATTTAATATATATTGTAGTATGGTCTATGCTTAACACTTTGTAGTGACCCGAATTTTGATTTAACGACTGTGTATTTTATAAAAAAATATTCGGTGAAGGACCAAAAATACACTAATCTCGTTTCTACTTTTATCTCCGGTGTATATGTAGAAAATATCTTACATTTTATTGTTCTAAACCATATTCCACAAAATTTGTTGTGAAGCTTTTTCTATTTTTCTCAATACTTTTCGAGAAAAACGCAAAAAACCGTTTCCACAACTTTTTCCCCGAAAAAATCGTAAACTTTGACGGCCTGTATCTCAAAGTCAGTGACATGTGAAAGGTACTTGATACGGTATTTTGTTGTGGAAAAACTATGTTATTATGATTAGCTATTTATAATATGGGAAAATCTATCGCAACAGATCGAAGGTCATTGAGAGCGGGGAGCCCCTTAAATATATCCCATAAAATAATAATTAAATGAACATTGGCACCTAATTCCAGAACATAATAACTTGGTAAAATAAAAGCGTGTTTGACTTATTTGTAGTAGTTGCTTAACTCCACGATACATTCCAGCAATTCTATGATTATCTCTGTGCTCTCCTTTTTTTTCTTTGGACTTATATTATTCATACTTTTTGACAAATTGTCTATATGGCACAGGTGCGTTATAACTTCTGGACATTTCAACAAGTGGACATTGTGACACCAGGGTTATCTGACCCTGGTGCATTATAACTTTCGGACTTTTCGACAAGTGGACATTATGACACCTGGTCAATAGGGCACAGGTGCATTATAACTTTTGGACTTTTCGACAAGTGGACATTATGACACCTGGTCAATAGGGCACAGGTGCATTATAACTTTTGGACTTTTCGACAAGTGGACATTATGACACCTGGTCAATAGGGCACAGGTGCATTATAACTTTTGGACTTTTCGACAAGTGGACATTATGACACCTGGTCAATAGGGCACAGGTGCATTATAACTTTTGGACTTTTCGACAAGTGGACATTATGACACCTGGTCAATAGGGCACAGGTGCATTATAACTTTTGGACTTTTCGACAAGTGGACATTATGACACCTGGTCAATAGGGCACAGGTGCATTATAACTTTTGGACTTTTCGACAAGTGGACATTATGACACCTGGTCAATAGGGCACAGGTGCATTATAACTTTTGGACTTTTCGACAATGGACATTACATTATGACCCCGGGACATTCTGACATTTGGACATGTATGCCCCTAGGGGTTTGTTACTTAGTGAGTTTTGGTTGTCAACAGACGATCTATACAAAACCGGCCAAAAGCATGTCGGGCCACGCTCAGTGTAGGGTTCCGTAGTTGCCCTTCACAATAGACGGGCTTCACAAGCCCGAGGTTTAAATTACGAGAAAGATTTCAAGCTCTATAAAAAGGTCGTAAACGCCAAAGTAACTATAATTACTTATTACTTTCTGGAAGTTATCGATTTTACGCGCCAGATTGAGCGAAATGTTTTAATACAGTATGGCACAACTAATATATGTGTAACGTTCGAAGTATAAGGACACCGCGCGCTTTTACGTCATTTTAAAGAAAATTATGAATTTTTGCGATAACTCAAAAACGGCTTGACCGATTTTATTAAATACAGTTTTCGTTGAAAGTGCTTATAAGTTATAAGGCCTCGTTTTTATGAATTTTTCCATAATTTTTTGACCCGTGGTTGAAAAGTTAGAGGGGGGGGGGGGGGGGGGGGGGGGGCGCTATTTTTAGAGTTCCGTACCCAAAGGGTAAAAACGGGACCCTATTACTGAGACTTGTTTGAAGACCCCTATTATTTTTAAAAGAACTATTCAATGACACCCCACACACTTGTAGTGTTGGATCGAAAAAAAAAAACCCCCGAAAAAAAGTTTTTTTTTTTAATTTTAAAATTTACGGTTTTGTCGGCATGATACATGTACACATACCTCCTCATACCAAATTTCAGCTTTCTAGTACTAATGATCGCGGAGCTAAGCCGCGGACGGACCGACTGACGGACAGACAGACGGACAGACGGACATGGCGAAACTATATGGGTTCCTAGTTGGCTACGGAACCCTGAAAATGCGCTCCATAAGTGTATCACTGCCTCACAATTAACAGCTGTGTGTGCGCGACCGGGCGACCAAACGAACATTTGTTATTAGGGTTCCGTAGTCAACTAGGAACCCTTATGGTTTGGCCATGTCCGTCTGTCCGTTTGTCCCCGGATTAGCTCCGTGATAATTTGTACTAGAAAGCTTAAATTTGGTATGAGTATGTGTATCACGCCGGCAAAACGGTAAAAAAAACCTTTTTTTCGGGTATAGGTATCTCTCGAACACCTAAAGTGGGTGTTTTTTTTCGTTTCCACACTAGTGTGTGGGGTGTCGTTGAATAGGTATTTTAAAAATAATAGGGGTCTCCAAACATTATTTTTGGATCAAGTCAGCAGTTTTGTAAATAATCGCTCCGAAAATAAAAAAATAGCGTCGACCCTCTAACTTTTCAACCACGGGTCAAAAAATTATGGAAAAATTCATGAAAATGAGGCCTCATAAGTACTTTCAATGAAAACTAGGTATTGAATAAAATCGGTCGAGCTGTTTTTGAGTTATGGCAAAAATTCATAATTTTCTTTAAAATGACGTAACCGCCGCGCGGTGTCCTTATACTTCGAACGTTACACATATTAGTTAAGTGCCATACTGCATTTAAACATTTCGCTCAATCTGGCGCGTATAAATAAATAAATATTAAGGGACAATCATACACAAATCGACCTAGTCCCAAACTAAGCAAAGCTTGTACTATGGGCACTAAGACGACGATATACATAATATATAAATACATATATGTATAGATAACATCCATGACCCAAGAACAAATATTTTGCACAAATATTTGCCCCGGCCGGGATTCGAACCCGGGACCGCCGACTCAGTAGGCAGGTGTCTACCAACCGAGCCAAACGTGTCGTCAATCATATAATCATAGTATAATCATATAAGCGTATAATCGATAACTTCCAGAAGGTAATAAGTAATTACAGTTACTTTGGCGTTTAAGACCTTTTTTTAGGGTTCCGTAGCCAAATGGCAAAAAACGGAACCCTTATAGATTCGTCATGTCTGTCTGTCTGTCTGTCTGTCCGTCTGTCCGTCCGTATGTCACAGCCATTTTTTTCCGAAACTATAAGAGCTATACTGTTGAAACTTGGTAGGTAGATGTATTCTGTGAACCGCATTAAGATTTTGATGCAAAAAAAAAAATATTGGGGGCTCCCCATACTTAAAACAGAAACTCAAAAATTTTTTTTCATCAAACACATACGTGTGGGGTATCTATGGATAGGTCTTCAAAAATGATATCGAGGTTTCTAAAACATTTTTTTTCTAAACCGAATACTTTGCGTGACAGACGCTTCCAAAGTGGAAAAAAGTTGGTCCCCCCCCTCTAACTTCTAAAATAAGAAAATGAAAAATATAAAAAAAACATATGATGTACATTACTATAAAAACTACCAACGAAAATTGTTTTGAACGAGATCTAGTAAGTAGTTTTTTTTTAATACCTATTAATACCTAACTTTGCACCTAATTTATATGGGGCGCTATACATACCAGGTGCAAACTTAACTTAACCACCTAGGGATGGAAAGTGTTTGTACGGACGGAACCCTCGGTGCGCGAGTCCGACTCGCACTTGGCCGGTTTTTTAAAGCACACTACACCCACAGAAACGCTTCTTGCGCAACGAAATTCAAGCTGGGAAACAAAGTGTAAGTACTTAACCGATAGCGCGGCGTGTCTCAGATCACACTTCACAAAAACCGGCCAAGAGCATGTCGGGCCGTCGGGCCACGCTCAGTGTAGGGTTCCGTAGTTGCTCATCGTTCACAATAAACTGCTGTTTTAAGCCCGAGGTTTAAGTTGAGAAAGATTTTAAGCTCTATAAAAAGGTCGTAAACGCCCTAGAAACTGTAATCACTTATTACCTTCTGGAAGTCAACTTACGTCCTTTTAAAGAAAAAATATGAAATTTGGCGATAACTCAAAAACGGCTCTACCGATTTTGTTCAATATAGTTTTCATTGAAAGTACTAAAAAGGTCTCATTTACATGAATTTTACCGATTTTTTTTGACCCGTGGTTTAAAAGTTAGATGGGGGGGGGACACTATTTTTTTTGTTTTCGGAGCGAATATTTACAAAACTGCTGACTTTATCAAAAAATAATGTTAGAAGACCCCTATTATTTTTACAAGACCTATTCAACGACACCCCACACACCAGTGTTGAAAAGAAAAAAAAATTCACCCCCACCCTAGGTGTTCGAGAGATACCCGAAAAACATAAAATTTTTGAATTTTTATTTTACCGTTCTGTCGGCGTTATACATACACATACGTATACCAAATTTCAGCTTTCTAGTATAAATGATCACGGAGCTAAGCCGCGGACGGACAGACGGACATGGCGAAACTATAAGGGTTCCTAGTTGACTACGGAACCCTAAAAAGCGTAGTTAGGCCGTACTCCGTAGGCTACCGTGGTGGTGGCCAACACTTATAAAATTACCACTTTTAGTAGGTAGAGTTAGGCATGCTTCCATGACCGTACTGACAGTATCCTATGATGATTTTCGCCCTCCTCGAAAAAGCCCTCAATCATGACACCTCACTCTTCAACCGTCAATCCTCGTCCCTTTAGAGCTTTAGGTATATATACTCGTATTTTATGGGAACAAGCGTCATCAGACATTACTTCCCTGGCAGTCCCCACCAGATCTGGCAGCAGTTGGATGAGGCCGATAAAAGGGTAGCGTAAGACCATGTCCATGAGGTTTTTCAGCTGAAATAATGATGATATTATCTCACGAATTGTACTTACTACGCATGTAATGCGAGCATTGGCATATTTGTATCTAGCTGCGACGCACGGTATTACCCGCTCATCCGACGGGAACACTACATTTTTTCAGGATAAAAAGTATTGTATGGGTTATGCCAGTGTGTCAGCCACCTTCGTACCAAAAATTATGAAGATTGAGTCAACTTTCGCCTTTATAATATTAATAATTAGCTTTTGCCCGCGACTACGTCCGCGTGGAACTTGGAAGTATGGAAGCAACCTCGTGCAACACGATAGATATATCCACCTAATCACCTTAAATTAATAAAAGGGATTATTAAAAGTGCCTAAGTAAATGTAAGAGCAATTGTGCTTTTGGTCTAATCATTACATTTCCTACAGGGTCATCAATGTCATCATGAATTACTTACTCACTTTTCAATCTTTTTAGGTATAATTTCCAGGATGAAAACTATCCTATGTCCTTCCTCGGATCTTAAACTATCTCCATGCCAAATTTAATCAAAATCGATTCAGCGGTTTAAGCGTGAAGAAGTAACAGACAGACAGACACACTTTCGCATTTATAATATTAAGTATGGATAAGTGTGATGAAATGTTTCTATTTGGATCTAAATACTTACCCTTTAGGCGAGGCAGCGGCAGGTCGTTTTCGTGGAAAGTCAATGTAGTGAAAAGTCATGTTAGGCTTACGACTATTTCGAAGGACGTCTTTTTCTGGGTTAGTCATCGTCTAAGTTAATCTATTTCAACGAAATTCTCTGGGCTTGTAACTAATCTTATGGAATCTTTTAGTAGTAACCCCTTGTATTTTATCCGTAAAAGTTGTAATTATATTAATAGAAATAAGCAAATAACGTTGAAAATTTTAAGCGTAGATGACCTACTAAGAAATTGACTAGCTAAGAACATGACATCCTTTGAAATTAACAGGAAGCGAAGATGACCCGCTGAGGTGACCAGCTGAGAATATGACGTCCCTCGAAATTGACACGAAACGAAGATGACCTGCTGAGAACTTGACGTTCCTCGAAATGGACACGAAACGAAGTTGACTTATTAAGAAATGGACGACCTGAGAACATGACTTCCTTCTAAATTGTCGGGAAGCGAAGATGATCTGCGGAGAAGGTGACGAACCGAGAACATGACCTTGCTCGAAATTGACTCAAAACGAGCATGACCTGCCTCGCCTAAAGGGTACTTACAATCTAACAAATCCGCAGACTGGTGATGGTTCGGCGTGTCAGTCCCCAGTCGTAGCTGTGACCGCGTCGGCGGCCACGACTCCAAACTGTTCCACGACTGAAAAGGCGAGAGAAAATAGTATTTTATGCATCAGTTGTATAAATAAGAAGGGGCAAAAAACGCGAGTAGCATGGGTTACGATGTGAGCGTAGCGAACATCGTAAGAAAGATGCCACGAGCGTTTTTTGACCTATTAGGGGAAGGTGAGGTATAATGATCCCCTTAAGGGAAAAACTTAACTGTGGCTAAAGTTGAAGGCAAAATCGCAAGATTTCTATTGTTAGAGGTAGTGAATTTACTTAACTTTTTAACTGCATACTTAATTTTTATTATATGTAGGTATGTGGTTTTTTTGTACAAGAGGTTTTTGTTAAAGTTTAGTAAAGGATCATTTTATACACACCTATGTATAAAATGATCCCTGGGGTAGGGGTAAAATAATCCCGTAAAATAATCTAGACTCCATGTCCTTAATGTAATCTACAAGTTCCTGTTCTTGTTCTAGGTTAAACACTGTTTGTTTGCTACCTAACTTTTTAGCGGAGCCTACAGCTATTTTGTTTTCAACTTTGGCTCTTCTTTTTAATGCCATCACAGGGACCTTAAACTCTCTACTTGCAGTTTTGTAAGGCATACCATCTCTGACGGCATCTAATGCCTTTTGCATTTGTTCTTCAGGCCAATTTTGGCGATTAGTTTTATGTATATAAATTCTCGGCATGATCTGTAAAAACAATTAATACTAATGGGGTAAAATGATTCCAGCGATCATTTTAAACACACAGAAAGGGATAATTTCGCCCCAAACACCAAATTCCAAGATATCGATCAAAACATAACTTTCAAATACCGCGTGCGGAGATCGAACATTGCTTAAATTTGAGCTAACTGCTATTAATACCCGCAAATAGAACAACATTTAAATAAACACGAACATGTAAAAAGTAATGAAAGTTCAAAAACAGACTTAACTTAGATCAGAGCCACACTTTTTGATTATTTTTTAATAAAATCACGCCAAGCGCTCGCACCGCCATGACACTTGGAGAGGCAACTGGCAGGGGTGCGGGACACATGTTTCATGCGCATTTGGATAGATGGCACTAGTTGTCTCAGATTTACGGCGGGGGATCATTTGACCTCCGTCCGGATCGTATTACCTCACCTTCCCCTACTCATACAACATTGCATACAATACTTTTTCTACGACTCGACATTTAATAAATAAAATGCAAATAAACAATAAAGAAAATAACTACATGTTCCCGCTCGAAACCAACAAAATTTATAAAAAAAAGAGTCTGGTAAACCTTTTTTTTATTGACGTGCATCTGTCAAAAAAATATGAACTTTTACCTATACTATACATCCATGCACAGAATTAAAAATCTTTTTTTTATAGTTGGCAGCAATGCCTTAGTACAACAAGTTTTTTTTTAATTACAAATTGTGTGAATGCAGCTATTTATTTTGTAATTTGGCGACATTATAACATCAGTTAGCAGTGTTTTTTTGGGCGGTAGAGTACTTATAGACTTATACAGAATTTCATAATTTATGTCTTTATATTAGAGTTAGTAACTATAGTGACCGTTAATAACCCGAAAGATTTAAGCTAACGATACTAGAGCCTAATTAGAGTATATAAACTTATGTAACATATAGTCCAAAAACTCATAATTAAGGAGATATTAATTATTTAAAACACATCAAAAGTTAAGAAATCTCCAGTCTAACACACCCTAATTCATGTCATTATGCCAATGTTCAAATTTGAACCCGTCAAAAGTGAAACAGCGATAACTTGACACTACTTGTCATAGAACACAAGTCACGGCATTCGCCGTTCGTCGTATGATTTCGGAGCGATTCGTAGAGTGTCATGCTCGCTCTCTCTTCTTCAACTAAAGACTTGTTCACAAAGAAGCGGGAAATTAATGATTTAATTTGTACTGAAATAGAAATTTAGTTAAGACACATAATTAGACCCATGTTGATATAACATTATTTACTCGTATTGTCGTCAAAAATACGTGGTTTAAATCTTTCGGGTTATTAACGCCCACGGTGTATAAATGACAGAAAAAAGTACTGGAGTAGAAAAACAAATTTAAAATAAGCCTGCCTGCTATTGTGTTAATAACTTTGACGATTAAGTACTTGGCTAGATTAGATTTAAGACATTTGATATTTTTAAAATATATGTTTGTTGATCAAATTAAAATTTGTTTTCACGGCTCCTAGGGGTAGCAGATCTGAGTGTTTGATTGTTATTAATTAATCTACCTACCTCCACGCATTCCCGAGAAAAAGGTCTTGGCAGACAGACAGACCGGCAGACGGATAACAAGGTGACCCTATCAGGGTTCAGTTTTTGACGATTGTGGTATGGAACCCTACAAAAGGGAACCTCTGGCTTAGCCTTTACTGACCTTGCTTAATTTGTGGCGATAAACGTCGAGTAGCCCGTATGAAAGCGCAGTACTGCATTGTTTCCAACTTTCCATTAAGTATACATTAAGTATAATTTTCATGCAGCGAATGTGGCCGCACATTTGCTGCGAAAATTGGCTACGTCAGCCACCTGAGAGCTCATGAGCGACGCAGCGTTCAGTCGCCGTGGCCGAAATCGGCCGGATGCCATGATGATGGCATTGTAAATTGTAAATTGTAACTTTGTAACACAATGGAACTTGTGATTGTTTAAATCAAACGTAGATGACACGTGACGTTTTTGGCACGAATAAATACAATTTTAATGTACAGTACCTAATAGAACCCTTTCACAGCATTATTTGGTTTAATAACTTTGGTTATATACGCATATTGATTATTGGTATTGGTACGCAAGTTTAGGGTTCCGTATCTCAAAAGGAAAAACAGAACCCTTAAAGGGTCACTTTGTTGTCCACCCGTCCGTCTGTTTGTCAAGACCCTTTATCTCGGTAACGCGTGGAAGTTTGGAGTCGAAAACCTCATTAATATACAGTCTGACCAAAAAGAGTAGAAATTAAAAAGTGGCAATACTGTAGTGTCGTCCCTTTCTAATCAATCTAAGAAAACGGGGACGACACTACAGTATTGCCACTTCTTAATTTCCACTCTTTTTGGTCGCACTGTACACAGGTCTACAGTCCCTTATTTCTAAGTTAATTTTTAAAAAAATACGGCTGTTTATGCTGCAAGAATAGTACATTACGTAACAAAGGGTGGTAAACGAGGAATTACAAACGAGTGTCTATTAGAAGCCCAAAGCCGAAGGCGAGGGCTTTAATGACACGAGTTTGGAATTCCTTTACCACCAGACTCTCGTACGACGTTTTTCATCACACTTTGGCGGGAATAAAACAAAAGTAGTAAGTCAATACCAACATTTCTTACCGCCCTAGGGCGTAATATACGACTTACCGCCCTAGGGCGTAATATACGATTTACCGCCCGGTTTTCTAGCATGTAAACCCTTGAAGTGTGATAAAAATTACTTCGCCCTAGGGCGTAATTTACGACTTACCGCCCGCTTTTCTAGCATGTAAACCCTTGTTTACGAGCAAGTGTGATGAAAACGTATATTTCGCCACTCTCAAGAGAATCAAAACGTATAGGGTATTTTCCGTTGACCTAGAACACTTAGGACTAGACTTACAAGTATAGGTTGTACTATTATCTATTTTGTGGTATAGGCAAATACTACAAGTATAGGGAAAAAAACTGAAACTATACATTCGTGTGCGTAATTAAATTACAAAAAATATAGTCTTTATTTATAAAGTATACGTACTTTGTCATACGTACCTTAATCAATCATTAACTATAAATGTGTACGGAACCCTCGGTCCGACTCGCACTTGCCCGGTTTGTTTTTATTTACTCATACTCAACAAAAAAGTTATTGTAAGACAACCATATACTTAAGTAGGTACTTAAACGCGCTCCTTGGGTCAAAATGGCAAATTAATTGTGTATCCATACACCTCTAAAAGTACGATGTACATAGTCACAGTAAGGCAAGGAAGTATTTATAATTGGGTTTCCTCGCAGACTGTGTACCTATTTAATTTACCCACTAGGGAAATATAAAGTTAGGTAATTGGTCATTTAACGCATTGCATTTTGCTGACGATACGAAATATATTAATTACATTCAGATATAGGTGCTAAACATTTAGGTTAGTTTTTGCATGAACATTTAAGTAATACCGCGACTTAATATAAATGTACCCACATTTTTAATATCACTGATGCTTCAGTTTATTTGGACGCCTTACTATTGGATAATGCGGGTAGGTAGATATGACTAAATGTAAAAACACGATTTTCATTAAATTATAGATACTAAAATTAATAAAGATTAAAGTTGTTTCAGTAAATACATTCAATGAACAGTTATCATCAGCATCACACTCACCGATCTTGTTGAACTTCCGCTGCCATAGTCGCTATACACGTAGTTGTCCATTTACGTTCGAAATAAAATTTGATCCAAATATAAAATTGCAATACCGCCCTGCGCACGTCCTAACTTGTCTACAGTTCGACCGAGAATGAGATAGGATAAATAACCTTATCCGAAGGGTCCTTATTGGTCCGTTTCAAGTGTCCAATGGTTTCAAGTTCCGAAGCGTCGGCAAAACACAAAGCTGCTTTTGTTTCTAATAATTTATTACCATAACACTTTAATGTTTTGTAGATGATTATGTTTCGGCTATAAGTACAAAAGTATTTTCGAGTAATATTTATTCTTATCGGAATTATTGCACTCTTTGGGGAGTAAAAGTAAAGTGTAAAAAGTTATTCATCTCGTTCCATGATTTACAAGTCTAGGTATAGCCTGGTATCATGGTATAGGTATAGGGATGGCTACCTATGTAGGTATTTCATGACTCTGATTCTGACCGGGCGTAGAAAATAGAGGAATCGCCCTTGCCGCTTAGAGCATTGATAAATGGAGATGCCATAACGTAAACTCTTCGTTTCGCCTATTTTAGCGGGTGGCGAGGTAAACACGTACAGCAGCGAACGAAACAGCCATTCAATATACTCTATGGAAACAGCATATCTATCACCAAAATAATGAAGAACTCAACAGACACAAATTTTGCTGTTGTGATAAACGCACACTACAGAAAAATTCAACACATCAAAAATTACACGCACTCCTCGCACGCACACAGGCACCGTTTACGCGTAACTATGCAGACAGACACAATAGTGATATGATGGCCTGATGGGACTAGCTCTAAAAAAAAATGTCTTGTATTGTTGTGAAAGCTAGAAAGCTAAAATTTATTAATTGAAAATTAGAAATTTCATGAACAGTCAAAAACGCCGTCCGCCCTTTTTTGCTTTTGCTAATCTGTGGCGCGACGTAGAATTACGCGTAAATATTCGAAATTTGACCGTCGCATAGTGCCATTCCGCTCACTACAATATACTTTGACAGAACATCGCGAGGGACGGCACTATTCGAAGTCGTCAAAATAGACTTCTAGTTTTCTTTACTGGACCGATGACGTCGCTATCATAAGCGAAAATGGCGGACAGCGTTTTAAGCATTTCAAAATACAGATTAAAAACCATATTTTAAAATTCAATTTTTTCGGCTACTTTAACTTTTATGAATTGAAAAATATATATTTAACTAGGTTTCCTTTTGCTAAATACTATACGGAATAAACATTGGTTTAGTACAATTTGACATGAGTCAACTAGCCCATTGTGTTATAGATACAATTTTATTATAAAATCCAAAAAATATTTTTGGTTGTATGTATGTCTGTTTTTGTGTCTTTGTGTCCTTATACTCCTTATCACTCTCGCTAACCCTACCGATACCAGTAAATGATTCGTTTCTGTAATAAATGTTACTAACGCCATCTATTGATACGTTTTCTAATCGCTTGTAAATTAACTCAATCTTTATAAGGAACATGCACGAACTATAGGGGGCAGCACTACACGCTCTGCTACAAGTGTAAATATTGATAGACAAGCATTAGACAAGGCAGTATTTGTTTAGCTGGCAGCATTTTCTTTTCTGCAAGAGAATGTGCAGGAATTATAGGTGGCCGCACTAATATTTGACAATGTTAAGATAAATTAAAAGTAAAAGGCTCGAATTGGCGGCGAGGTGCCTTCCCTATATATATATATTCTTTGGTGCTGATATGAAGTTAAAAAGCTATGTGCATAGGTTGCGACCCTCCGAAACAAACCTAAAAGGGGTGTCCTGACCAAAGAAAAACAATAGTATAACGCTAAATAAATTTTATTTCATTTATTAGTGTCCATGGAGTCATTATTCACACATTTAAATTACAATGTAAAATATATAAATAAAGTCGAATCTGTAGCAATCACATAATTATGTTAAATAGTATGTAATCTAAGTATCACGCGGCAGCAAAAGTACGACATTCAAAAGTGCATAAATTTCATTTATGAATAGGTATAGCGACATAATCTAGGTGTGACAACATGTATAAGTGGGAGAGGTAGGGTATGGTTCCACTTAACCACTTTTTATCATTCATCAGTCTACAACGGTGGTAGCTGTGATAGTATATAAATACATTTTCCTACGGTTGTAGGTATATGTAGGGACCTACATAAACAAAGGACTTTTGATATTAGGTTAAATTCGACTACGTACCTATAGAACTTTACGTATGATTATTAATTTTAGCCGTCATACAGGATGGACCCGATGGAGGGCATATTTAAATGGAACCAGTCCTGTACCACCTCTTAATTTAAATGTCTTATTCGGAAGATAGATTACCAATTAAAAAATTTAACTAAAGCCAGCCTAGATCGAACCATGCTTGCAGAACAGTAGTTTTTCCCCCTTGTTCACTAAATAAGACGCTTAAATAAGGACGTGGTGTACCTACACATTTCTTTAATTCTAGGACTGAGAATCAAGTTACATAATAGATGTTATCTGAACAGTATGCAACATAATCACGTCGTGTGGCTAAACACAAAAGAAAGACAAAATTGACTTGCTATTATTTATAGTTATAGCACCTAAGTATTGAAATGTAAAATTCACACATGACATGCCGGTTCGAAACGCAACTATGACCGAGAAATTGTATCTTATTTCTCAATGTTAAAGTTCACATTTAGGTACTTACAATAATAATTCTGATAGCAGCGCCCAGCTACATGGTGTGTTAAGTATGATAAATGAAATTAAATCATTTGATTGGCCACTAAACGTTACCATGCGACATGCTAGGTGGGAATCGTACGTAGACATTGAACTAAAGAAACATATTGTTCACTTAATACATGCCATTACAATCTTTTTCTTACTTTTTAAACCTTGTTTGTGCATAGGTACAATTTAAAGGCGTGCCTAGTAGAAATCAAAAAAGTTAGACAAACGTAAAGTAGGTGTTTTTAAAACCTCCTATTTTATAGTACTTGCACTTGCCTAGGAACGCCCACGAATACATTTCATATTAATGTGCTTATAACTCCAATGAATAGTACAGTGGCAGACAAAAAGCTTTTTACCATAAGTACAAAGACATTATTATCAATAATTGGTTTAATTGTTACGGGAGGCACCTATGTGTGAAGATTTACAACAACTTGCTTTCATTTGTAGTTACGATACGGCTAAAAGGCAAATTGGAGCTGGTAAAAATACCTATTATTCCCTCACTGTTACAATTTACAAATACAAATTCACCTCTTTATATAAATCTATAGACAGCTCCGTTTTATACGGAAGCTATTATTGAATTGGAAAACTGAATAATGAATTCAAAGTTCAATTGACTTGTTGTAGAATGGGTTTAGGTTTGTTTAATTGGTCACAATAATATTATATTTTACATACATTGTTATGTAATACTAGTAACACGACATATATTCTTACACTTATACCGACATGCATAAATTAGAACCAAAACAACAAACGGTCAAATAAGTTAATAAAACAAACAAAACCAAGCAAAAACATATCTACCTATCCAAGAAATCAACTCAAGAAATTAAATCCAAGATATTGCTTATGTATTATCATCGACTCCAAGATAAGAGGCGAATATCATTTGGTCGCTTTGATATTCTATACAACGATGACGCACAGCAGATATTTTGATGACGTAACTATGAATTACTAGGTACATGATGCCAGTTTGGATTCCTTTTAAACTAAAATGAAATAACAGATTCTTTCGCCCTAGTTTCGATTACTGTGATATTTACTCAAATGTTTCATTTGAAATGCCTGTGAATGGATACAATGTCAAGATAGGTACAAGTACCTAAATGAGTTTCAATTTAACACTAAAATTCAAAAACCACATTAGGAGTTTATATTATATACCTAGTGTTCTATCAATGTAGTACTTATGGTTTTTTGATATCTATGTATATTCTATCTACCAATATATCCAAGTGATTCTAGTTTTCAGTAAAGAAAATGTCCGGAAGGATATATTGACCATGACTGTACCTGCTGTACATTATCTATCTACGGCCTCTTTACGTTCAGCCGACATAATGCTATTGTAGATTGTACCCAAATGTGCTGGTACACACAACAAGGTTCTTTCAACTTTCAATATTTTTTGGTAACAGCTACTGCTATGGCAATGGGTTCAATGACTGCAGATATTCTAGTAATCACCTGCAGAAGCTGCTTGTATCCTTATTATAAAGATTCTAGTTAAAATAACACTTGATTTTAGAATTTACGACATTCATTTGTTTATATTTTTACAGTCTTGAAATTTGTACAAGCATCCTTCATTTTGTCCTAACTTTATATACAGTTGTAGTTAAACTTGGATTATTCTAGTTTCTCAGTTTACATTTTACCCATTCAATACAACAATCCCACTTTGCTTAATCACAAAAATACTCAACCCATTTTATTTCATAAAAAATAGACAATCTGATCTAATTACCACATCCACTTCAGGAAGCGTTCATAATAATTTAATAAACAACATTATTTGATAAACAATGATAACAATTCAATAGATTTCTATTTTTTATATGTATGAACTTTCAACAGTCTGTTGTTAATGATTATTCCTACCTATTAATGTACAAAAGCAGAGGTAACATCTAACTGTATTATAGTTACAAAATAAATGAAGACACAAATCTAAATTGAGTTTTACTTGGATTTCAATACACCAAATGAAATAAATTTAAAATTGCATCACTAAAATAACTAATATAAGTAATATATTTCAGGAAAAAAAGAACAAAAGCATTTATATAATTAAAAACATGATAGTATGATGTTCATGAAGTGTATTTTGCAAGAAGCATTCTAAAGTATAACTATTTTATATGATAGTTTGCACATTGATAATACCTAGTTAATCCATCAAACTTTATAGAACTGCTGATATGATGGTGGTTAAAAGCATAGATGTGCAAAGAAAGGAAGCATAGATGTAATCAATAATCTAATCTTTTTATATAGTCTCAAACAAGTGAAGTATTGAAAAGCAGCGTGACATCTGGTCTCAATAATTGCATGGGTTGGTTATGATTAAAACATTTCATTCGATTGACAATATGAAGTAATAGTAATAAACTATTTAGGCTAGCACTGTCCGCAGTTACTATGCAGTGCAGGGTTTTTAGCATGGATATAAAAAGAAAATTTAAAAGTACCAAATCTTCATTCCGATGCAGTTTCAAAGTTTTATATAAGTCAAAACAGGTACAGGACATAAGTCTTATGTACATTACATGAATTTCAATATATTAAACTTATGGCCAGCACCAACCTTTGTCTAACTTTAGTATCAAAACAATTAATATATATGTTTTTTAAAGGATATATTTACAGAAAGCAATATGGATATCAGCATACTAGTTATTATGTCATTACCAATGGATGCCATTATCATGTTTGTTGGATCTATGACAAAGATATCTTTAATTATGGGACAGATTTGAAGAAAATCAACAAAACACAAGCAATTTCATTACAAATAAATAACATTAGTAGCAAACAATGTAGGTACAAACAAACCATCTCTCACCAGCAGACTAAAACCCGTTAAACCAATGACAATTATCTAAATGTTGCTACAATCACAGAGATTATCGTGAGCTTGTCAAATCATACATTGGATCAAACAGAGTGGCCTTGGGACTGGTGCCGCTGTCCCCACTGACTAGAAGGTCCCTGTGCAGAGTTACCTTGCTGCATCCACGAGAGGAAGTTTGGTGGAGCCGGAGGTGCTGATGACCCTGGGCCGGCAAATGCACCTTGCTCAGACCCTCCGGATGGTATATTGTTGATGAGGCCCCAGCCAGCTGCCTGGTTCAATGCTGCTGCAACCAAAGCTTGGTTTACAGGAAGTCCGCTCATACCAAGCGGCATGCTTCCTCCCTGCCCCTGGCCCCCTCCACCTGCCACCCCTGTCTGACCGTGCTGCCCAGACATTCCAAGTGCTTGCATGTTCACCATATCCATGCTTCGGTTGCTCCAAGAGTTGTTGTTAGAGGCAGAGTGCATATGGCCTTCTTCATAGTTTCTACTTGGCAAGTTCCGTTGGTTGGAGCCACTCTTGTTTTGCTTAGGAGATGCATTCGACACATTCACTGACACACCTTTTATTATGTGATCTTGACCACACAAACTTTGTGCTACTTCTGGATCCAAAAATGTAATGAAACTAAAAGCTCTAAATGGCTTTGGAATAAATACATCCGTCACTTCTCCGAACTGCGAAAAATACTCTCTCAAATCATTTGCTGTTAATTCTTCAGTGCAACGGCCAACAAACACTTTACAAGGCATAGAGTTGACTGAGCCTTCCTTGGAGTTAGGTATTCGTACGTCACACCAACGACCATCTATCATGTGTCTTTGAGCCAACACCCTCATTTGGGAAGTGTAAGATGCAAATCTAATGAAAGCAAAACCCTTAGACATGCCAGTTTTAGCGTCTCGCTTCAATTGAGCCATCAAAACTTCCCCAAATTTCTCAAAATACTCTCTCACAGTTTGCTCAGTTGCTTTCCATGGCAGCCCTAATACTATTAAATCAGAGCATAAATTATCATTTCTCTTGTTCTTGATTGACGACGTTTCAGAGCCTTCTCCTGATTTCCGTTTGTTTTCTTTAGGAAAGCTGCAAATATACAAGTGATTGCCCCATCCTTCCGGAGGAGGGTAGAGCCTGCCATCTCTTAATCTTATACCTCGATTGTTTTTCGTTTCTGGGTGTCGATACTTGAGGCCGCAGCAACCAGGAAATTGCGCGGACACTGTTGTAAGCATCAACGTTCCATCTTCTTCGATTGGTAGTTCTATGGGTTCTTCATTTTCGTCTTCGGCCACGGGTAAGTACTCGAAGGACATTATATCTTATTCATGAACAAAATTATTGATAAAAATAAAGTTTTAAATATGGATTTTATACTTATCACTATACAAATGTACAAGTTTTAAATTCCTAAATATATAAATAATCACATTTATATTTAATTAAACGTCACCTACGGGTTCAGAACCCATTGCAGGTTGAAAACATAGTTTGACGTAATAATTTTGATCTATTTTAGAGAAGCAAGCAAAGTAAATCCAACGTGAAATAGAGATCAAGAATGCTTCAGCGAACTATAATCTGCCATAGACAATCAAAGATGGCCATAACTTTCGAAAGATGACAGTTCATGTCCAAATGCTACTAGCTAACCCTTTCCAACCCAGCCGAGTATGAAAAGGATTACGATAATGGACCTTGTGCAACGTCCATATCAGTACCGGTGAACGAAAGAATACTCGGCAACTTGTATTCATATTTAAGTAATATGTTCTTAGCACCATTTTTATCCCTATGTATACCTTTCATCATCATCATCATCAATTCTCCGACCGATTTCGGCCATGGCGACCACTTTCACTCCTAATTTGTTTGGCGCTCATGCGCCCGAAGATGGCTTATGTAGCCGATCTTCGCGATAAATTTACGCGCACAATGTCGGCACGTAAGTTCACCGTCTACATAATTGTATATTATGGCAGCAGGTGGACGGGCCTTCAACTTAATTCAACCTGTATACCTTTACGACATATACTGCAATATAGGTAACGGTGTGGGATTTTGATACTTTGAGTATGTTTTTGAAATCAAACCCAGATCCGTAAACAACCAAAGTGTCTGGCTCCTTTCCAAAGTACTCGTCCACAATCTTGTTGTTTGTAACTTGATCATTGATATACTTACTTATCAAACTTGAGCCGCCGCACTCTCCTCTGCTCGTATAATTTTTGTTTTTCATCAAACCACTTCAGTTGAAATTGTATATATTCATGGATATGCTTATTTTTACGAGATATTTAATATCCCAATTCTTTGTTTAACGATTCGCGGTCGAGTTTAATTCTCTTCAATATCCTTTACCAGCCGTTTCTTTTCCCGGCTTTGTTCTTTTGTTTCGTATACCACTCGCTGTTTCTTGAGCATTTTATATACAAAAGTACCATTTCCGGTTCTGATGCATGTGACTATTGGGGTTTTCGCACTAGGATCCACGGCAATAATCCGTTTGTACCTCTTATTCAACTGTTCATTATTCGACAACTTTGCTTCGTCCATTTTTACACGTTTAGCTTTATATATTTCTCCTCCCTTTTTATGATTCGATTTATGGACAAAGAAACGCAAACTCCATCCGTACTAAAATTATAACCAAAGTTTTTTGGTACGTTAAACCATCTATTCCAATATTTCTTGGTATCGGTGGAAAATTCTGTCCAAGCAGATGGAGTATTCTTGGGATCTATGCGGCGTGATAATTCATGAAGGCATCTAGAATCATATGAAATATATTTCAAGCCATAAGAATAAATCGGAAACACGTTAAAACTTGGCATTAGTCTCGCTGAATTCTTGCTGCATCTTCTTGATGAACAGTGGCACAAATTTCCAATAATTTGACTTTAAATTCTTTTCATTAATATCATTAGCAAGAAACCATTGACCAATCGCATTATCATAATAAATTTTCTTATAAAAGGAATCAAAACACGCATGAACTTCTTTTCTCGTTAAATGCGAATACTTGAAGTTTAAATACCGCTTTATTCTACCAAAAGCATGAAACTGAATATTGGTTTCTAAAATGGTCTTGTATTGGATCGCTATAGCCATTATATTAAATGATCTCAAAGATGCTTCATAGGTCGTACACTTGTTCAATTTCAGATATTTTGGTATGATCATCAATGTTTCATCCTATGTTTTAAGGGGAAACATAGGTAAACTGTAATGGGTCAAACTTGGGAAACAGCACCATGAAACTGCTCATGGTCATAATAATGCATAAAGAAATAATTTATAAAATAGGACATTTGTATAGACAGCCTAGACAAAACCTTGACATCGTCCCTGATCGTATTTAATAATTTTGAACAAAGTTGAGGCTCTAATAATTGACAAAAATGAACGAGTTCAATCCTTTCTTGATGCAATAAACCGATACCGCCTCATCATTCTTTGTTTCAGTTTCCCTAAAACGCTGTTTTCTATTTTCACATTTGGAACTTGATGATCTCTGGTGATTGTCCTTTCCGCACATTCCGCAATATTTACAAGCCATTGTTCATGTCAAATAAATAAATAAATAAATATTAAGGGACAATCATACATAAATCGACCTAGTCCCAAACTAAGCAAAGCTTGTACTTTGGGTACTAGACGACGATATACATATACATAATATATAAATACATATATAGATAACATCCATGACCCAAGAACAAATATTTTGCACAAATATTTGCCCCGGCCGGGATTCGAACCCGGGACCGCCGACTCAGTGGGCAGGTGTCTACCAACCGAGCCAAACGCGTCGTCTAATGTAAAATGTTGTCATTAATATAAATACAACTAACCGGTTAGGCATCAAAAATAAACGTATATTCACTCGCTGTTGTCTAAGATTCGATTAGATTTCTTCAAGGTATCTGCCAGAAACACTGGTGCGGCGGCAAGTTAAAAACAAATGATTAGGTAACAAACTTTAACCCGCCCTTTAGATTTTTAATTAGAAACTTACATCAAAATTGATTTATTAATATTCAATGATAGGCAGAATACAAATTTACATTCGGTTATTTTAGCGAACTGGATCTTCGGTAAGTTGGTAAATCAAAATTACCCAAAACTGAACTATCGGATAGCTAGGGTTAAAAAATACAAAATAGTTTTGATTTAACGATCGATTTGTAAGGTTTTACAAAATATAGTTTTGTGTCTACATTTTATATTTGAATTTAAATGATTGAAATATATACTAGCAATTATTGAAATATAGTCGCTTTTTTGCTGAATAATATTGAACCGAAATTTAATAAACCGAACGAAATTCTTGTCTATGACAATACATGTAAATTTTGAAACGTTTGCCCAATCGAAAAACGCCTTAAAACCTTCTTTTAACTAAACCGAATAAAATGTGAATCTAATAATTACACTTTGTTCAAATACACACGTTTAAGTAAAGTATACGCTTGAATAAACACTTGGTTATTTTCAAAACAGTCTGTGTATGTTCAGGTAGACATTTCAAGATACCTAACCTTAGCGGGTTCGCAATTATTGTGCTCGTTCCAGAAGGATTATGTTTTACCAAGAATTGTTGATTTAATCTCAAATATGTTATTGTTGTAACACTTAAATACGTTTAAGTAATATTGATATGGATGATGAGTGTAAGGAGTACAGAAGAAGTAAACCACAACAAAGGCTGTATAAACCTGGTAGTGGACCGTTGCGGCGATCGGGTAATGGTTTGGATGGAAAAATGGATTCATATGAAGTAGAAAATGGGTCTAGAGCTCGAAGTCACTACGGATCTCATAATTCTGTAAACGATTTAGACATTAATGCCAGTGGTAGGGAGCACGCTATCCTAAACCGTCATAAGAAGCCTGAACAACAGCTGTACGTGCCTAAGTCTAGTGACTCGGGTTACGACATGGACCGACAAACAAAGGCACCAATCCGGGGCGACAACAATTCTAGTCAGTATATGAATAGAAGAAGTTCAAATAAACATGACAATAAGCATGGCTTCAACAGTGCTTCAGGACCAGCATCGAGGGGAGCGCTCAGAAGAGACAGATCGTATGCAGAGTATCACAGCAAAGACACAAACAATGACATTAATTATAATAGACAATATAGACAAGTTTCAGAACCCAGGGCCCATTCACCCACACATGCAGTCCCTGAATCGAAAAATATTGACAGAAACAGGGACAGTAGAAGCATGGAAACTTCTGCTGGAAGACAGGCACCAGGATCGGGGGCCAAGCCCCCATCAGGTAGACGTAATTCAGCAGGTTATCCTACTGATACATCCCGACCCAAGTACATGGTAAACCTAGACAATATACCACCAAGATTTAGGAAAAAGTTTTTAGAACAGTCTGGCCATCACAGCTTTGACAGTGTGGATCAAAAAAGTAAGCAATTTTCTAATTACTCTGTACAATCTAGTTATAATCAGGGTCCACACTCCAATAATTCTGGTTGGTCTCAAACTCTGCCTTCAAGGGGCCGTGGGCGCCTCAGAGACAATGACAACTTTGACCGAGAAAAATTCATCAATTCTTATTTGAAGAACTATGAAGTACAACATTCTAGAAGATCAACTCCAAGCAACTCTTATTTAAACTTGTGTGAACCAGGTGCAAGTGAAGACCAAAATCTTAACGAAAAGGAAACGCAAAGCCAGAAAAGTTTTTATGACTATGGTAACGTAAAAAAATTCTATAACTAATAATATCTATTATCACATCTGATTAAAATATCAAAGTCAGCTTGTTGAACTGAAAAGTTGATCAACATGCATTGCCTATATTTATGTGGTGTTAAAACCAAACAATGTGACTGCACATCCACATATGAAAGCTTGAAGTGGTCATCATTTGGCCAGTGTTTAACAATTGATATATTACTCCAAAACTATTTAAATGTTACAAGTGGCCCATTTATGAATGAATTCATTCCATGGGCCATGCAATTCTGCAGCTCATTGTACATCTATGGGACATCCTGGGTCACATTGCAATATTTTTATTTACACTCTCATGCTACATGTTTTGTATTTAAATACATTGATGATTTCATTCATTATTTATTTATTGAACCATTACTAACACTTTTGCGGCCATGGATGCTGTAACATTCATTTAGTTTTTTGTTCTTTTGGCCTATGACTATCACTGTCTGCAATTGTGTTGATATAATTTTATTATATGATAAAAATTAATCTACCATCATGGACTAAAATGTGCTAGTGAGTCAACTAAGTTAATTATATCAATTGCTAAAATTAATAATAATATGTAAATTTATATTACAGCACCAAAAAATGGAATCATAAAATCAAATCATGAAAGTACAGCTAACCATAATGAATACACAAAGCATGACTCTGATACGCAAGATGACAATGAAGCTATTTCCCACAGCTCGTCAAACCTCCTAGACATGACAAACCTGGTAATTATAACTTTTATTACTTATACTAGCACTAAGTTTGTGCTATGCATTCGGATTTAAACTGTCAGCTCATTTCTAGGACATTGTAATGAGGAATGCAAAAAAAATGTATAGTTAAATTCCTAGAAATTAGACCGATTTTGCTGTTGCTTAAAAAAACAGAAATATTCATCCAATCCCCAATTCCCCATTTGGAAAAAAATATGTTAAAAATCATGTCAATTTCATTGTTAAATACTATTATTTACTAGGATTGGACCGAAGAAGTGGAAAAAAATATCAAATTAGATGACATGTGTGACACATCTACTAGTTTCACTCAAAATCTACCATCATCAACGACAACAACGTCACAGGAAGTTAAACCTAGTGAGCCTAGGGAATCCAAAAGAAGATCTCGCCGACGGGACAAGAGGTGAGTTATTCCTTGATTAGTCCTAGTTTGGAGGCCATACGGGCTTCCGGAGCAGGTTCAAAAAGTGTCCAGGGAAAATTCGGGGAAAACCCGGACTAAAAATAAAGCAATGTTGTTTTTTAGGGTTCCGTACCCAAAGGGTAAAAATTGGGCAAGTGCGAGCCCGACTCGCGCATGAAGGGTTCCGTACCTATACATATATATATATAATCTATAACAAGTTTGTTGTATGGGAGCCCCCCTTAAATATTTATTTTATTTTATTTTTAGTATTTGTTGTTATAGCGGCAATAAAAATACATCATCTGTGAAAATTTCAACTGTCTAGCTATCACCGTTGTTGAGATACAGCCTGGTGACAGACGGACGGACGGACGGACGGACGGACGGACGGACGGACGGACGGCGAAGTCTCAGTAATAGGGTCCCGTTTTTACCCTTTGGGTACGGAACCCTAAAAACGGGACCCTATTACTGAGACTTCGCTGTCCGTCCGTCCGTCCGTCCGTCCGTTCGTCCGTCCGTCCGTCCGTCCGTCTGTCAACAGGCTGTATCTCAAGAACGGTGATAGCTAGACAGTTTAAATTTTCACAGATGATGTATTTCTATTGCCGCTATAACAACAAATACTAAAAATAGAATAAAATAAATATTTAAGGGGGGCTCCCATACAACAAACTTGTTATAGATTATAAATATATATAGGTACGGAACCCTTCATGCGCGAGTCGGACTCGCACTTGCCCAATTTTTAATAATATTATTCTCGGACACGTGTCGAGAAAAAATACGATAGACGCCAAATGTCCGGGTTTTTTAAGTCTCTGCCTGGGTTCGGGGAATTTAGAGATGGCAGCCCTATTCCTTGGTCCAATTGGTACTAAACTATATTTATTGTTAATCTGCATTAAATTATTTATTGAACAAATCATATTGCTTTAAATTGTTTTCGTGTTTATTATTAAAGAATTATGCAATACTAGCTTGTGCCCGCGGCTTCGCTCGCGTTAAGAAGTATTATTATTAATTATGTATAGTTTTTGCGGCTTTACTTTTGTTTAGCGTGTGTAAAAAATAGGGCCTACAAAACTTCTTTGTACACAATATCCTTGACTAATCTGTCATTAGGCGCTAAAACTATCAAGCTACTGGGTGAGCTTACTCGAGAGCAAGCAACATAAAACTGTCCATGAGAGAAGCAATGTTCTCTCAAGTCAATACCCGCAAATTTGAGAGTTTGCCCCTGAGACTTGTTATTCGAGATTGGTTTAATGATTCTAAGCCATGTTATAAGTTACGTCATGTTCTATTGTAAGATATTGAGGTTCTCTTCGTTGATGAATAAAAAATGTATTATTCTGAGCCAGATAAACGTAATTCAGAATTCTGAAATGACTTATTATTGAAAAGCTTGAATGTATTTATTACGGATGCAGGAAGTTTCCCGATCATTACTCATCCCGTCCCAACGCGCCGCCCGCCTATAGGTACCGATTGACGACGATCGAGATGCCACCAAATACTACTTTTTTAATCTATTAGGATAACACGGGTCTCTATCCATACCTCAAAAGCAAAAAAAGAACCCCCTTATAGGATCACGTGTAGCTGTCTTTCAGTCCGTCTGTTACAATCGATTTGCTGCAAAACTACTGGACCTATTAAATTGCAATTTGGCGCAAATGCTTTCAAGAATTTTCATGACCACAAATAAAATTTCAAAATCGGTGGCATTTTCGTAATTAACGTCCCAACAAACCATAAAAATTACACCCGTACTCATATTTAGTCATTTCAACCCCATCGCACCCCAAAAGGCGACCCGACCCGATAAACCATTAAAGCATTACCAATGGATTTTCAGACTTTGTCACCACATTTCTCCCTTTTAGGGGTTGAATTAAAAAAAAACCTGAAACACGTGTTAACTCATTTATTGTTAGAAATACTCCTGTGAAGTTTCGAATCAAATAGTCTAACTAATCTTCTTTCGCCATACAAACTTAGGACCCCCATTTCACCCCTTTAGGGGGTAAATTTTGAAAAATCCTTTCTTAGTGCACCCCTACACCTTATAAGGAACGTACGTGCCAAATTTGAACTCTCTAGAACCAGCGGTTTAGTATTCAGACATTTCAACCCCATTTCACTCCAACAGGGGAGATGGTAACTCACGTCCGCCACGTTGGATTTTAAAACCGTTGCGGTTTTTGTAATCAGCGACCCGATAAACCATAAAAACAATACCCATGCTGATTTTCAGACTTTGTCACCACATTTCTCCCTTTTAGGGGTTGAATTTTCAAAAAACCTGAAACACGTGTTTACTCATTTATCGTTAGGAATACTCCTGTGAAGTTTCGAATAAAATAGTCTAACTAATCTTGTTTCCCCATACAAACTTTGGACCCCCATTTCACCCCTTTAGGGGGTGAATTTTGAAAAATCCTTTCTTAGCGGATGCCTACGTCATAACATCTACCTGCATGCCAAATTTCAGCCCGATCCGTCCAGTGGTTTGGGCTGTGCGTTGATAGATCACTATGTCAGTCAGTCAGTCAGTCAGTCAGTCACCTTTGAGTTTTATATATATATAGATTTAAAGGTTACCAACAATTTATGTGTTATAATATATTCTATATTAATAAAACCAGTGTTATTGTCAATTTGATAGTTTTATTTTCCTTATAGGAGTTCAAGCAGAGGCCAAAGAAATTCAGAGAAAAAGGGAGATCGGAATAGGAAAGACAGTAATGTGAGCATACAGCATGAGGCAGTATCAGCAAGTCTAAAGCAGCGCGATAGGGAAAGAAGAGACAGTTATAAAAGTAATCGGTCTTCAACCATTGGAAATAGTCGGGATGATTTGGACCACTGGAGATCATTGAGATCATACAGCAGAGAACAGAGCACAGAAGGGTAATTACGTCTTTTTTTATATACAAGTGGCAAACAAACATGCTGTCAAATGTCTTTAAAATGTCATGTAGAATAGGCTACATATCAAAAGCAACCTACTTTTTCAATATAAATTTTTGACACAATATCATAGCGTTCAGCCATTTAAAAAAACAAGCGATATGACATGCCATTAATTGCGCTTTAAGATAGCAGCAGCGGTTCCATACCATTAAATAAATAAAAAACCAAATAAATAACACGTTTGTTGTATGGGCCCCACTTAAATATGTTTTTAGTATTTATTGTTATAGCGGCAACAGAAATACATCATCTGTGAAAATTTCAACTATCTAGGTATCACGGTTCATGAGATATTGTATGGTGAAGGACAGTGGAGTCTTAGCAATACCCTTTGGATACGGAACCCTATAAAGTTTAGACATTTGGTAGTCGAATTGAAAATACATGTTATTATTTGCTTTTATTGTTCGATGTTTTTAGGATTCCGTACCCAAAGGGTAAAAGCGGGACCCTATTACTGAGACTTCGCTGTCCGTCCATCCGTCTGTCACCAGGCTGTATCTCAAGAACGGTGATAGCTAGACAGTTGAAATTTTCACTGATGATGTATTCTATTGCCGCTATAACAACAAATACTAAGAATAAAATAAAATAAATATTTAAGGGCGGCTCCCATACAACAAACTTGTTTTATGGTACGGAACCCTTCATGCGCGAGTCGGACTCGCACTTGCCCAATTTTATTTTATTTTTATATCATTGCATATTTCAGAAAAGTACTATACATACTAATTACTATTACTGTGTTGTGTTGCGGATATCTGAATTAATTTTACTATTAACAATTAAAAAAAATTCGGGCTCTATTTTTAATAGTACTGTAGAAATTGGCAGGTTTCGTATGGTACCTATATTTTATAACTTTTTTGACTCTTAGCTTTAGAAGTAACCATAATGTTAACATTGCAGGAGGATAGTGTCTCAATGCAACAGTCGAGATGTGTCGGCACACCGCGCGCTCAGTCCGAGGGACCACGACGGTTTCCGAGTGCCAGCCGCCGTCCCGAAGGGTGCTGCATGGGCATCCGCTAATCAGGTAAAGTAATAAAATTATCAATTTTGTCTTTAAACTATTTGTACAATCCCAATACACTATTCGGCCGTGCCAATGGATTGTGTATGGATTCCCATACAAAAAAGTCGCCTTTTGTGTTCAGTCTTAGAAAGCTTTGTGCGTTCTGCGCCGTCTACTTACTGGAAATACTACCGTCGAATGAAAATACGTAGATTTCCAACAAGTTCATTAGTAAGTTGTAATTGTAAATGATACAAATACGTTTCTTTATTGCATTAAATTAACAGGTGAACAACAGGCAGTCTTATCGATAAATAGCGATTTCTTTCAGACAATTTTTAATGATGAAAAATATTGCGAATTTGTGAATTTTTGTTTGTTTTCAGATAGAAGTATTTGGTCGTGCGCCCTATTAGGAGTCCATGATATATGCTATCTTAAATCGCAATGACGTGTCGATGATACGAGTTTGACATGTTTCAGAAGAAACAAGTGAACGGCGCGTGGGGCCACGGGCGCACTCCGAGCTCGGAGAGACGGCACCAGTCGCCGGCGCCCAGCGTCGCAGAAACAACGGAGGGCGGAGGCGGCGGCCGGCGGCGCTCCGGCAAGCGCTCGGGGCGGCGTCGCGGCCGCAACAACGAGAACATCGCGCCGCCCGTGCCGCAGCCGCCCGGCGCCACGCCCGCGCCCACCACCACCAACTGGAGGGAGGAGATACTCGAGTCCAAAAAGCACACGTAATACGATTTTCATTTCTATCACAGCTAGTGCCATTGTTAGGTAATAGAAGACTTCGTTAGTCCGAGGCTTTGTCAAGGGCCTCTGCGTCCGCGAGGCCCTCAGTGCAAGAGAATTATCCTTGCTCTGTAATAGCTACACTATTCGTTTTTAACTTTGTATTAATGATGGTGTATGCATGGTGGATAGTATAAATAAGACATAACACAATACAAGAAAGTCATACCAAGAAGAAGAAAATATTTCTAATAAATAAATAAAATCAAATTTCAAGTGTGTTTTCACATCTCCCCACAAAATAATATGAAAAAATTTTGAGAATCAGTGTTTAATCGGCTTTAATGTTTTGTTTTGATTTGTTCTAGAGCACCAGAAAATACCCATCAAAGAAACAGACTAAACAGCACCATGTCTGATAAAGCACCATCGGAGACGTCAACACCTCACCCCGGGCTGTTGATATTGCCACAGAGTTCTCATTTACCGAAGGATCAGAGGTATTCACTTTTTCTTAAATTGAACAATGTTAAACTGAAGCCTATATGTAATATGATGGCCAACTTTTAATTTAAGAAAATTAGGATAGTCGTCACTACTTTGAATTTGAATAAACCTTGTAACTCAAAACAACCTCGTGAAAAAGGTGTAAGTACCTACTAGGTTAATAACCACTTACTGCGTTTTTACTTCCAGGAAATTGAGATACGTTTTTTTTTTTCCAAAACGGGACGTAATTTGTTTGTATTACGAAATATTTTCGCGATAAAAATATGGCATATGTATTTAAATCGATATCTGTATATTCCCTTTTTTCGATCAAAATATTTGAAAGTTTCACCAAAAATACTGACTTCCACACTAATTAGGCACACTAAATAATGCGAATTCAATATACTATTTAAAGGTATTTGCAAAACTGTTTTACTGGTAATAAAAAAAAAACTAACCTAACCTAACCCGGCCGAGTCGGATCTTAGTGTGCAGTGCGAGGATAATTAGTGTGCAAGTCAGTATTTTTGGTGAAACTTTCAAATATATCCGATGTACGAACCATATTTTTAGTGTGAATTCGGTTAAAAAGGTCATCTCGTTTTGTATGATGTTTAAGTTTTTTTTTAGGACATGTTCAGTTAATCAATTGTTTTTTTTGCACAGCATTCGTTTTTCTGGTATGCATTCAGTTAATTAGTAGAGTTACCTAGTGTACTGAAAAATTATACAGATGTGCATTTAAATATATCCCTAAAAATATCGCAAACTACTTACCAATTAAACCAATAAAATAAATAAATCAACCAACAGCAAACGTTAGAACCGCGCATTCGCATGCGGTTCTAACGTCATTGTGGTCCCATGTTTATTACCATTTTATCATCACAACGGAAGTCCGAGATTAACCTGTGGTTAAACTCAGATATGATCTGGAGTGACATTCGAATTTATAAGAAGACAACATTAACATGACTTTAACTACTGTATATTTACTGTAATATTATACAATATTTACTGTGATAACAATGACCAAAAACAAATGAAAATTAGGGTCGAATATTCAATTAGTTTGATGTCGAATCGGAGATGAAACGGGATCACATTATTGTTTTGTGACATTTGCTTAAGCGGGCTATGGACTGAGTGTTTTTATATGAATGAATATATTAAAACATTGGTATATTTGTTTTAGTCGCGGTGGCTCAGTTGAAAATCAAAAGACGCTGTATGATCATCATAATCCATCCAAACCAATTATAGTACAAACTAGTCCACAACAAGGGAATATGAGAATGGAAAGAGGTAAGTAAAAATCTTAAATAAATCCAAAGTTTTTTTTTTAATTTGATGCCTTAAGTCCTTATAGCAAATCTTGATTTAGTCTTAATTGCATCATAGCAAATCTCTTAAACCTTTTAGACGTCACAGTTGGCTGTGGCCGACAACGAGAATTGCTCCACTGACGCCAACGTCGGTCACAGCCGTCACAATGTGAATGATCAAAAACTTTGTAATTCAAACCAATCCGCTACAAGAATCATTAAATCCCTGTTGATTATGGAGCACTACAGGGGCATGGTGAATTGCTTCACTGTTTGGCGTTCAAAAGGCTAAAAGGTCATACGTTCCAGGCCTGGAAAGGGGCGGGAGAAAACATTTTAACCTCTTTTATTTTTTACGCCCCACTGAAAACCCTGGTAACTTGTTATAGGAATGTGAGAGATTATTCCTACGTATATACAGGATATCCCACGGCTATGCCACATTGAGGGGAAGTAAATTAAACATTTTAGACGGGATATTTTGCTCAATGGAGACAACCTTTTATTTTTTAAATGAAGTATTAAAAAAAATATGGAAAATTTGTATGAACATTTTCAGCGAGACATAATCATTTGAAAGCTAAAAATGTTTGTTTTTTATTTTAACATATTATGTTACTTAACCTTTTGAGCGCCACAGTCGGCTGTGGCCGTCAACAAAAAATCGTGCCCCTGACGCCACGTCGGCCACAGCCGTCCAAATTTCAATGATCAAAAACTTTGTAATTCTAACCGCTACAAGTATTTTTCAATCCCTGTTGATTTTGGGCCACATCTTTTTTTTTTACTCTGGCGTCAGTGGCACGGTAAATTGCTAGACCGTTTGGCGGTCAATAGGTTAAGGAGAATTATTCTTTGCCATTTACTCTTTCGATAGGCATCATAAAAACCGGCCAAGAGCATGTCACGCTCAGTGTAGGGTTCCGTAGTTGCCCATCCTTCACGATAGACCCTTTCGAATCCTTTACGAGAAAGATTTCAAGCTCTATAAAAAGGTCATAAACGCCAAAGTAACTGTAATTCCTTCCTTAACCTTCTAAGTAACCTTCTGGAAATTATGGATAAACGCGCCAGATTGAACGGAATGTTTTAGTGCCGTATGGCACTTAACTAATATATGTAACGTTCGAAGTATAAGGACACCAGGTGGCACTTACGTCATTTTAAAGAAAATTAAGAACGTTTGCGATAACTTAAAAACGGCTCGACCGATTTTATTCAATATAGTTTTCATTGAAAGTACTTATAAAGCCTCATTTTCATGATTTTTTCCATAGTGGGGGTACACAATTTTTTTTATTTTTGGAGCGAATATTAACGAAACAGCGGACGTTATCAAAAAATAATGTTTGGAGACCCTTTATTTTTAAAAGACCTATTCAACGACACCCCACACACTAGTGTAGGAACGAAAAAAAAATTCGCCCCCACTTTAGGTATACGAGAGGTACCCGAAAAAAACTTTTTTAGTTTTTATTGCATCGTTTTGTCGGCGTGATACATACACATACTCATACCAAATTTCAGCTTTCTAGTACTAATGGTCACGGAGTTAAGCCGCGGACGGACAGACAGACAGACGGACATGGCGAAATTATAAGGGTTTCTAGTTGACTACGAAACCCTAAGAATACAGGATGCTTTTTTTTCACTTTCGGTCGGTTCGATTCCCAGATGAGACAAGTAATTTTTTTTAAATCCGGGAATGTAGTATTACTTAATTTAAAAAATAAAAGGTTGTCGCAATTGAGCAAAATATACTACCTATCTAAAATATTTAAGGTACTTTCCCTCCATGTAGCATAGCCGTGGGACACCTGTATATAAAAAAAACGAGCTTATTGAAACATTCCGTCTATTCCCACATTCAATAAAAAAAATATGACATGTAATAGTACATTACTGCAGATGCCGGGAAACAAGGGCTTGCCGGCTGAGTAGGTATAGACGGCCGACCGTAAGGGAGGCCGTCTAGTGATACGAAGCCGGCAAGCCCTTTTCACGGCTAAGGCATGTATAGAGCTTTTCTCAAACTTATGCAATGAAATAAAAAAATACAACACTCAATAAAACATAATTCAGCTGTTCAGCCAGTTCATGAACACAGACGCCATGTTTAAAAAAAAGTATTTTTAAGTTTCCCTCCCATCCCTCTATATTATTTTTCTTTAATAAGTCGTCCACGTGTGTAGTGTTCGAATATTAGGGCCATTATACACAACCTGATAATAAAGAATCTTAATTTCTATATTACATAAAATAACGGCAGAGGATTTTTAATATTGTCTATGGTCTCTGGTGACTTACGTATAGACAGTATTTTAAATTTATTCATCAATACATTGAATCATACAGATTTGTATTACTAATATCAGCTCGTGTGTACTAGGCATTAACGCGGATAGTTTGTCCGATGGCTGAATGGGTAACCACTAGAAAAAAAAAAAATTAGCTGTTCACAAACACAGACGCCATGTTTACATTTAAATTAGAAACAAATTACTTCCCGGCCTAGGCCTTCAATTTTGTATGAAATTCCTTTACAGTTCTCTCGAATTGTTCCGCCCGAAACATGACACTTCGAAGCCTGTTTTAACGCACATTATGACGATATTTCATTGCATGTTTGAGAAAAATGTATTAATTTTACCAATAAAAATCTGTATCTGTATCTGAACTTGCATGGTGCGTGTCACTTGTACAGAAACAGATATTCCAAGGATTGTGAACCGTACCGCTGGCTATACTAATGTTTTCTCTTGGCAGGATTTGCGGAAAGCAGCGGACGGTCCGGTGGGCCGGGGCTCGATGCGGGCGACGCGGCGCGCGCGGCGCGGCACTGCGAGTTGCTGCAGCAAGTCGACCGCGCCGACGCCGTGCTGTACACGCACCTGCAGCTCGGGCCCGGCGCGCTCGCTGACCACTGGCCCGATGTTGTTGAAACTAGGTATGTATCCTTTTTTTTTTTTTTTTTTTATGTCATAGGGGGCAAACGAGCAAACGTATCGCCTGATGGAAAGCGATTACCGTCGCCCATAAACACCTGCAACACCAGAGGAGTCACAAGTGCTTGCCTACCCGGAGGACGAAGATAGAATGCCTCTATGCTAGTAATTTCACCGGCTATCTTACCCCCACACCGGAACACAACAATGCGAACATTGCTGTTTGGCGGTGGGTTAGTAGGCATCTGTATCTGTGTGTGTGTGGGTATCTGTTGAGTGGTCGAACCCTACGGCCATGACGAGGGCAATGCGGTATCTTAGTCGGCATCATCATTGCTGATGGTCGTGTCTAACTTGAAATATTAATGTTCGTCACTTGATGCACCATGCTTTTCCACTTGTTTCTGTCCTCGGCTATTTTGATAGCATTAGGTATTGAGAGGCCAGTGAGGGTCTTTATTAGATCTGACCAATGCGGTACGCATATACTGCCTCTCTTCCGTTCCGTCGATCGTGGGTAAAAATAAAGTCAGTGTTGCGATCATTGGCGACCCTGATAGTGCCACGTCCGTCCAGCAGAAGACTCTGTCCCGTAGAACAGTGCATGCCCTTCACTATATTTAATATCAGTAACAAATAAAATCATTTGAAATATAGTTTTGTACCAGTTAGTATATTATTTTGTTTATTGCAAAATCATCCTCCTAGCCTTTGTCCCATATTGTAGAGAATGAATTCTCAATCGGGGTTGGCTCCCTAAAATCCCAAGATGTGGCGTAGGCACTAGTTTTTACGCAAGCGACTGCCATCTGACCTTCCAACCCAGAGGGGAAACTAGGCCTTATTGGGCTTAGGTGGTTTCCTCACGATGTTTTCCTTCACCGAAAAGCGAGTGGTAAATATCAAATGACATTCCGTACATAAGTTCCGAAAAACTCATTGGTACGGTACGGGCCGGGTTCGAACCAGCGACTCCGGATTGAAAGTCGCATGCCCTAACCACTAGGCTACCACCGCCTGTTTATTGCAAAATAATGATACTATATAGTTTTCTTGAATATTTATTGTTTCAGGAAATTCTTACAAAACGCACTGACGAAACTTCTCATGTCTGATCTCAAATACTGCCAAGCTGATAACATAGAGCACAACTTTTGGAAAATTTTATATTACACATTCATAGAAAAACTGAGAAGAAATTTAACAACGGCGTCACCAGAAGACAAGCCTAAAGTAGTCAAGCTTCTAAATACCATCATAGAAGAAGGAAATGCCTATTTCGAGAACCTTGTTCAAATGTTACAAAAAACTTACAAATTTAATACTGACGATTTTATTAATGACAATCATGTATTACCGCCGAAAGGTCTCGGCTACGTTGGACTTGCTTTAATATCGGTACAAAAATTGTATGTGTTCTTGGGCGATTTGACGAGGTACAAGGAGCAAGTCAATGAGACCAACAATTACGCGAAGAGTAAATATTGGTATACGAAAGCTCAACAGATCAATCCAAAGAATGGGCGACCATATAATCAGTTGGCTATATTAGCAATCTATGCTGTAAGTATTGCTTATTTATTTATCAACATATTTATCTTCTATAGCGTAACAGCGTCTATATGTTTGTTGTGTTTTTTTTTATTTCAGAGGAGAAAATTAGACGCAGTCTACTATTACATGAGAAGTTTAATGTCATCTAATCCATTTCAATCGGCTAGGGAAAGTCTGTTATCACTATTTGACGAAAATAGGAAAAAGGTATGTATTCTTCCTAAGTTTTTAAATTAAAATTAAACTTTAACGTATGCCACACGTTTTAATGAAGTAATTCTTGTCTCTGATGCCGATTGGACTAATAATATATTCTGTTCTAGTATGAAACGGCAGAAAGAAAGCGTCGAGCAGCGGTGGAAGGCGCGAAGTCATCAGAAAATGGCGACAGCGGTGTCGGGCACGGGTTGCGACGGGAGACGTGGGTGCGGCCGAGCGGACATCGGACCACGACGTTACGACATGACGATATGGAGGAGCGGCTCGCTTCTATGACATCTGTCGAGGTTTGCTTTTGTCATAAGCAGTTGGCTTCAAACGAATAGAATATGAAGTGGGAAACTGTATTTTGGTTCGCTCGTAAAGTAACCAGGGGTAGTGATGGGTTACGGTGGAATATGTTAAAGACATCACTCGATAGGTGACATGGTTGTGAATGCGGCCGAGCGGCCTTACAATACGACGCACGCACGAGGTAGTATCAAATAGAGGAGGCTGGCTTCCATGTTATATGTTGAGGAATGCGGGCACTTTGTTGAGTGCCTCATACTTAAGTTAACCCGGGACAACGGATCCAGCAAGAGGACCAGGAAAAACAAATCAAGAAAACAACCTGAAACGAACGGGGAAGCTCTCCGATAGGCATAAAGTTCTCCATGTTAGAACATATGGAGTATATAAAACTGATAGTTATTTCTTTTGTTGCAGTTGAATAAAAACTTCATTACAAGTTATCTGCATGTCCACGGGAAACTAATCACTAAAATCGGGTAAGATTTGTAATTACAGCTCATTGAATGTTAAGACTTCTCCTTAGTCTCGGCTTTCCTACTTTCCTAATGGGTTTTTGTAACAGGATGGAAACTTTCCACGAGAGCGCCGCGCAGATGCTCTGTCAGTTCCGCTCGCTGTTGCATCGACAGCCATTACCGACTCCGGCGGCGCGATTGTTGCAGCTCACCGCGCTCAATATGTTCGCTGTTGAGGCAACCGTCTCTGCAAACAGAGGTAGGTGACACCTCTTCTCACGATCTGACTTTGTCTCTCTCTCTCCTCCAGCCCTAAGTCAGGCTGACCTGGTTCAGTCTGTTCACGATTCACTTCATGCGCCCGCGCCAAAGTTGTTGTCTCAGATGTACATCTGAGACGTTGGATTATGAAGGTAAATAAGGAATATCGCGATAAGCCCGTTATTATTTGTGTTAATTATAGGTGAATTTTATGGACTATGGACCGGCGGAAATATTCGTGACCAAACTTAGTCGATTTAAACTAAGATTTCCGAACATTATACGTTTTATACAGACCTTATCTAACTAGATGTCTAAAGCACATGCATTTTGATTGTAAATATTATTATAGAATTTGTGTGTGACGAGGAAACAGTTAAGAACGAAACCTCGCTTTTTTCAACCCGGTTACGGAAAGTTTGAACCTAGTTTGTATGACGCTATAGTTACCAGTGCAAACTTAACGTAAACGGAAGGTATATCCTCTTAATGAATTCTCTATAGTTTGTACCTATACGAGTATGTTTATAATTCATTATGTATATTGTCATTTAGTACCCACAGTACAACCATTGCTTAGTTTGGGGTCAGATTCGATTTGTGTCAGATTGTCCCCTATTATTTATTGATTATTTATATGCCATTTCACACCACCAACATTCGGCTGTTTACCTACGCTAATAACGTAATTTAGGTCTTGTGTATTGAGACGTGATCTCGCTGAACTTTAGTGTTTTCTTTTTGGTTTGGTGTATCACCACACTAAAGGAATACCAAATAAAATTACTTTCACGTGCGAGTACCACATCCCCGTCCTGGACTATCATTGCAAACAATATTGACTTTCGCATAGCGAGGAGATAAAATTTACATTTTATATTTGCAAGTGCAAAAGTGAATACATTCATGTAACACAAACGCAAATAAATCAAGCCGAGCTCTATTGAGCCTGGAACGCTCAAATAGTAGAGTCATGACATAATTGGTAAGACCTTACATTGTAATACACGCATCTGCATATGCTTCGGCGCCGCGGCCACTAAGGCCATGGAAAAGTGATGAAATTTTTCAAAATCTTGTAATTATTTAACAAATTAAAATAATCAGGTTTTACATTTATTAACTCCTCTACAGTCAATATGTTCAATTAATTACCCTTATTTTTTGCATCTAATATTTGACAGAGCCGTTTAGGTTGACAACGCTCATAAACGACATCATGTAGCACAAGTAAATTAAGAAAACGATAAACATATTATTGCAGTTACCGTTCCCAAAGGTTGACGGTAACAGGAAAGCTATCGAAACATCAGGGAGGCTTAAATAATGAATATACGTTATGGAATCCGTTTAAATAATTTTAATTAAAAATATATTGTAATGAAACTATATGTTTATGGGTTTCGGACTTCTTAATTTACTTGTGCTAGGATGTCGCTTATGAGCGTTGTCAACCTAAACGGCTCTGTTAAATTCACTCATTTATAACAGTCGCGGAAACCAAAGAAAATATTAAATATATATTTGTGTAAATAAATCTTATTTGCAGTTGGTAAACTAACCCCGACCTATGTCGATGTATAGGGGCAATAGTTAACTCACAGCAAAGTTAAGTTTCTCTCTCAATCTAGTTTATCTTTTTGTTAGAGCAATATTCAGTGAATTGTATCAATGGTTTAATATTCAGTGCTTTCATAGTTTGTGCGGAGCCATGTGTACCCGAGTTCGGCTCGTACTTAACTTTCTCTGTAATAATTATATACCTATTTTTTCCAACCGTCCGTATACCGTCTTTGTTTCTATATAATTATATCATGCTATTTCATCACCATTTCCATAGTATAGCATTGGAAATGATTTTTTATTGTAGGTTCAATTCACTTTTTTAATATCTTTATTAGAATACATAATTTTAAAATGCATCTTTTTCAATTACTTGCAGCGAAAGTAACGAAATATTTGGTTGATTGTGATGGGTATAAATACCACCTCACATTAATAAAATGTTTTACTCTATTCATTATGTTGCGGTCTTAATTTTGTCTTATGTATATTCGTTTCACTTGTAGGTAACTAACAAGCGAATGGTTATAGATAATCACTTTTTAACAAAAAATTACCGGCTTCAACGAAATGATGTAATGGTATATGACAATGGGACCATCTAGAAAGTTATGCTCTTTGAGCCGTTTTTGAGTAATCGGGGAATATACATGAAAAAAAAAACCGGCCAAGAGCATGTCGGGCCACGCTCAGTGTAGGGTTCCGTAGTTGCCCATCCTTCACAATAGACGGGCTTAAAAACAACTGTTTTAAGCCCAAGGTTTAAATTACGAAAAAGATTTCAAGCTCTATAAAAAGGTAAACGCCAAAGTAACTGTAATTACTTATTACCTTCTGGAAGTTATCGATTATACGCGCCAGATTAGCGAAATGTTTTAACGCAGTATGGCACTTAACTAATATGTGTAACGTTCGAAGTATAAGGACACCGCGCTGCACTTACGTCATATTAAAGAAAATTAGAGATTTTTGCTATAACTCAAAAATGGCTCAACCGATTTTATTCAATATAGTTTTCATTGAAAGTGCTTATAAGGCCTCATTTTGATGATTTTTTCCATAATTTTTTGACACGTGGTTGAAAAGTTAGAGGGGGCGGAGGGGGGATGCTATTTTTTTAATTTCCCGAGCGAATATTTACAAAACTGCTGACTTTATCCCGTATTATGACCCCTATTATTTTTAAAAGACCTATTCAACGACACCCCTCACACTAGAAATAGAGCGAAAAAAATTCACCCCCACTTTAGGTGTACAAGAAGGTACCCGAAAAGGTTTTTATTTTACCGTTTCGTCGGCGTGATAGATACACATACTCATACCAAATTTCAGCTTTCTAGTAGGTACTAATGATCACGGAGCTAATCCGCGGACGGACAGACAGACGGACAGACGGACATGGCGAAACTATAAGGGTTCCTAGTTGACTACGGAACCCTAACAAACCCCTGAGAACCTGCTCCGTATTTTGACGTCGGTTAAAAAGCGACTCACTATGTATTCCAGGTGACTGGTAACACGTTTTAGTGGCCTGTCTCTAGCTACTCCTCGTATCTAGAATACGCAAACTAGTTAACATAAAATACATAACATTATATTGAATCTGACAGCTGAAGCGAGTTGCAAGCAAATTGTATGATAATAGGAGTAACTTCAACTGATAATATTGCCGAGGTGATGAAGAAAATGAATTTATTCACGAAATTACAATATCTCCGGCATTCTGCTAGTGTGAGAAGTTGCTGATAAAATGCAAAATGCAGTAATATAAAAACCAATGTACGTTAAGTGCATTATAGTTGTAAAAGTTGATCGGTGACAAGACTGATCAAGTGATCCCTCCGGTCGACTTCGGCCACTTCCTAATTTCCAAACTTGTCCACTTCCTAATTCGTCCACTCCAACATCGTCCTTTTCCTAAGTTGTCACTTTATAGATTCCGAAGTTGACTACTTCCTAAACAGTCATTTTTCCTATTCGTATTTTCGTTACGTGTACAAGGAGGCAATGATAGTGACATCTTTTCTCACCTTTCAAAATAAAATGCCTCATACCTACTTCAGTTGCAAGTGGCCTGTAATCGTTATGGAAAACGTATTAAGAACCTGATATTTCCAATAGATAAAGATAAACCTATTTATAGCATAATAAATATATGGTAAGGTTGCGATCATTGGACCGGCTCTTTCATTGGACCGCGTTGGTTTCTCGGAAACGAACAAATTTAAAAATCCACGATGGCGTCTAAACGCTACCTATTTGGGGTTCCCTACGCCATTTCGAAAGATTTTTTCGAAAGAAATTTGTTTGTTTCCGAGAAACCAACGCGGTCCAATGAAAGAGCCGGTCCAATGATCGCAACCTTACCCTAATTCTTCTGTACGTGTGTTTGAACACTACTCCACTTAAACGGCTGGACCGATTCAGCTGAAATTTTGTGTGTACAGGTATTTTTAGGTCTCTAGATGGTTTGAAAAGACATTTGGACCCAGTAGATGATGCAGTCGTATGAAAACGTCTGCCGGGTCCGCTTGTACAGGCTAAGGCATGAATATATTGCTACATAATGAAAGTGAAATTTCAGTTTAGGAAAGGTAAATAAAGTGGACAAGTTAGGAAAGAGACTAGTTAGGAAATAGTCAAGTTTGGAAGTGGACCAGTTAAGAAAGAGACAGGTTGGGAAGTGGACAAGTTTGGAAAGATACAAATTAGGAAGTGGCCGAAGTCGACCGGAGGGGTCTGATACGGTTGCTATTTGTGTTTAGGCATTACACATTTTTTTTAGTATTTCAATCGGTTTAACTCGGAATAACTACACATAGCCTGCTCTAAATGTCAGAAATGATCGTTAAATCTCCACAATCCTATTACGGAGTGTTGAAACCGTTCCATGCAAAATGGCCCCCATACCGTCACGTCATCGTAAATGCCAATACGAGGGGCGTCTGAAAAGTTCTAAGCCTTAAGGTATTTCGAGGTTATATATGCGTTTATGATACTGGCCACTAGAAATGCCATTTAAAAACAAATTATTAAAAAATAACATGTCACGTTTTTATTATTCTGTTTCGAGATATTCAACGGAAAAGTACATCATGTGTGAATTACCAACGAATATTACGAAAATTGAGCACCGTGCTGTAATTAAATTCCTTACAAAAAGTGACAAATCACCGCAGTGTATTTTTGAGGAAATGGCTATTATTTACGGTGATTCTGGGCCTTCTTATGCCACAGTCAAAAAGTGGAGTCGCTTATTTAAACTCGGACGGGAATCGATCGAAGACGACCCCCGCTCAGGGCGGCCAATATCGGTAGTGACCGAAGAAAACGTAGCAAAAGTCAAAAAGCTGGTATTAGAAGATAGAAGAATTAAGGTTTGGCAAATAGCTGAGGTCTTAGGTATTAGTAAAGAAAGAGTCGGAGAAATTTTACATGAACATTTGTACATGAGTAAAGTCAGTGCTCGTTGGGTACCGAAAATGCTAACGGCCTTCGATAAAGTACGTCGTGTGGAAACTTCTCGGGCGTTTTTAGAATTGTGCGAAGATGATTTAGATGAAGTTTGTTCCCGAATAGTAACTGTTGATGAAACATGGATCAGACAGTATGATCCGGAGTGTAAGTCTGAGTCGATGCAGTGGATTGAAAAGGGTGAAAGGCCGCCGAAGAAATTTAAAGTGCAAAAGTCGGCCTCTAAGTTAATGGCTACGGTATTTTGGGATTGTGATGGCATTCTTTTAATCGATTATTTAGAAAAAGGCTCTACGATAAACGGAACTTATTATGCAAATCTAATAAGACAGGTGCGACAAGCCATAGTTGAGAAAAGGCGGGGTAAACTAAGGAAAGGCATTTTGTTTTTGCAAAACAACGCACCCGTTCACACCGCTAATGTTGCGAGGCGTGCTCTGAAGGAAGTTGGTTTTGACGAAATTGACCACCCACCCTACAGCCCAGATCTAGCCCCAAGCGATTATTTTCTATTCAATAATTTGAAGAAAGAGTTGAGGGGAAAGCGATTTAGAAGTGACGAAGAGATGAAGGCGGCTGTACAGGAGCATTTTGAAGGGCAAAATGAAGATTATTTTTTTAATGGCCTAAAAGCACTGTATAAAAAATGTAAAAAATGCATTGATTTAGGAGGAGACTATATTGAAAAATAAACACGAGTTCATTTGTGTAAATTGTTTTTTTCTATCTTAGGCTTAGAACTTTTCAGACGCCCCTCGTATCTGCATGGAGAAACAACTAATTAGTATTTTGACCGCGCAAAAGTGCGTTTAGTACATGGTGGCCGTACAATGATTGCTTTGTTGAATTATGAGCATTCTAAATATACTTCTGCTTTCGGATTAAATAACATCAAATTTTATACTTTTGAACTCGTATATTCACTTATTTTTTTTTTCTTATATCATGATTCATGACTTTTTGAGCAAATTTTATTAAGTATGTTGTAGAATTTAACAGCAATCATCCATCCATCATCACTATTGTATCTGTCACCGTTAATCCGTGACCGTGTATCATTTCGATCGTGTATCCTATTATAAGAAACACGTTATAATTATCTTAATTCAAGAGGGTTTAAAGCTTAGTCTCCCAGTCCTGTAAAGTTGGGATTATAAATATCTAAGGACATACTGAGTTAACTATTCCATCCTGCAGCGCGTTTTTGCATTACCTTCTCGCAACTCGTTTTTAAGCTTATTACCTTCTATTTTTGGAACTAAGTAGACTAACGTACGGGGAGTCGGGACTCGGGATGCGGCCTTGTGGAAAAATAGTATCATGTGCGACCGGTCTATTTACGTCTCTGCCAAAGGGTAAAATATCCAATACTCATTACTATTGTATAGCGTAGCGTAGCAAAGGGTTCTATATATACTTGCGATTTTAAAAGAAAGTGTGTTTATAATTGGGTAGTTAATCAGTATTTGAGTGTACCGAATGACTTCTTTGTTCGTTTCATTAGGATTATTTTTATAAGATTATTGATGAATATTTTACCATATTTGTTTTTCAGAAATATAATTTTCTCCATATTGCTTGGAAATGTTCCCATTAATGTAGCAAAACTGTACCGCGAAATCGTTCGTTATTTTTATAAGGCTTTAATACGAATTAAAAAAATATATATTATTGGCCTCGGCCGGGAAATAGCTATTATTTAAATAAGACGATTAAGTAAAAATCACACCTTCCGTTTATGACGTCTCATACAAATGAGCGTACTCTTCATTTGGCCGGTTACTGCAATAAAGAGAATTTTACTTTTATTTCAAAGACTGATAATTCACCACACAGCCCAATAGCCAAGTATCAAACACTGAATTTAAAAAATAAGAACTAGTATAAACTTTTTAATTGTTCTCTGCGTTTAGTTCTCGCACTGAACATTTCTCGGCTCTGCTACTGTCAATGTATTTTAAATGTCGACAAATTTCGAATAACGGACAAACAATTGAAATAATAATTATATATGCGTTTAATTTATTTTCATGACTCTTAGTTATTTATTAAAGACTAGCGACCCCCCCCCCCGGCTTCGCACGGGTGCAATGCTGATAAATTATGCATGTATTATACATATAAAACTTCCTCTTGAATCACTATCTATTAAAAACGCATCAAAATCCGTTGCGAAGTTTTAAAGATTTAATCATACAAAGGGACATAGGGACAGAGAAAGCGACTTTGTTTTATACTATGTAGTGATATCCCACGCCAGTCTTGATTTTAATAATATGATGGTATTTAATAAGTGAATTGAAAATTAATAAGTTTACCAAACGTAAACAAATAAAAAATAAAACAGAAATGATAGTGTCCAATTCAATATAAAAGTTATTTTGAACTTAAGATCTTCCCCGAATTATCAATATGGTATGGTTTCTAAAAAAAAAGTCGTGCGTTTATAAGTTGTTGATTTAACCAAAATTAATAATTATGCCCATATTTTTTATTATCGTGTTTTCAAAAAAAATTATTCTCATAATATATTTTGTTTTAAATCAAACATATGATTCGGACCAGAAATTTTATTCCTATTCCTAAAAAAAATAAGTACCAAATGAACTTCATGGCACTGATATATTAAATTCAAAATGTAGATTGGTGATTATTTCCAAGCATATTTGGAGAAAAGCAGTATACAAGCATCCACGAACTGACTTTTCCCTGCCTCGGCAGTAATGTACTATTAAAGTAATTATTAGGCTCGGTATAATTTTTGGAAGACCATTATATTATATTTTTTTTGATACTAGGCTCTTACATACAAGGCTCTAGGATTCTTTTCGATAAAATTAATGACCAGCAGTTAAGACTGCAATTTAATTAATTTATTAATTTTAATTGTCAATTTGACAGTTCGCAATAAAATTGGCTGAAGGGATCCTTTAAAAATAAATAAATAAAATAAATACATATTATGGGTGGGACAATCATACAATCGATCTAGTCCCAAACTAAGCAAAGCTTGCACTATGGGTACTAGACGACGATATACATAATATATAAATACATATATAGATAACATCCATGACCCAAGAACAAATATTCGAGTTCATCACACAAATATTTGCCCCGGCCGGGATTCGAACCCGGGACCGCCGGCTAAGTAGGCAGGTGTCTGCAAACGGCGCCATCCGCGTCGTCTTTGCCTTCGTAACCCCATTTAAAATAATGTCCTTGTGATAAGGAACAACTAGTAGGATACTACCGACGCTTAGCCCTTATGCAGAGTCACAAATAGTGCAGTTCTTAAGATGCGTGCTTCAATGTCGCAAGAGGCTTCGCTTAAAAAAGCTATTATTGACACTCATTACAGTGCCATTACACATGAGACTTTTTTCCTGGTAGACGCCCGATAGTCTCAATCCATAGCCCAATTACCCAGTCCTCCATTTCATCCCCATAGCCCGTTTTGTATTTAGATTCCATAGATCCATAAATAGTTCTTGCACCAAGCGGGTGCTGTCTCTGTGTGCGTCCCATGACACGGATAGGGACAGCATCCGCTCGATGTACACATTACATTTCATTAAATTGTCGAAAGGGCCTCTACGCGTTGGCTTCGGCTCCGCGCACGCCTCCCAAAGGTCCGGGACACTATTGTCCCGTGAGCGGGAGCGACATACATGAATAATATAATAATATAATTGTTTATCTTAATGCAAACCTGTTGAAATTTCATAAAGTTCTCAGTTTTTATCATATAATTTTCAAAATAGAAGTAATTAAGAAACCCTTTTATCATGATACTATTTCAAGATACGAGCAACGGTCGTATAACACGACGAAGGGATCGTAAAAGCCACTTTATCTACACCCATCTTGTTAAATTCCTATAACAAGTTCAGATATTATAGGTAAGGCCCTACATTACTTGGCAGCGACCAAAACCAGATTAGTATATGTGGTAGTCCACATGGAAAGGGACCTTATGGCGGGAATGAGTTATCTACAGAAATGAAATCTAGAAGCATATACCTAGCTATATTTCACGAATCAACCTCCTAGCTTTTTTATTTATTTTATTATATTTTTTTAAAGTTGATCCATCGATATCTTCAGTTTCGAGAAAATTACAGTTAAAGTTTGGAGTCCCAAAAACCTAACTTACAATGCGAAGTTATGGAGCTGATGGTATATTACAATTGACTATGATGTAATCTACCGGAAAATCACATAATATGTACAAGAGCTTTCCTACTTTAGGAGCTAGTGACGCCCAAACACAACAAGGTGCCAATTATCGATAATGGATTGAAAACACATTAACTCCCAGATTCTACAATATTTTTTGCTATTATTGACTTTCTAGTAGACTACATTTATTGGGGAAATGTCACATATAAATAAAACTAAAATATCTAGATTGCAACATTTTTTTTAATTTTTTTTCTTCATTTCAATTATTTTATGAAAAATAGACTCTTGAAGCAAAATTCTAACACGTATTCATAATAACGTCATAAAGTTTACATATATCAACATAATTATCAGCTTTACAAACATAATTTGCCTTAAATCTAAAAGTTTTAACAATTTTTAGTTACGTAGAGACGGTATCATTTTCGCCATACTTCAGAGAAAAGAGACCTTATGGAGGTCACTAAACTCAATTATGTAATCAAAACATGAAATATCAATATTTTAGTGCAATTTCGCAGTAATTTTAATTGCAACTAATTTAACAGCGATATTAAAGAGCAAAAATATAATTGTTAAGCGGTTAGATTTCAAATCAACGTTAAAAAACTTTAGTGAGAAGAAGAGATTTAATAAAAGGGCCCTTATGGCGGCCTATAGCAAAAGTGACTATAAGGCTCGTTTGTTATATTTTTAAGGACTATTTTCTTTAATATATCTTTCTTATGTGATGCACACAAAGCAGTGAACTCATTTTTAGGGTTCCGTACCCAAAGGGTAAAAACGGGACCCTATTACTGAGACTTCGCTGTCCGTCCGTCCGTCCGTCCGTCTGGCACCAGGCTGTATCTCAAGAACGGTGATAGCTAGACAGTTGAAATTTTCACAGATGATGTATTTTTATTGCCGCTATAACAACAAATACTAAAAATAAAATAAAATAAATATTTAAGGGGGGCTCCCATACAACAAACGGATTGGTTGCGTTAACTTTGCACCTCATTTGTATGGGGCGCTATACATACCAGGTGCAAACTTAACTTAACCACTTAAGGATGAAAAGTATTTGTACGGAACCCTCGGTGCGCGAGTCCGACTCGCACTTGACCGGTTTTTGTTACTATTAATTAACGATGGGACGAGATCTACAGCGGGCGGTGGCAAGATAAAAGAACGCGGCTACCCAGCAATTCACTTTGAAATTGCCGACAGTCGCAAATCGGTTCTATTGTTGTATTTAAGTAATAATAATATTTGTTAACACAAAATATATATTTTGAAATGCATAATATGCAATCTACATTGTTACGTATGGTACAGTCTGCAAACAGCAAAGTTATTTCCTCTGCATTATTCCCATGCGGAAATGCAAAAGGAATAATGATATACTTATTTATTGACTGTACGTAATTACCTACCAGTTGTTAATTCTGATTCTGATGAATAAGGATCTTAACAAAATGATTTTATTGTGTAATTAAGTCATCCCGCCATAAGGTCCCTTTTCTACTAAACTTAACAGGGATTTAAAACCCATAATATATTGACGTATATAAAAGTGAGTTAATTGAAAAGATAGTATAAATAACGTTCTTTTTATTAGAGCCATAAAAAAAAATACGATTTTCTGACACATTTCACAAAACTTCGATATCTCGGAAACTAAATGCCGCCATAAGGTCCCTTTTGATTTGGATCGTCACATATTGTGTCATAAGGGTAGTAAGTAGGGGATTACTAACGAAGGTCTTAGGAAGGAATTAGAAGCCCGACGCCGAAGGTGTACTGAAGTATTACATGCAGGTGTACTGAAGGACAAACCTTCAGTACACCTGCATGTAATACCGTCTTTTACGAGCAAATGTGATGAAAATGTAATTTCATAACAGTACCGTAGCCACCGCGAAGTCACCATTACATGGTGACCTCCCCCTGCCGCGCGAGTCACCTCATATATTCCTCTGCTCCGCGGACTGACTGGCAGGACTGAGTGTTTCATATTTTCATAAAGAAAATATATGATAATATTGATAATGATAATGAATATGTGTGTCGATAAAGTAAGTGTATGCAACTGTACATAGTTAGGTCTTAAAACACTCGTGTGATCCTATTATAAAACTCGCCTTCGGCTCGTTTCATAAAACCACACTCATATTTTAATACCTCTCATTATGTAGCAGCTGCATAAACTACTATTAGAGTTCCGTTAGGGGTTTTTATGTCTGTTTGACTGTCCTACCTTTAAAATGTTATATCTTTTGAACCGTAATAGCTAGCCCAATGAACTTGATCACAATAATGTCTTTCAGTTTTGTACTATTGCCAAAAGAACGTTATACAGTCTGAAACGTTCAAATGGGCCAGTAAGAGAATTTGCTACAGCGCTTGCCGCCACTTCAAAATGGCTTGCGGTCTATTCGTGTTGTTTTGATCGGCTTTTTGAGGATAAAAAATATACAGTCCTCGACGAAGAAAAAGCATTACTTGATTATTTGATTTATAGCTCATCAATCTCATTTGTTGACTTCATCAAGTTTTATTATTCTTTAGGTTAAGCTAGAAAGCAAGCTAGTATTATTTAGTGTAAAAAAGGTTATGTAAAAGGTTCACTTGTTCCCTATTGATTCATTATTGTTAAATTATTTATACGTAGTCGGTCCCAAAGTTCTGTCACTGGAACATTATTTTTAAATTTAGTACATGATTATAAGAAAAAACAGTCATTCGCTGCAGTTTCTCACGATGGAGTGGACATTGAAAGAAAACCGAATAGCTGTTTTAGCATTGCACCGCTGTGGGCACTCGCCAAGTACCATTTTCAAGTTGCTCAAAAATTTAAATATAACGCTTAGGTTTGTGTACCGTACTATTGATAGGTACAATGAAGTCTCCAGTGTTGAGGACAAGAAAAGAATTGGCCGGCCTCGCTCCGTCCGAACACCAGCAGTGATCAAGGCGCGCATAGCAAGAAATCCTGTCCGAAAACAGAAGTTGGTGGCAGAGTATGCAGATGGGCGTCAGTAGAAAAAACCGTCAAAAAGGTTTTAAACGAAGCTCTTAGTCTACGAGCATACAAAAAAGTGGGCACTTACTTAATGCCCGTCTAAAAACAATAAGGCTTAAAAGATTGTTAAAGCGGAAGTTGTTAAAGCGGTACGCGAAAAATCGACACCGTGATATCCTCTTTACAGGCGAAAAGATTTTTGATACTGAAGAGAAGTACAATAAATAGAATGATAGACTGTACGCTAGGACCTCAGAAGAAGCAGGAAAAAGAGTTCCGCGGGTGCAACATGGGCATCATCCATCATCAGTGATGGTCTGGTTCGGTGAATCTTATTACGGGCCAACTGAGGTTCATTTTTGCGAAAAAAGGGGTCAAAATCAGTGCAAAAGTGTACCAAGAGACGTTTTGGATAATCTTGTCAAAGATCTGCCCAACACGCTTTTTTTAGGACATAATTTTGTGTTCCAGCAGGATTCTGCGCCAGCACAGAGAAACAAGACAACTCAAGCCTGGTTTGACCGTCAAAAAATTGACTTTATAAGACACGAAGATTGGCCTTTCTCCAGTCCGGACCTTAATCCTTTGAACTATAAAATTTGGCAGGTCTTAGAGGGGAAGGTCTGTGTTAAACCCCATAAATTTGGAGAGCTTGAAGTAATCTTTAATGAAAATGGTGCGTGCTGCGATAGACCTGTATTAAAAACAAGGGACGTCATTTTGAATAATTTTAATTATTTATTAAATGTACTTCAAATTGGTATATAATTTATTAAAAACTGACTGGTATTTTGTTTTATCATTATTTTCATGTGTAACAGAACTTGGGACCGACTACGTACTAACATTATATTTGTTGTGATTGTAGTCTAACCTTGAGGTATAATAGCATAATTAAAAGTTATAACGATTTTAGCTCGGACTCGGACCCGGAACAGGTAGATACAATGTAACAATTTGATGTCACATTTTTCTAGTAATTGTACTGGTATGTATGAATATTATACGACGATATGAAACCCTCGGTGCATGAGTCCTACTCGCACTTAGACGTTGTATTTAAACGTATTTAAAAAAACTATCAATCAAAAAACTTAACTAGTAAACCATTGATACAAAGGAAAGTTGATAAAAAAAGTGTTGTGTACTCACATAAAAAAATGAGACATTGCAATTTTCATAAAACTTAACTACTGTTTTGCTGAGAGATTCCCATCTAATATCTAATTGACATTGATTAGCGTGAAGGTACTGAATTGGAGAAATTAATGTATAAAGTGTGCTTGTAAATGTGGTTATTTCCTGCGGCTCCGTCCGGGCGCAGTAAAGGCTTGTAATTACAAATTACAAGTTATCGGAGGTTGATGCACCGCGCTGCCGCCTGCGCCCGCGCCCCTCTCGAATGCACCGCACACATTTGACGGACACAGGTTCAACAAACTGACGCGCGAAGCCCCGGTGACGACCTCTCTTTTACACCATTACACGTAATGATGTTTTGAATTATTTTAGAAATGGCTGAAAGGCTTGCCACGATTTAGAAATGCCCTGCAGCTTTTCTCAGAAGCATTAACTGTCTTGTTTAAATTTAGGCGTAGATTAAGGTCATAAAGCTGTATCGGAAATTATAGATGCGCGTAATCGATATATCGAGCGGTTGTCGTATTCGTTGTAGATATCTTAGATAACAGCGCGCTATTGCGTCGCAGTCGCAGGTGCAATCCGTGCTGTGTATTTTTAGCCGGGTCTATTTATACCTGACCGGCTCGGGTCCGCGGCGACCGGCGCCCGCCGTCCACCGAGGCGCCCCAATCACTCATTTAATGCCCATGTTTTGCACTTCCCTGACAAGTGGACCGGCGAATGACTTCTAAGCTTAATCGCACCTCTCGTCTAGATTGCCTTAGTAATTTATTTCGAAAACTTGTCGAACACGTTAGTGATGCTGATGCTACAACAATCGAACGAGTAATAAAATAAAAATTGAGTAAAAAACTTTTTTAAGTTAAACGGTTTTATTGAAAATTAACTAAAAGGTAATAAATAATTCGGTAGGTCCTAGGTACCAGACATCACACCACTCTCCTCATCCATCTAGGGCATTGATCAGACAAAAAATAAAATCGTTGGGCGCGTGAAGTCTGCGTAAATACGGTTGACTTGATTGAAATTTCACACGCCCAACGATTTTATTTTTTGTCTGATCAATGCCCTAGATGGATGAGGAGAGTGGTGTGATGTCTGGTACCTAGGACCTACCGAATTATTTATTACCTTTTAGTTAATTTTCAATAAAACCGTTTAACTTAAAAAAGTTTTTTACTCAATTTTTATTTTCAAGTTTTTAGTTTTTAATTTTGTTACATAAAATGTTTGCAGATGATTTCCAGTTCTGCATTGCAGGGTACGCTCACGTTGGGTATTTAACCGTACCTACTTTGCGTTGCTCAGGTGTTTCTGACGCTACGAGCTCTTTTTCTCTCTCACGCTGCCCTGTTATCCTGGCCTCATATTGCTCTGGTGTTTCGGGCGCTACCAGATACCTTTGTCTCTCACGTTGGCCTAAAAACTTGGCCTCATGTTACTCAGGTGTCTCTGACGCTAACCGTTTACCTACTCCCCTTTGTGTAGTCGACTGTGAGGTTTAATTTCACTCTCTTTTGCACGTTTTGCTCTATACTTTTCTTTCGCTTTTTTACCCGACTACGGCAAAGTTAAAGGTAAGGGTTATAAGTTTAGCAGTCTATGTATGTATGTATATTTATTAAGCCTCTTTTTCGTTATGTTGCTGTTTCTGTTTTACTTTTGTTTGTTTTTGTTTTATTGTTATTAAACATTTTGTTCCACGAGTAATGGAAAATAAAACGGTCAACCCCCCAGAGGTCCAATAGAAGGGAAAGTCTGTTATACAGCAAGATGTGCCCAAGTCTTGAGGAGAAAATGCTTACGACATATAATTTATATTCACTCAAATGCCACACAGTTCTTGGCACGTTTAACCTTAACTTGGGTGGTGTTCCGCTAACGACGTTTCATTTTTAGCCCCCGTAAGGCCACACAGTCCTCGACACGATACACAATCTTGACTTGGGTGGAACCAAGATCCATGCTTGAACTCCGATTCTAAGTTGACGAAGTTCTTTGTATTGATGAGTTGCCTAAATTTCATCATTCATATTACTGTTAAGTATTGACTGCTCTACTCTATGAACCACTACGCAGCTTTCGACTTGCCCTTTCATTTGATATCCATCACTCATATTGAAACAATGATTAAATTTGACATTTCCGGCGGCCATCTTAGATGTATATATGATGATTTTTGTCAAAGCAGTACAGGAGTTAAGTTGCAGTATTCTATTACTCAAGCCCTTCCATTTGATACCCATATTGAAGGGGTAGTGGAAAAAATCACCTGCCTTCTTGTTGGCGGCCATATTGGATTTTCATTTATTTTTCATAGTGTAATCTGTTCTACTAGTCGAGACCTTTTATTTGATACCCATATTGAAATCTGGTATTTTCGGCGGCCATCTTAGATTTTAAATTTGTCGAAGTATATAACAGTATTCTATTACTCAAGCCCTTCCATTTGATACCCATATTGAAAGAGTAATGAAAAAAAAACACCCGCCATCTTGTTGGCGGCCATATTGGATTTTCATTTATTTTTCATCGTGTAATCTATTATACTAGTCGAGACCTTTTATTTGATACCCATATTGAAATCTGGTATTTTCGGCGGCCATCTTAGATTTTAAATTTGTCGAAGCATATAACAGTATTCTATTACTCAAGCCCTTCCATTTGATACCCATATTGAAAGAGTAATGAAAAAAAAACACCCGCCTTCTTGTTGGCGGCCATATTGGATTTTCATTTATTTTTATAGGGCATCTTTTCTACTAGTCATGACCTTCTATTTGATACCTACCTATATTGAAGGGATTATATGTAAAGAAAAATTAACCTGCCCTTTTATTGGCGGCCATATTGGATTTTCATTTTATTTTCATAAAGAACTCTATTCTACTAATCAAGCCCTTTCATTTGATACCCATATTGAGGAAGAAGTGATAAAATATGTAATCCGCCATTTTGTAGCGGCGGCCATCTTGTATTTACAATGATACCGAATGTATTAACATATATTGTCACCAAAACTTAAGATGCGTACCAAATTTCAGATCAATACGTCAACAGGAAGGGGGTCAAATTTCAGTTACTAGATTTGACCCAAATAAATAAACAAACAGGGCAAGCTAAATAAAACCGTTTAATAAGAAAAAATGCAAAACTAGTACATAGCTGTGACGGTTAAATAGCTTAGATTTAACTTATAAGCCGTCAACACCCTTATTGAATATCGTTTACTCGCTTCAAAGGAGAACCGGACTATAATAAAATTCAATCGAGATTCCTTGACGTAATTATGCAATTACTGGTCATACTAACTTCCCTTATCTCCGGGCTTGTGGAAATCCCGACAAAACAACCCGGATTCCTGGAACTTAGCGCGGGCATAATTTAATTTTACGCTGAAGTATTTTTAAGAGGACCTCGTACGTGGTTTGCGTATAATCAAGCTTAAACAATTTCCATTCAAAAAAGTGGTGCCATTATATGTTATGGGAAAATGATATATTTAAAACGTGCGCTACAAAATAATAAATCACTTCAGGTTCCAGCCAGGTACCGTTATGATTTTGGGGTTTCAAATTCGAAGGGCAAAAGGAAGTTTCCGAATCGCTGGGTGGTTGTAGTGTCGTTCGTCTCCAAGTATCATGGGGTTTAGAGCTCGTAAACACCAGGTCTCTAACGCTGCCTTTACCGTAAGCTCATTAAGCTTTAAGACACTGGACTTGCCCTGGACTAGTTTGCCCATGTGTTCAACTTTCTTGATATTCACTTAGGATCGGACAATACGGTACGTGGATAAGATATAATAATATGGACTAGTCAAGACGGTGGGCTTTCTAGACGAAGCTCAAGTTTTTGTTTATGACATAGTGTTAGTTTGAACGAGGTTTATTATGTTATGCTAGGGAGCAACGCCGCCGGTTCCCGCTCGGCTTGGTTGGAGTGCGCGCTGGGCGTGTCGCTGCTGATGTTCGGCGCGATGCTTGAGCGCTGCTGCGCGTTGCTGCCCGAACCTGCGCACACGCAGCACCATGCTGACGCGCTCCTCCTGTTGCCGGCTATTAAGGTGGGTTCCTGTACAAACGTGGCTGGAGTTCGGGCACAGGGCGGACACTGCCTACTAAATACTGAACTTGAATGTCAGTGTCAATGTGTGCGTTTAAGACGCATAGTGCTGCCTCAGACGCATTGCAACAACTAGTTGGTGTTTTAGCTGCGCATAAATATGACATAAGAAAATTATCACAACGTGGTGATGGCGATAGTGGTGATGATGGTGGTGGTGGTTGTGATGGTGGTGGTGGTGATGGCGTTGGTGTTGTTTGTGGTGGTGATGGTGGTGTTGGTGGTGGTGATGGTGGTGAGGATAGTGATTTTGTGGTTGCTGTCATCATCAGCATCGGCATCGTCATTACAATCATCATTATCATAATTATGATCATCATCATAATATTATCATCGTTATCACCATGACAATCACCATCAGAATCGACACCGCTATCATAATATCTAATCATCATCATCGTCATCATTCATCACTGATCAGAATCCACACTCACATCATTCATGACCATCGTCATTATCATCATTCATCACCATCATCATTATCATCATTCATCACCATCATCATCATAACCAACATCACTATCATCATCATCATCGTCAACACTATCAACATCACCATCATCATCTTCATCACCACCTCTCACCACCTTCATCATCATCATTATCACCATCACCATCATCATCACCAGTCACCACCATCATCACCAGTCACCACCATCATCATCATTACCATTACCAACACCATCACTAGTTCACGAGTCAATGCCCACCTATATACATATAACCCATTGGAGTGTTACTGCTGATGTTCGGCGCGATGTTCCATCGCTGCTGAACCTTCATTGTTCAACGATTACATGATAGTATACATTACTGCAGACGGGAAAGAAGGGCTTGACGGGTGCTATGCAATCAATTAAAAAAATACACCACTAAAAAAATATAATTCAGCTGTTTAGTCTGTACTTGAACACAGACGCCATGTTTAAAAAAAAATGCTTCCCGGCCTAGGCCTTCAATTTTGTATGAAATTCCTTTACAATTCTCTCGAGTGGTTCCGCCCGAAATGTGATACTTCGAAGCATGTTATAACGCACGTTATGACGACATTTCATTGCATGCTATCCCATCGACAAATCGACAAACCGAGGATGGGATGTGGGGCCTGAATCTGATAAAATCCGAAATGTTCGTATTCGAATCAGGTACTATGCGTATACGCTTCGTTAGGGTACGATTACATGCAAACTGCTTACTGCCAAATCGACTGTACCCATACTTACGTATATTGGCCATGGCAGTAATTCCATTGCAGGGTTACTGCTACTTAACGAAGCCTCAGCGCGTACCGTTACAGGTTACACGCGCTATTTAGGGCCCGACCTGGCGCGGCTACTTATAATTTATGTCGCCATTCTATACTTTACTGAAGTAATGAGTAATTAAATAATTAAATTGATGTTCATTTATTAAATACTCGACTTTTACAGACCTACATTCCAACTTACCTAATTAAGCAGCTCGTGACAATCGTATTTTCAAGGGTAGTTTTTTATTTTGTTTTGCAATACTTACCCTCCTGAGGGGCGCCGTTGTCGGCGCCTATGCTAATTTTAGAGTTAAAATATTTTTTGTTTTTTCACCCTACATGTCGTAACTGGTCCACTTATTTCTTTCTTTTGTCTAGGTGTGGTCGGATTGGATGCTATGCCACAGTAGCGTTTGGAATCCTCCGCCGTCCTTCGACAATTTCGAAATAGGGTGAGTGCCTTTGAATTCCTATACGTAATTAGCTTTTTATTGCTCATAAATTTACATTGAATAAATTGTGTTTTTTTTTCTAGAACTGAAAACGACCCATGGGACTGGCTCGCAAAACTTATGAACATTCTCGAGGCCCTTGATGATAAATCTATAGAACTGGAAAGTGAATCGAAAGAAGGTAAAATCTTATTAAAAGTTATTATATACTTGATCCCTGTCCGTTGAGGATAGAAAATATTCTTATTGAAACAATAGGTTGGAGCTAATTTACTACATCCTACTATTGATGTTCAGATATTTTTTACTCAATAACTTGTCAATCATAGAATGAACGAATTTAGGTGAAGTTTGGCACGCACATAAATTAGGTCATCGATTGATTGAAACATATCATATTAATTTCCGGTAAAAGTCGCGAAGTTAAATGTCTGTCGTCTAAAAGTATCTTTCTAAAATAACAACACGACCAGTTGTAAAAGTGGCTCGATTACATGCCTACTTCCACGTCCTAACATTTATGCTGCGGTCATATAGCCCGCGGGACGGAAGACGGCGAGTGAATGTCAATAATAGTAGTGAACCGGTCAGACAGGATATAATCGTGTCGGCATCGTCAGCAGTGCTGATAATTAAATGTGCACCAACCTTACTGAGGCTGGTGTTACGCTCAATAATGTCATGAACGGTGTTACGGACTATTAAAGCCATATTATCGATTGTAGGTTTATATGTAATTGTCAAAAAAGCTGTCCAATCTGTGCTGCATAAATTTTATTGTGCAAAGTGATTTCAGATATGCGATTTAAAGAACCGAATGGTAGACGAAACATCATGCTAATCGTGTCTATATTTTTGCGTTTGTATGCTGCACGTTCTACTCAGCGTAATGTCGCATTGTGTTTAGAACACGTGTGTTCATCTTCGTTTCTGACAATCAGGGTAATAAAATGTGGTGTGGACCGATGTTATCTTAAGTATTCCTTCTATCAGCACCAGATTCCAATAATTTGCACGCATATTTATACCAGGACAAAACCATTAGAATTGATTGGTATCGTGTATTTTTTTTTAACTAGTGTCATCGGTTAGAATTGTCTCCTCGTAAGATTGCGTTTCTGAAGTTCGATACTCTTAGCACCGTTGTTACTGTTTTTAGATGTCAAAAGAGCCCTGTAAAAGAGTATTGAGGTAAACTTCACAGATGCCAACTTGGCATGATGCGCATCACATGTGTCTGCCCTTGTACACAATAAGCATCTAGTGCCATTAATGATATAATTTATATGGAATAGGTTATGTGTCGGTGCGGCTAGCCGAGGACTCTTCGCTGGCGGGCTTCACGCCCCTCATGTACATGGAGCCGGCGGTGGCGTGGGCGCGCGCCGACCCGCCCGCCAAGCATCACGCCGCCGAGCACGCGCTGCGCACCAGGAAACTGCTGTTCTTCGGCACCGAGTGAGTGTGACCACAAATTATACAAAGTACTAGTGGCGTCAAAATTGGCTTGGAAGAACCAAAGGGCTCTAAATCGAGATTACAGTTTTTTTTCTGGGAGTTACGTTTATCAAGTACCTATTTTAAAAAACATAACTTCATACATAATAAGGCATTTAACAAAGAAGGTATAGGATTTGGTTAGTATCTGAATTACATAGATGACCGCATATTGGGCCACACAAATCGTTAATGTTTCGTCTGTAACCAGTCCCTTACGATCCATTTGTCGGTCAGGCTCGGGACAAGCTCAATCTGATCTTAATCGGACCGCCGCACATTGGAAAAATTCAAAGATGCCATTAGTCATAAATTTAGTACGTTTACCCGCTGACGTCAGTGCCATTTGGTGGATGATGGATTGCAATGCGTGTGAACTACCAACCCGACTCTACAACCGACTAAATTATGTTGTGTGTAATTGTTATATTGTTTAAATATTATCTTGTTCAGTTAATAATTCAAAACAGCGCATGCTACATGACCACATGAGTCATTATAGTTCGGCCGCATCGAATTGTGTAATTTGAATGTTAAATAAAATTGATTATTGCTTTTTAGGTGTTTAAAACTGCTATAAAAAAAAACAGAAATATAATCCGGCGAATATTGGCATATTCAATGGTATAGAAAAATAACTCCTTCCTTCCTTCGAAGAAAGTCGAAGTCAGTCTTAAGTTATTGCACCTATAAACCCCTTGGCAAGTACACGCTCATCATAAGTGTGTTAATTGACGGGTTTTTCATGTCAGTAATGTTTATCATGGTTTTAGATACCTCGTGGGGGTGGACCCGCCGGTCCTGAGGTTGGAGTACTCGACCAACGGCCCCCCGCGATACGTGAGCGCCGTCCAACATATCCAGACGCACCACACTCCATTGCAGCACTTGGTGAGTAGTTAATGTGTAGACGATCTCCGCCCGTGAATATGATTTAGAAGTAAGAGACATCTATCTATTTTAAATGGACACGGCACATACTTCAAAACTTAATTTGCCACTCTATACGCATACTGTGTAAAAATTAAGGGTTAGGTTGAAGTCTCGATGGCTCGGTTATGGCTTCGGTAGTCTAGTGGTTCAGGCGCCCGTGTTGGCACGAAGTCATTGGAGAAAGGGATTCGAAATACAACTCGAAGCCTTTTCGCCTTATAAAATATTTAAATTTCGAAGAGTACATGTTCCGTCCTTGTTTAAATTGCATCTACAATGTAATCAACATTCCGCCCGAACAAACATAGTTACATACACACATTGCCAGTTATATAAAAGCATTAAAAGCTTGTAAAAAAACATTACACAAGTCGTTCCATGGATTAATAATTATATTTTCAGTTTTTTTTTCATAACTTTAAAATTGAATAGATTTTATCGCAGAAAAACCGTGAGAACCGTCGATGCTACTTTATTTCAATTGTTCCGGCAGACATGAAAAAGCTGTAAAGACACCAATATTTTTAATTTAATTCTAAATTCAAATTTGGCAAAAAACAATTAGTTTCAGTTTATTACACGGGGGTTTACGCTGCTAATTTAAACGGTAGTTTAGTACTGTTTTCTTTGAAATTACTCCCAGTAATTTTGTGATCGTAAAGGGGAAATAGTAATGATTATTAATCCATTATTAAGAGTTGGTCTTCCTGCTTATTCCGTTAGGTCATTTTATGATTATACCGTTATGTGTTATAAGGATTGAAATTGAACATCCTGCTTTGAATACAGACTGCGGATATAAATAACCAAAGTAATAATTTGGGTAATTGTTATAATGGCGTGACTCGCCGCGACACGAATTCGGTGTTGTTTCTTTTCGCAAATTTATTTGAGGGGTCGACTCCCGCTGAATACATAATATGACTCTTTGTTTGTGTCTTAACAGCAGCTTTGTACATTGTCAGACATACATAAGCTAATGTTTGTGCGCCGTATTTAACCAACTGCCTCGAGAACTATGCTCAAATATTATTGCAAAGCATAGCGGCTCGCGTCTTATGTGTTCTTCGTGCAAAAATACCTGTTCATAGACAAACCTAACGTTACCTAAACCAAATGATACGCGGATCTGGTTTGTAAATTTAACTATGAGTACAAATTAACGACCTCCATCAATTAAAATCTCAGCAATAAAGCCCAATTTGTGTTAAAACTATTTTACAGCCGTGATCTGCAATTATCCACGTGAAACAAGTTTGCTTTTTTATTTACGACGGCTAAGAGATACACTTACTAATCACTAATAAAATATACATTTATATAACGCTGCTAATAGAATTTCTGACGATTTCATTAAGTAAGAGTTACAGCTAGAAAGATTGGCTTGAAATGCAAATAATTTGGACTCTGTTTTGAATATTAAGTGCATAGGTACTATTACATATATTATAGGTAAATAACCTATAATATATGATATACAATAGTTTGCTATCAAACTATTGTATATCATATATAAGAGAAAACAATAGTTTTCACATTATGAGATATCAATCCCGCATCTCACGGTCACATTATTTCAATCAAAAGCTTCCCTGATGTACGAGCAGGATGTAAACAGTTGATTTGTTAACCTGATTACACAAATATAAACCTCCCTTTCTATTCTAAATGTATTAGTTTTTTCTAAATAAATTATAAGCCGTAAAATTAATGAATGTTTTTGAAATTAGACATAAGTTTAGTTTCATTAACGTAAATCTGTTATGTTGCAGTCGGAAGACTCTGAAGACGAAGACAGCACGAGTGCGGCGGCGAGCGGGCCGCCCAGTCTCGCGGAGGGCGCCGAGGGCGCTGACGAGGCCACGAGGAGACTGCTGCGGAGGAAGGAACAACTTGAGTCCAGGAAGGCCAATCTGGAGAGACGTAGACAACGCATGCAGGTCTGTATACAATACACAGCAACGCGTGGCTCACTGAATGTCGCGTGATTCGGCTGAGCTGATTGGTTTGTCATTGTCGCTTTATAGAACTTTTCTGAGCCGAATCTACCAGAACTCAACTACTGTAAAAGGTCGTATATATAAGTCGTAGACTCATACGAGTTTTTATTTTTCGCCTTATCAAGAGCAAATACTATTTTGTAAGGAATTAACAGTACCTTCCTATCGACCTAGAATAAAATAAAGTACTTACACACATATTTCACGTTAGTCCATTGAGATTCAAGAAGGTATTTAATAAGAAATCACAATTCATATATAAATAAACACTTACATTCGCACGTGATTAACGAGTCCTTGACAAGCGTGTTCCGTTATTTGGCGAAACACCTTATTACTGCTTAATAAGTACTAATCATACTGAATAAAATATTAAAATTTACTTTTTTGAAAAATTCCCAAAAAGTATAAAGTCGTGCGCAACAGTACAGGTGAAGGTTGTTTGATGGATTCGTCTGAGGAAAGAAATTTACTTGTTAGGGTTCCGTACCTAAAGGGTAAAAAACGGGACCCTATTACTAAGACTCCGCTGTCCCTCCATCTGTCTGTCTGTCTCCAGGCTGTAGCTTATGGACCGTGATAGTTAGACAGTTGAAATTTTCACAAATGATGTATTTCGGTTGCCGCTATAACAACAAATACTAAAAAAAACAGAATAAATCAATATTTAAGGGGGCTCCCATTACAACAATCGGATCGGTTGCGTTAACTTTGCACCTCATTTGTATCCGGCGCCATAAATACCAGGTGCAAACTTAAATTAACCCGGCCAGTTAAGATGAGATAAGTATTTGTGCGGAACCCTCGGTGCTCGAGTCAGACTCGCACTTGGCCGGTTTTATTACAAAAGCCGTCCCTAAGGTCAAGGTCCCGAGACGTTGCGTCGTTGGTTACCGCACAAGTATTTATTTAACAGGATAAATTTGCATTGATCGTATAACGGCGTGACTGAGAATTTTATTTTACATTCATTATCGAGTTTTTTTGCATGACACATCTTTATTTCAAGTGTAGATGCAACAGAGCGTAAACAAATTAAACCACAGGGTTTAATTTTGTCGGGGTCTCGGTATGACCGTTTCGGTTTCGTCGATTACGGCTTCCGTCATTGAGATTAGCGCATTCGGAATTAGGGCCCGTAATTATTGTGTCATGCGACTTGTTAATTCTCACTGCGTGCATCCAAATATTGAAACTATTGAAATTGAAAACATTAAAAACCCGCTTATGTTATTAGCCGTTTGTATTGTATATTTAATCAACGTTTTTGATTGGTGCAGAAATGTGTATTTTGATGCATTTATTTTTAATTTACTTCTAAGAATACGGTAGTTATCTATTGGCTAGTTTTTAGTTTGGTTGTCACCTGATAGTTATGTGCATCATTAGTGAATAATTATTTTTTTATTGGAAAGGTTTTCATATGTTCATGTAGTTGGTGTTTTTTTTTATTTGTAGTGTATACAAAAAGTAAACCAGATCGACATCGTAAACAATAATAAAATGTAAGAAAAATATGTTATTCACTTTTTGATTACTGGATATGACGTTGCGAGTGCATTTTTGTTCGTAAATTAAACTCTCCACTATATTTAAGTAAAGTTGATTAAAACCCGAGGCGCTTTGGAAACACTTAAATTCATTATGAAACTTGTACTGTGGTCGTAACGTACCATGGTATTACTAGCAAAAGTATATTTTTAAATAAGTTTACGTCTTTTTATTACAAGTAATCTAGCCGTTTTATGGACCGCCTTTAGTCTGTTACATTATAATTTAAGTACCTGTAACCTATTTTTTGTCTCTATATTTTGATTTAGAATGCCCTGCAAAATACGAAATGGTCGAAATCGGTAATTTAACTTCATAATATTATATATTTTTTTACTATAGTTTCATTTACCCATCAATTTTTGTCTCAGAATCCATAAATTATTCAGAACGCTTATAAAATAAAGATTCTTATTCTTAGTTTATAATATAGAAATTATGTCTTCGGTTTCGGAAAAAATTGTGAGTTGCGAAATTAAACAGTTGCGAAATGATACATGCTAAATTAATTACAAAAAATAAGAAAAGCTAAAAATAACCCAGTTCATGTACATTTGAATCATCTTTTTAAGTCGGTGCCAAACCACTCAATTATTACTATGAAAACAGATATGAAGCCTTTAATTACTACTATGAGGTTTGACACTAACTTCAAAAGGTGATTCAAATGTAATCTGTACATGAACGCGTTATTTTTGGCTTTTCAAGTTATTTTGAAACGAACAATGTCAGTGAACAATGAACATACATAAAAAAAAACATACATACAGTGAAACATAGAAACTCCTCCTTTTTGGGTTTAGTTTTTGGTTTAACCTTTCGAGCGCCAAGCGGCAAAGCAATTCAACGTGCCACTGACGCCAAACCAAAAAAAAAAAAGTGCTCCAAAATCAACAGATTGAAAAACACAGATAGTGGTTTGATTTAGCATGTTTTTGACGTCAATAGGCGTCGTTGGCGTCAGTGGCACGAATTCCCGATGACGTGATTTGCCGTCTTTGGCGGTCAAAGGGTTAAGTTGGTTATAGCTCGGTTGGTGTATAGTTTTCTTTAGAACGTGAGGTATACTCTACTCTTGTGACGTGCGGCATCGGCTAGCCATAGCTTTAATTTAAAAATGACTGAACTCGAGATCCGGACAGCCCCCATTACCAATGAGTCTGGCTTTGTGTTGGTCTGTGGAGTACAAGTGCCATAGGAATGAGAGAGATGCGCGAACCTACCTTTATAAAGTTTCCCATTGCAGGAGATACTGCGCGTGAGCTCGGTGAGCGTGGAGGTGGAGGTGCGGCCGCGCTGGCTCGTGCCGGACACCAACTGCTTCATCGACCACCTGCCGCTACTGCGGGCCGTGGCCGCCGCGCCCGCGCAGCCCTACCAGCTGGCCGTGCCGCTTGTCGGTGAGTGTGCTCTTGTAAATAATGACACAGAATATTCGTAGGAACGACTCGATTATCGTGCTGTGAGGTTGTTTTACAACAACAAGTACAGCAGCCAAGGTTGTTACTCGTTTAGCGCCACCCGGGGGACACGTGCAGGGTTTTGGTGGCAATTCCTGCGGACGTGAGTAACTTCATCCCCCAGTTCCCCCGGTTCAGTCTATACACCACATCGTCCACGATTGCCCACGACGTAAATACCCTGGAGACCCCCTGGACTTACTAACATTAGGTGGAAACGCAGCCCAATGGGTGAAGAACTTGGATGTTAATTTGTAAACAGACTCGAAAATAAAGCCATACGATAATAATAATAATAATGACACAAAGGTAAATTAAGAAAGAAAAATTGAATGCGATCTACTACAATCGAAGCGGGGTATGAACCCGCGACCTCTGCGTTTCCGGCGGATTGCTCTCCCAACTGAGCTATTCGATCGCTACGTTAGTCACACCAAAACTTTCATCCCTTAATCCTTTACGCTACTGGAGCGCCCTCTGCGTCATATATGTTTTTTGAAATGCTTATTGCGCATTAGCCATACCCTAGGATGTGCGTTTTACACGCACGATCCCCAATCCCCATTGCTTTACAGCAAGTGTGAAGACTGCGAGAGAGATGGCGCTGTTCTAAATATTTGTATAGTCTTTTTATCGATTCTATATTTTTTATGTGGTAATACCACATTTTTATTTTTATAAATAATGACACAAAGGTAAATTAAGAAAGAAAAATTGAATGCGATCTACTACAATCGAAGCGGGGGGGGGGGAGAAGTGTGCTCTTGTTTGTGTTGATGACATACCTACGGCACTGAGACGTGCTCACTCACAATGAGCTTCATTAAAAGACTCAAAGTTTAGTACATATTTGTAGTTTTACACACTGTTTTTAGTCTATAAAAACATCGCATTTTAATTCTTAACATATCGTAAAGGGTTTCCTAAATGGAAAAAATATTGCAACTGACAAATTTAGGACCTATGAAGTGATATCTCACACTATAAAATATAAGAAAAGAAATTCACCCCCATCTAATGTGTAGGAGAGGTACCAGAGAGAGATCTTATCTTGCTACTTTGTCGTAATTTACGTATGCCAATTTACAGCTTTTTGGTCTTATTAGTCTCTAAACTAAACCGCAGTCGTACATACAGACACGGACAAACCCGTAGGGGTCCTGAAATTGATTACGGAACGCTAAAAAAGGTTGACCGTTTTCTTAAATGGGAGATTATTATTATTGCAATTTTTAAAACGGAATTCGAAATAAAAATTTGTTTCATACAGAGTTCAAAAAACAAAAATCGTCCCTCCCGTGGTCAAAGTTAAGAGCTTGTATGAATCCAGGTTATATTGCTATTACATCGGATTATAGAAGAGGGAACGTTCTTTATTCTCATATGAGTTTAATCAGAAAATATGGCCCTGGAATCCTTAAATTCGCTTATCGACTCTACCGGAAAGACTTGAACCAAAATCTCTGTATGCCCCTTATATTTGCCTGTGATATCTTGATTACCTAAATGCACTAATACTCCCAAAAAACCGTCAAAAGATCCTTGACGTAAACGGGATCGACTATTAAAAGTAATGAAGAAAGACGGTGTCTTGTGTAAGAATTTAGTGTCTTTATATAAAGAGTTTTACGCTTAAAACAGGGTGAGATCTGTTTAACGGTAAACGAATGCAGACAAGGCAATATAAATGCGATCCGTCGCCAATATACTGTTGCCAGACGCCGCTCTGGTTTTTAATTAGTGCTCATTGCCCGGCTCGGCGGCCGTTTATTCGGAATATATGCGCCGCGCAACAGTCCTAAAATAGTCCACAGGATATATGTAAAATAATGTAAGTGTAATAACCAAAAATGATAACTCGTTCGTTCCTTATTGAGAATTTTGCTCCTTTTAAATTTCGCTATACAATGTTAATGTTACATTTGTTTACATGTATAGTACAAGTACCCGATAACCTTTTTGATCTACGTCAAACATAATTTTGTCAAACAGACCTCTCGCGCTTAGTGTCAAATCTAAGTTCGACTAAGTATATGCATCTAGGTCAGATGGGACATAACGGTCTCTAATTTGTGATGGATTAATCCAGAACCTGTCGTGCAAATATATCCGTCATCGGCATCGTAAAAGTTAAAATACAATTAATTCATTAATAAATAGTTTTTTTGAATTATCTGAATGATGAAGTGTGTAGTTTGAAATGGCAATGCAATATCCGATGTAAATCTTTACACATGATATAGTCACGAAACAATAAACTTGAAATTACTATCGTAGCTCAAGTTTGTTAATTTAATAAGAAGTGCATTACGTATTAACCTTGCGTCCTTTATATTTCAACAATGAGAATTTAAGTGCACAATTAAAGTAGTTCCTTGTTCCCATACCTCTTCTTGTAACTTGCCGTTGGTCTTGACTCATGTTTGCGCATCAACTTCTTATATTCGTGCGCTCGTAGTTGTAGTGATGACTTAATATGATTGTTATCACCTTTTTGTATAAATATAAATACTTTGGACATTTGTATACCGAAATTGATTCATACACTGTAAGATATGTTTAATATGAAATCAGTGAAGATATCTACCGTAATGCAATGTTGGAGGCACCCAAGATTAGAAAAAAATTACACTTGACTACGAGTGAATACGTTTTTTCTAATGGAATAATAAATCCCACCAAAAACATTTCATGTAAAATTGGCGGTCAAGACTCACATGCTCATAACGCTTTCGCTGTAAAAAAGTTATCAGATCCCAGGAAAAGCCAAGCCCCTAAGCACTGACTTTACTAACCCTACCACCATGGTTTAAAAAGTATGGCATCAACTGGCTTCAAGCCCCTAAGCCCGGAGTTTACTAACCCTACACCTTGGTTTCAAAAGTATGGCTTGGCCGTTTCATAGAGTACCGTAAATAAGTCTAGCGGACCGTCTGGCCCATATCATGGTATCAAGAAATTAAGTTTATGTCCTCATGATAATATATATATATATATATATATATATATATATATATATATATATATATATATATATATATACTTAATTCCTTACCATATGGGCCAGACAGTCCGCTAGTGTCAAAATTTGCGGAAGTCGCATACAAACTTCCATTCCCTAGTTTAAGGGGTTGGGGGTTAAAAGGTCCAAGTTTTAGAATTATTTTATTGTTTGTGTACTAATACTAGCTTACCTACCAAATTTCAGCTTTCTAGGTCATCGGGAAGTACCCCAGAGGTTTTGATACCTATGTCAGTGTATATATAAGTGAGTGGTAAAATCGGCGTATTTTAGGTACCATTAAAACCTAAAGTATAAAAGCTAGATCAATTAAATTTAGTACATTTCATATGTTCCCTAACTGTATCTTAACCAGTGAATTTGGGCGCTCTGGTGTTAACTGGGACGAAGCTAAGAGGGTTTGAAAATGAGACGAAACGGTTCGAGAAAAGGTAGGTAGTGCCCCGCTTCTTGTTTGTTCGCCTTGGCGGGGGCACTACCGTGCTCCCAGATAATGGAATGGATTGTAATTAGGTCTTCTTTATATATTTTCTAACCCTCTGCTGGTTCATATCCTTCTATTGAAGTTAGAAGGATAAAAAAAGACATTATCGTATTTTTATGAATATTTCTCATAGTTACATATGTGTGTAATCATCCAATAGCTGAAATATTTGTTTGTTGCGCAGTTCTAACGGAGCTAGAAGGCCTTCGCAAATGCTCTCGCGTGGGCCCTCACGCCGAATCCGCGCTGAATTGGCTGAACGGCGCAGGCGGTTCCACGAGCGTCCGCTTCGCCACCAGCATGGGCTCGCTGCTGACTTCGCGCGCCTTCGCCGAGCGCGACACGGCGCGCGCCACCAACGATGACCGCGTCCTTGCTACCGCTCTGAATCTTCACGCCAATGTTGCCCAAGAACCTGGTATGTACTGTTGTCAGTTTTAACAGAGTTGGACCATCTTTCTGCTCGCGGGCGGATCAGCGAGCGTCCGCTTCAACACCAATATGGGCTGCCCGCTGACTTTGCGCGGCTTTGCTGAGCACGACACGGCCAGTTCGAGTAGAGGTAAAAAGTTTCCGCCGTGAGTCCGCGGGTGTTTCGCCATCAGCATCATGTCACATCAACACCTCAGCCTTGAACGAAGACAGATAATTTAGGCTTTTCTAAGTTCTTACGCAAATGCTAGTATAAAATAAACTCTAAGTTTTATACTACTATGTTAGGTAAGCAATTATAAACAATAAACCAAACCAGAATTAACTTATATGCTTTACTAAAAAGGTGGAAGATGTGTTTAAAATGGAAACCTTTACAGCATCACAAAACGAACGAGAGTTAAAACCACATTTATAGCATTGATTGATAATGATTGGCGTCAATGACCATTGACCATTGGTTGTTTCGACTTATCCGGGCTGCGATCAATTATAGATCGGTAAAAACGTCGAGCCCGCGGTTGTTGCAAAAACTTCCACTGATCCCAATCGATCAGATCTATTGATGTACCTGTCACGTGATGATTGTTATTACGTTTACTATTTGGCACTTTGACGGTTTGAGTGGTATCATGTTTTATTTCATTTCGTTGCGTTGAGCTTACAATTGACTATAGTTACATTATTTCTTGTGAAATTACTTAAATCCACTGTCACACTTGTCGAGTATGAGGGACCAGCTGTCATACGACGCTGATTAGTAGAGTGGTTACTGCCTTTGTGGCGGTGATATCTTTAGCGGTTTCCATAGAAGACGAATATTTATTACTATTGTACTGCTTGCTAATAAGTATAACAAAACAATAGGCTAGTTGACCCAGTTTTGAAATATATTTGAAAGGGTTAATAATGATCTTACTAGCTCTAAAAAAAATGTCTCGTATTTTTGTGAAAGCTAGAAAGCTAAATTTTATCAATTGAATATTTGAAATTTCATAAACAGTCAAAAACGCCGTCCGCCATTTTTCCCTTTTGCTAATCTGTGGCGTCACGTAGAAATACCTGTAAATATTCGAAATTCGACCGTCGTATAGTGCCATTCCGCTCACTCCAATATACTTGGACAGGAGATCGAGAGGGACGGCACTATTCGAAGTCGTCAAAGTAGACTTTCAGTTTTGTTTACATGCCCAATGACGTCACTATCATAAGCTAAAATGGCGGACAGCGTTTTTAGCATTTCAAAATACAGATTAAAAACCTTATTTTCAAATTCAATTTTTTCAGCCATCTTTCACTTTTATGAATTGAAAAATATATATTTAGGTCTCCTTTGCTAAATACTATACGGAATAAACATTAGTTTATTACAATTTGACATGAGTCAACTAGCCTATTGTCTCTGGAGTGGACTAATGTGCCGTTTCTGGAGGCCTCATAGGAAAAAAGGTGTGCTATAAGCTTAACATGCTTGTCTGCGTACCTGTGGCACTGTAGTTCCCAGACGCATGAACTATTTACGCGATTTTACTGAAGCTGGCTTCTTTGCGATACTTTTCAGCTATATTTAACAAAATTGGACCCGTGAAATAGAATCTGTAATTTATTAACAGCTCGGGTCTCGAGTAGTTGGTTTTTAGACAACTAGCATTCGAGCTATAGGGATTTGGTACTCTTTGTTTTTATCGATATAGCTGGTATTTTTCTAATATTTGTAACTTTACAGATGCGCGTGCAGAGGAGATGACGGCGGACGGACGCGTATGGGAGGTGGTGCTGCTGACGGACGACCGCAACCTCCGCGTCAAAGCGCTGGCGGCCGAGCTGCCGGCCCGGGACCTGCCGTCCTTCGTGCAGTGGGCCGGCCTCACTCCCCACACGGTTAGTCAGTTCTGAAAACTTTTCTAAAACCTACGGCATTCGTTCAAGGCCATGCGCGAGCAATATTACCGTAGCAGCATAATAGTAGCAGAGTGTTAGCGAATCATGGATTCTTCTAAACTCGAGCGAAGACAGGAGTCAGGTCTTTGCACGTGGGGTTTATGTATGTACGAGGGCCCCACCATATAAGCGTTTACTGACCCGTCTTGTCTACGTCTAGGATAATTTGCGACCCTGCTCTTGATTCTCCACGCCGTATCCCAATCATGCGACGACACTTGTTTTGATCTTGCGCATCTTATACTCCTCACTAGACAATTCATATCCTATAGGTGGCTTGAGGCTATCCCTTTTCGCTCTTTTTGTAGTGTGATGATTCCTGGCGCGAACATCACGAGATAGATCTTTTAAGAATGCACGAAATCCTAATCTTAATTTTGCCAATTAAGCCACTTATCTGGGTATTTGCGCGGGCTTATAACTATGCAAATGTGTTCCATCCAGGAAGCATACTTCGTGTTCATAAATAGCTATCATGTGGTGGGCGGTCCTGGAATCATAGCTCAGCTATAGATTGAGTCGAAGTTATTTAGTACACTTGAAATTCTATTGAAACACTATTTGTACACTATTTATAGTTAACTGTGCTCTTATCTTTTCAGAATTTGCCGACAGAAGTAATGAATGACAAGGCTGCTGGCAGCACATGAAGCGCTGAGAAGTATCGGCTTGTAACGACGGTTCGTCTCATTTTGTGATGTGCTCGACTGTCCTGTAGCGGTGTCGTCGGCACCAGCGTGGAGCTTTTCCACGGGCGTTAGTGCTTAAAGTTCGTAAACCCGCCACCGCGGCCCACTAATGTGTGTCACTATAGTAATAGGAATTGAATAGACTAAGTAAAATTCATACACCAATAGAGGTTTATACAAATACATTTATTACGGACCCGCGAACCCGTTCTCGAGTTCCTGGGCTGCGTTTACGTTGTTATCATTATATTCTCGTTTTATTTCTAAGATATTAGATAAATCGTAAATTTAGTGTTATATCGCTATTATTTTTACTTATTTTTAATGTAAACTATTAAGTATATTTTTTATTTTTTTTGTAGTTAGGATAATAGAAATAAAATAATATACATACATTATCCATTTAAACAGACGTAAATGTATTGTCTTCTTTTATTTTTATATTGATTTAATCGCGTTCCGGCGACGATTGCTGATAGATGATCATCAATGATCATGCATGGAAGGTATAAAGCAAATCTGTTTATAAAATTAAGTGTGCATGTTTTGAGATGGGTAGATCGTTTTTACGTCCTGTGACTGAAACGTTTTTCATCTTTTAAATGTATTTTCTTCAGTATATTTTAAGAATCATGGTCTATTAAGATTTTCATCACGTTTGCTTGCGTGTTCTAAACTCTATGAAATGTATTTTTGACGAATTTCTTATAAGAACGGAGATCGAGGGTTCTCACCTTGGAATCATGGAACTCGTGTTACGTTTTGCGTAGTTACAAAATATGAGAACATATTTATAGTAGTATGTAATACACGTTGTAATATTTTATTGCACGTCGTGTTTTGATGCAAGTTAGAATTAAGAGATGAAAGTGACATGAATAGACAAATTTATAACAAATGCAGTACGAGCTGTTTCTAACATAATGTACAAAAGTAACAAATGTTAACGTTAATGATATGATCCGTTGCCCACTTAACTCTAGAATCTTATTTGTATTGTTGGACGAAGTACTTGTATTAATAGTAGCACATTCTAGCATCATATATTTTTTTAAATATTTTAACTTTACAAATTAACACTGAAGTACTGAAAAGTTATACTAATACTATATTTGCTCGATACTTTTCACAAAAGGCTACTTTTAAATAAAATGTGTAACAATCTCAGTGATTACACAGCTAACACTATATAGAAATTTTGCATTGAACACTGTGTTATTTTTATTCAAGTAAATGTTATCTTCTTTTTTTTCTTCTAAGTCGTGATGTTCGAATAAACATTGAATTACATACTTGAATTACTTGGTATTTTGATTTTTATGATACACACCCTTGGTAGATACCTATTGACACGTAATGATTCTCCTAAATTGCTAATTAAACTCATCTGTACTGTAGCTACATGTATTGATGCCGTTTGCATCATTGTCAACAACAACAGAGCGTTGGTTGAAAAAAAAATAGAAGGTCAGCCTCGCCAATCAACGTACCGTAAGGCTCTTTATATTGGTTAATCTTACGTAAAATGCATTTAATGGTTAAATGAGTGTTAATCCCTTGGTGGCAATGATTACGACCAGCCAGTTAGCAATGAAATTCTTTATTCTACACTACACACTATAAGGTGCCCACAACTTCGTCCGCGTAACATTTTGTACTTAGTCGGTAAGTCGGGTAAAAAGTACCCTGCAATCATCTTTGGATGTAATTGATTAAAATTGGTAAAAGCCGTTTCGGCGTGATGAGAGTAAGTACAACTGGACTATGACCAACAGATGGCGCCGCGCGCCCATACAAAACAAGAGACGATCTTGCATCGCGCTATTCAGATTTTTCCTGAAATCATGACCTAGATTGATAAATCTAGAATTTTATAATAGTACCAATAGATGTTTATGTCGATGTCGGGTTACTGAATTGCGAATCTGTTTATGGCGATGAAGACAGTCCTACCTGTGAGAAATTCCAATGTAAGGCTATTGAGCAGTGAGAATTGGCAAAGTTCCGAGGCGCGGCAGGTCTAGGCGCGCGACCGGCCCGCTGGTTGTAAAAGCACCGTTATACTTGTCTTATTTACCGTGCGCATCTGGCTTTAGGCGCTGTGTTAGCTTATTTACAGTATCAGAGATGGGCGCATGCAACGAACCACACGTCGCCAGTTTATCATGACTCACATTCACTTTAAACTCCTGCCAGACCTCGAATTATGGTCTAGCTCGCAATGATCTCCTAACACATATTAAGGAAGACTAAGCCACCATTCTATACGACGCCTTATAATTTTTTACGCAAATTGCTACTAATTAATATTGATACACTGCATTTTACTTGTTATTTTAGCTTGTAAGTTCTCTCAACGTGTACTTTTGTTTCAAGAGAATAAATTCTTTAAACCGAAATCGATTCTATGCGTTTTTTTACTTGCACATGTGGCGTATTCTAGTGTTAAATAAAAACAACTAGTCATACACATAATCCCTGATAGGGACGGTCTTTATTCGTACCTATTTTATGTAAGAATGGTAAAAAAAACATTACGCTAGTGTTCAAAACTAGGAAGCGAACAGTCGAGTGCGGTTTTAAAGAAGAGTAGGTTTAAAAAAATTAAATGATTCTTAGGGCCATAGATCATATGTAGGTATATTTCGAATATTAGAGGTCAAAGTATCATTACTCTGATGCTATTGTTCCCATAGGTTAACACCTAAGAGATGAATTGAACAAAACGGACATATTAATGCCTAATGAACATCATGAATGTAAAATCGTGCGTTTGCGATAATAACCTCTTAACTGCGTTATTTTATGGCTTTTGAACAAAAATAACAAATTGCACAACTAATGGGGAATTAACATTAGATACCTACATCGAAGGAATGCATCGATGTATCCATCCTACTTTCGTAAGGTAGGAGCAGGTAGTGAGAAATTCAGAAAGAAAACCTTTCTGCCCCAACGGCCATCGGTTCTTCGAGCAACGTGCCCCGCCCATTGCCACTTCAGCTTGCCTTCCCGGTTTGCTATGTCGATGACCTTGGTTCGTCTACGAATCTTCTCATTTCTGATTCGATCTCGTAAAGAAATCACAAGCATAGCTCTTTCCATAGCTCGCTGAGTGACTATGAGCTTCTTTAAAATGCCCATAGTTAGAGCAGACCACGTCTTGGCTTTGTAGGTCATCACCGGTAATAAGTACGCACTGGTTGAAGATTTTGGTCTTCAAGCACTGAGGTCTTTTCGGACGAAAATACACTTCGCAGTTTCCCGAATGCCGATCCGAGTTGTCCAATGGAGTCTAATTCGGATGTCCATTGTCCAGTTGTCTATATTTCTAGTTGTTCTCGCCTACCAAGCCGCATCTCGCAACCGATTTCAATGAAATTTTGTGTAGGTATAGGTACGATGAAGCGTACATATTTTAATTATCGCTTCAGTTTTTTTTTTTCAAAATGGCGGAGACATGGGGGATCATAACGTAAACAAATTAAATTTTCTCTCACAGAGCCACTAGTGGCATCCAGTCGCTTCATCAGGCACTATCTTTCTTCTTTATTCTTATGCCCTGATCGGGTTAGCAAACTGCGACATATAGAATCACCCGTCTACCTCTCGCTGTAATGAACATGTATATGTTATGGGCAATTTGATAAGTCCGGGCACTATTAATAATGGCCGGTCTGTATTCATAATGCCCGGACCCCATTGGACAATGTGATTAAAACAGCATAATTAATCACTTTTCCCGGCCATTATGAATAATGCCCACCCTATCTTGGGCAAAGTAATAACTCCCTAACCCCTAACCCATTTTTTTTTAAACCGGAGAAATGTATTGAATTGCATACCACTACGTAACATGAGACCCTCGGGGGTAGAGTCAAATATTACGCATTGGTGATGTGGGGCTCTCTAATCCGCGAAGGACTAGCCTACCCACTAAAACTCTGGGATGCTGCCAACCCGTGCCGTAGTGGTGATGCCATGGGATCGCGAACATTCACCACGACACCACCGGCACTTTCGCCCTAGGGCGAACCCTCACCGAAAGACACACTGTAGCATAGCAGTTTGCCTTACCCTCACCACTTCCCCAAGTCCCCAGGAAGCGGGGACCGCCACCGACACACGGTGCTTCGGTCCCACCCTCCTTGCTGAGGGAGAACAAACGCCCCTACCCCTCAGCCGGCCATGGGAGGACAAACGCCCCTACCCCACGACACACTCCCCACGCTAAGGGAGGACAAACGCCCCTACCCCTCGGCACGCCACGGGAGGATAGAAGCCCCTAGCCCGTGGGTCCCTCAACGCCGACGGGGGCGCAATTCAGCACAAACACCGAAGTGCCCACCCGAGTCATGCCCCGCCAGCCTCCTCCTCGGTCTCCTCCACCGGCGGAGGTGAAGTCCATCACAAACACCGAAGTGCCCACCCGAGTCATGCCCCGCCAGCCTCCTCCTCGGTCTCCTCCACCGGCGGAGGTGAAGTCCATCACAAACACCGAAGTGCCCACCCGAGTCATGCTCCGCCGGTCTCCTTCTCGGTCTCCCTCGCCCGTCTTGGCCCGTAGGCCCCCTCCCTGGTGTCTCTTGGCTTCCCCGCGCCCAACCGCAGGTACTGAGCCCCCCCACCACGACAAGGTGGACACCCTCGGGGGGGAACCCCTAACCTAACCTAACCTAACGGGCCGTCGGGCATTATTAATAATGGCCGATCAAAGTGATAAATTAATCACTTTGCCCATCGCTCTTTGGGAATTATTATTAATGGCCGGTCCTTATTAATAATGCCCAGTTAATCACGTTGCCCGTAGCATATACAAAAACCGGCCAAGTGCGAGTCGGACTCGCGCACCGAGGGTTCCGTACAAACACTTTCCATCCCTAAGTGGTTAAGTTAAGTTTGCACCTGGTATGTATAGCGCCCCATATAAATTAGGTGCAAAGTTAGGTATTAAAAAAAAAATTATGGTTTTCGTAATTATTCCTTTATCTATGCTATAAGACGTTGCTTCGTACCAAATTTCAAGATTCTGAGTTCACGGGAAGCACCCTGTAGGTTTTGATTCCCTTGCAAGTGTCGAAAATTTGCAAATTAGGTGCAAAGTTAGGTATTAAAAAAAAAAATTATGGTTTTCGTAATTATTCCTTTATCTATGCTATAAGACGTTGCTTCGTACCAAGTTTCAAGATTCTGAGTTCACGGGAAGCACCCTGTAGGTTTTGATTCCCTTGCAAGTGTCGAAAATTTGCGGCATAAACGGCTGTATCTTTTGATTGCGTTGGCTTAGAAGTTTGATTTTTTCACAGCTTCAAGGGACAGTAGACCTGAGTAATTGATATAAATTTCAGCTTCATACGTCCACGCGTTCCTGAGAAAAAGGGTCTTGACAGACGGACAGACGGACAACAAAGTGATCCTATAAGGGTTCCGTTTTTTCCTTTTGAGGTACGGAACCCTAAAAATATGTCGCGTGTGCTAGAAGTACTGAGTACTTAATTATAAATATTGTTAGGGTATCTACTAACTTTTTAAATTTATCCATTATATTGATTTGATAATAATATATGAATAATTTGACCGTTTAAGTTCAAAGCTTCGTTCAAATTAAGTACTTGGAATAAAACTTTACTTTTATTATATGAAAGTATAAAATACACTTGCATCTTTAAACTCTACATGCTTCCGTACTAACTTAAGTACCTACCAACTTTATACCACGTAAGTGATCATTACGTAACATGTTGATATACTATCAAGCGCGGTAACACACCTCGACGAGGTGGAAGAACGGTGGGAAAATCAATTCAACAATAAAATTACCGATCTTTTACATTTCATCGATTAAGGAAAACAATGCAGACGCTTTAGATTCCAGTCGGCTCTGCGCAATTAAATCGGTAGGTAAACGGTAAACGCGTATACTCGTATTTTATAGTAGGTACTGTCGTAATAATACCTAAGTCTTGGTACTTTGTATTTACTACTATACCGTAAATACTACTGATACACGTATTCGGTTTCCGCCTTTACGTATTACTTTTAAGCGCTCAGCTTTGAGCGTTCAGCTCGTTGATGGAATGTTGTGCCCTAGACGCTGGCTTTGTAATAAACTAAATGTAAGTACCACATACCGACCCTGTATAGCGGCAAATGATGTCGTAGGTTTAGTGTCACAGTTTTCCGGCGATGTTGTCTGCCGATGAACAAAGGTCTCTCAAGCCCTCCTCCAACGGTTTCCTGCGATCCTCGGTCCTAGGTCCTATTTAAGAGATCCTGCTATTTCCTACTGGCGTGGGTCTGCCCGCGTTACCAGGTACGCTGCCAGCTAAACGTACAAAGATGGTTATATTATACTTTTTAACAAACTATACGATAAAAAAATAGAGGGTTATTAGATGGGTTATTGTCAGATTTAGGTTAGAGTCTTTCCGGTGGACATATGCAATATTAAGGATTCCAGGGCCGAATTTTCTGATAAAACTCCTATGAGAATAAATAACGTTCTCCCTTCTATGATCCGATGTAATAGCAAACATCACCTGGATTCGTACAAGCTCTTAACTTTTGGCCACCGGGGGGATAAATTTAGTTTTTTGGACTGACAATGACTAGATATTTTATATCATTCGCGGAGGAAGTTGCTAGTCTGTAGTAAGAAGTAAGGATTATATGAAGATTTTTGAGGTAAGGATGTCGAAGTAATTTGATAGCTCGTTGTTGGATCGCGCGGTTTGCCCACGCGCGTCGCTGAGCGCAGCGCAAACAGTCTGCGCACAGGTCGAATTACGGCTAATAACTACAGCGCAAACACATTAATTACCCGGTAGCTGGAACATTACCATGACACTGGGATCGAGTTCTAAACTAATGCTAAAGAGTGACCACACCACTGCTCAACATTCGCTGACGGTGCATATACGCAGTGACGTATCGTACCTAATGTCGTCTGCGTTATGTTTCCAACGCATCTAGTTCGTCGTAAGTACATATGACTGCTTAAACGCTTATCAGCGTATTTTGAGCTTGGTCACTTCTTTATACAGATGGACTAGTCATTACTAGCTAGGTTCTACGACATACTTATGCAAATTATATTTTTTTATTGATGTTTTGATAATAATATTGAAGTAATTGCTTGTAATTTTACAACCTTAGTCCCCTGTAGATTTCACCGAGACGCCACAACGACGTCGGCAGCTACTGTATACAAACAAATAATATAGGAATGTACGAAAGCTAAGTAATTTGATAACGCTTATGCGTATGTAGCTTGCGATGCTGCTATGGCATCCTAATAGGGTAAGAATTACATGTATTGGTAGGTGACAATAGCTATTTAGTTGCATCTAGGTACATAGGTAGTATATGGTCAAATGCCTTCTGTATAGGTACCTAACCAACCTTGCCTCGTCTAATATTTGAAGTCGGTGTAATAGTAACTAGATCTTAAAACCTTATTTAAAAAACCAAAATGTAATGTTTAAAGTAAGTCGAAGTAATTAAATGAAAATAAGAGGAGTGTAGTAATCTCAAAAAGCAATTATTTACTGAGTTATGTAAAGACTTAAGTATTATTAATGCTTCAGAAGAGGCTCATCTCACATGGGTATGCACATAAAGCACACACAATTTGGGTTTAATTACCACGTAAGCTTGATTATTTAACGGTATTTTCTCACTTTAGTGCCACCATTTTTTATTAACGGTTTAATCGATGGGAATAGAGCATTGCACACATCCACATCAAACATGTTTTTAGAATTCCGTAGGGTTGACACGCCAAATGTTTTGTGTATTATTGTGTCTTTACGTAAGTTCCTAAATCTAAAACTGAAAAGGGGCTCAATTCCACGTGAGTACTGTATTTTTTCCGAGAGATCATCGGCCTATTTCACCGATGTTCTATATTTGAATTATAAATAGTTATTAAACTCACGTAAAAAGAGTCAATCATATTGCGCAGTAGTAATTTATACTGCGCAGAAAGAGCGCCAGCGTTCTTTTTATATTTTTTATTGTTAAATGTTTTTTTATCATTATATTAAATTAATAAAACTCTATTTCGATAACGTAAAATTTAAGTAGAGAGTCATAGTCATGGGTCTTGTCAAACTGAAAATGACTTAAATAAGTACATAAGAAAAAGAACGATTATATAATTTTGCCATATTTCTTTAAATGCTTTGATAAAGCCGGTGTAGGTACCTACTGATAAATAAGACGACGCTTTTGGTGCAGTTTGTAGAGCACCTGCTTACCGAGCCGGCGGACCCGGGTTCGAATCCCGGCCAGGGCAAATATTTGTGTGATGAACTCGAAAATTTGTGCTTGGGTCATGGTTGTTCTATGTATTTAAATGTATATTTATCTATATATGTATGTATATCATCGTCTAGTACACATAACACAACCCTTCTTGACCTTAATTTGGGACTAGATTTCTGTGAGTTTTCCGATATTTATTTTATTATTAAATAAAGAATTACAAAAGGTCTGGTGATTTAAGGAACTAATATTTAACTGCTAAACAGGCTGACAATAAATTATAGGTGGTAAATATATATATAATACATATACATTTTTAATATAGGTACTTTTGCGTGCGATTGTGGATGGTGCGCTCGTCCCGAGCCCGACTGACCTAACTTATAAATAACTTACGCATACGACCTGTCTTGTACGAACAACTGACACACAAACGTGTTTTCCTTATTTTATGACTAATACGTTTGATGAATTGAAAGGACGACCGCACGCCGATACGTAGATAAAAGCTGAACCTTCTCGCGAACATCATCAAGCCGACGTCATGATGTTGACATCAGCTTGTATCTCGTATTATGCGTATCCGGTTCCTTTTTTATTAGCTCGGTAAAGCACAATCATCCCGCAATTATATTATAATACAAATACATATTTGTGAATCATCCCACAGCTTTGGTCTGCGCCGAGCACAACAGATAATAGGCGAGGTGCCAGATAACTTACTAAGTTGCTCGTGTGAAAATCTTAGTCATCGGCTTGTGAAGCAAAAAGTCGGAAAGTTGAAATGGGTATTAAATGCGAGTACCTATACGTTACAGTGTTATAACAGGCGGTAAATTTAAAAAAATATATATGGGCCCTGTAACATAAGCAAAAAATTAAAACATAGATTTTACTCGTTAAACTGAACAACATTTGTTCAGCAACTTTAAAAAAAAGTCAGTTTTCAAAATTTTATTATTTCAAACAAATTAAATAGTATTTTCAATGTATGTCGTCCAACGTTGACATTCCTATTCTATTCTATTTTTTTTTTTAATGGCAACCGGTCACAGTTAAGCGACCATTACTGCCAATGTCTCGTTGCCAATCGCACTAGGCGACTAGATAGAGGATTGATACCACGTTGTACGGTGAGTTGAGAAAATCGTGCTTTTTGTAAAGTGATAGCGATTTACAAAAAACCACGCGGACTATCGGGCCTTGACCCAGGAAGGGCTATGAACGCTTCAAGTTGAATTCTTCATTAGCTATTCACTCCTACGTTAGATCACTGCACAAAACGCTATCAATACTACACATTGAACAACGAAAATGAATAAATAATGGACAACGAAACCTAAACGCATGCGGCCATCTTAAGTCACGAACCGGAAGAAAACGTTGACATTCCCTGAGTATTGACATAGCTGTCACTCTACTAATGTCGGACATTTCGCAATACATTGCTTCTTTGTCTAAACTTTATTTTACAAAATGTCATTTCATACACGTTATTTTCAGAAGTTGCTTAACAAATGTTGTTTAGTTTCAAGGGACGAATCTATGTTTTAATTTTTTGCTCCTGTTACAGGGCCCACCCTTTATTTATTTTCTTTATTCGTGATGTTTAAAAAATATATATTTATTTCTATTTGGGTGTACCTAAGACAATTCCGTTTCGTGGTAGTACACAAACCACTGTAAAGATGTCATTTTTTGGGAGTGAATATAAATTAGAAATAATTTTACCTATAGGTAATTAATAGCATACAGTCGAAATGTAAATGAATAAACAATTTAATTTTTTTTTTTTTTTTGGAACCCATTTATTTCTCAAATCTCATGCATGCATCCAAATATTATATCCACAGCGCAGGTTTCGTCATAAATACAAAATGAGCATCCGTTGCAACCATCGTCAAAATGACACAAGCTTCGTCCAAGTGATACAATATAATAATCCGCAACACGCTTTGTCAATAACCCATCAAAAATCAAACTCCGGCCTGACGAGTACCTGGCGGAAATGTTCCAAAAATGCTAGCAGCATTGCCCCGTTGTATTGCCAGCGATATTTGCTGAACCAGGTACGAGCCAGACCGGGGATCACAACCTCTCTCTCTCAAACGCTGTCCGATTTTTTTTAATAACGACTTGGCCTCTGAGCACCAGGGTCCACCCGTCTCGACAGCCACCGGAACAAAGTCATACACTGGCTCCAAGTTCGAGTATTTGGCATGTTTTAATTTAGCTGCACTTTCAGCCGCAGCCCCTGCTTTGCTAATGGTTTGGCCGAGGTGGGAGGGAGCGAATGTACTAACACATGTTGCATCCCAAATTAGACTACGACCTTTCTCCCAAGGAACCAGTGTTAACCCGTCCGGGCGTCTGCCATCTGTCCTACTAAGACCCTGAGGCTCCAGTACACTAGGCACGTTGGCGGAGATCATTGCGCGCCGTAAGATGTCGTTTATAGAGTGATGCCTTGAGAACCTACCATGATGGCCGTTGGCCTCAACTGATGCCCCACAAATACATTGGTGAGGTTCACACACCGAGCATCCTACCCTAAGTGCTACCCCTACTCTTAATGAGTCATTGTCTAAAAGTGTACCTAAATGCGACGATGGTAACGCATGTAACCATGCGCTAGACTCAGCACAGCCTTCAGACGGGCCTCATCCACCCCGGACGCCGCTTCCAAAAGATCGTTATAAAACTGCCTGCTCAGTATATCGTCCCAGGATCTTTGCGATTTCACGTTATCGGGTCTAGTATCATTAGGACATCGAACCCTCCACTCGATTAATGCTTCCTTTAAAAACGGAACCTGAAAACTGTCACCATCTACAGACAAAATATGAGTGACAAGTTCCCTGGATGCGTGAGTGGAAGCCAAAAATGCGACAAGCCCGACATCTTGTACTTGCCGTACTCCGAGACCACCATACCGAACGGGCAGCACCGCCTGAACCCATTGCGTTTCGCTGAACCTAACGTTTAATATTGTCTCAAGGCCATGCTGTAGAATTTGGTCCAACTCGATCATTTCGCGAGGGAACAACCAAGAGGGCGCCGTCCTCAAAATGTAGGTCATACGAGGCATTGAAAAGGAACTGCGCAACAAAACCAAAGCGACATGTGCCGATAACTGTTGAAGATGGGTGAATGATCCAGACAGAGCATCCGACTTCTTTTTCATTGCGGCAGGAACACCTTCTAAAAAAATTGGGGCTCCTAAAAGAGAGAACGAACCCCTGTCCATAATTTTCAGCCCTGGAAGAACCGATTGAAACCCAGAAATAGGCACAAACGAACTACAAGAAAACAGCTCACATTTCTCTGCATTAACCTCTAAGCCAATGGCTGATAAAGATGGCAACAATTTTTTCACATCATTCAGTACTACGTCAGGCGCTCCCCCTATAGTACCATCATCCAAATACCACACGTTCAAGGGGGATTCTATTGCAGTAATATGTTTTTGAATGGCCAAACAAAATATCAATGGACCCAATGGATCCCCTTGCTGCGCACCGACTTGAGAAGACAAAGCGTTGCAATTATAAAAAAGCTTACTAGGCGAAGCATAGCACTGGTAGAGGAATGGATATAGAGAAGGTACCAAATCCTTTACTCCATCTAGCAGTGTATCCCTCTCAACGGAATTAAAAGCATTCTTTATATCTAGCTTTAGTATAACTTTGTCTTCATTGCCATGCGCCAGTGCAAAAGAACGTGTGGCATGAATTGCCGCCTCACAACCCAAAGGAGTGCCAAACCCGACTTGATGAGGCTGTAGGTAATGCGCCATGTTCTCCCTAACAGAATGACAACCCAACTTGGCAACCAGCCGCCTTATGGTATTGCCTATAGCAATAGGCCTAATGCCTCCATATTTTGTTTCCAAGGCGCACATGGAAGCTCCGTACAAATATGGGCAAACTTGTGGATGAACCATTCCTCTTAAAAGAAAATTGCAAAGCCTAGTTAAGGAGTCTAGTAATTTAGGCCCATTGCATCCTGCAGAAGAAGACGTAAGTTCTTTCAAGTGCTGCAGTCGCAGGCCATCCAACCCAGCAGCCGATCCATTATAAACAGAACCCAATGCTTCAACTACTTCCGATGACGTCACGCTTAAAAACGGAGTAGATAAATCAGGCTCAGCGGGTACCACAAGCTGCCTCGACGGTGAAGGATGCTTAGTTTTTAATTCCCCTAAGGTTTTGTCATTAATAGGAGCCAATGAGGAATCCGACATCAGAAGGCGGACTGCTCCCCGCAAATCACCCTCGTGTACCTTTGCTTCTATTGCGCGATAAACAGAATATGGCTTAAACTTAACATTATCAGGAAAATATACACGATTGCCCTCAATATTTTCTTTCACCTTAGACGTCAATTTAAATAAACTTCCTTTTATCCAAAAAAATACCTAATACCTAAGTCATTAGATAATTCATACACACAGATTAGATGATAATTCACGTTGTACGCAGGCACATAAAAAGGCAATATAAAGGCTTTTGTTACTGGCCACCATGTCTGTTTGAACCTCGGAAACATGAAATTCTGCACGTCTTACAAACCCCAGTACCTACGGATATTTTTTTAGTAATTGAACAATTACAAAGTAGCCGTTTGCAACACTTTAATGCACCTATAAACTTTGCAGTTCAGTGCCCGTAAAGGAATATTTTAATTTGAAGCGGTGCCGGTGTTTAAAACGCCGCCGTCATTCCCCGCGACCACGGCGGCAAACACACTTACACGGAATAGGAATGTTCGCGTTTGGTGATTCCGATGGAATTATTGTAAATTTAACCGATGATTGAATTTTTTACAAGGTAATCAATGAGTCGAGGACGGAGTTAGCTCATCCGGCAGGCATTTCGGTGGTTTTTGTGTATACTGGCGAGAAGGCCTTCGCGCGCACGACTAGAACAAATGACGACATGCTTCGATTTATCAGCGCACTAAGGATGTCCCGCCTCCCACCGTTGATAACATCTGCACTTTTTTTGACGCATCTTCGGCTAAAACACTCAATATTATTTTAATTTAAATATTCACAGTTCTAGCGGTTCTTCCTAATTTACTAAACAAATTATAAAACTTGCACTTATGTATAAACTCTTCTATTGGTAAATAAAACAATTTAAACGGATTATATCGCGTATATTAATTATTTGAGAATCTTCTATTGGTGTCGTATTTGACACGATATCCAGTAGTGCAGCTTCTGGGCGTCTCATTTCTACTTAAAAGCATTAGAAATTAATATGCCATTTGCATTTAAATACCTTAATTACATTAAATATTACCGTTATGGGATATTACATGTGTATTATACATGGACCTAAATGCAATTAATGGCGACGATAATAGTTAACGCTTTAAGTGTAATGGGTATTTATATGGTGGATCTAATTTGGTTAATGTAATTCGAACATAGATAAATTCATTGATGATGAGGTCAAATGATCGCGCACGCGCTTTACGTTTAGACATCAACGCTCGCGCGACGCGCTACGCGGCCGGCGCGCTCCCGCGCAGCATCTTCAATCAATAATAGCTTGAATAATCATTAAGGAACTAGCGTTATTTGTTTTTATGTCAAGACAGAATTAATTAATACTACTAATTACTATCAATACTCAAAGCAAACATTCGATAATGTTTATGTACATTCATATAGGTAATACTTGTACGTACCCGTCATTCATTCGCTTCGTTCACTCACATAATCATTTTACGCTCTGCAAGTATGCATTTGAAGGCACTTAATAATGACGTATGTCATCTAGCATTGCTTATAACGTTGTTAACGGTATATATGCGTTCTAGTAGCAAAATATGCTATTAAATACTTCAGTTTGAGGTACAATCGATTATACCATTAAGGCGGTTGTCACACTGCTCCGCATCTCGCAGCGGCTTCCGTTGATGCGTTTTTTAACTTTGTATGTAGAATCTTGATTTTGTATAGAAAAATCGCATGGTACGACACACTGGCTCCGCCTCGACGCACGGAGTAGCGAGACGCACGACGACTCGCGCGCTCGGACGGAGACGCGGTGCATGCCGCAGGGCCGCAGGGTATGTCACACCGAGCTCCGCAGTGCCATACGGATTTTAGTGCAAGAAGGACGTATTTAAGAAAGTATAAAAAAAGATTATAGTAATTTGTAAACAAATATTTTTATTAAGTATTTAGAGTAAATATATGATCTGTGATTTATGCTAAATTAGTGAATAGTTATTAAAAAAATAAAGGCTGAGTTACTTATTCGAAATATTGTTTTTATTTAATTCCAAATTTATTTAGTTTTATAGTAAGTATATCGGTTTTAATCATAATCAAAATATAGGGAATTCTTATAAAAGTACCTATTATTGAAGATTGAAGTAGTAGATTATTACTTAAGTACTTGAGTGTAAGCTAAAGCTTTTCTTCGGCTGTGATAGAACGTCGATTTGTGTCCGCGCCAGTACCTAATAATCACTCCAATTTGGCTTAGCAAATGGGTCATTGTTAGATTTAGGTGCGCGTCTTTCCGGTGGACATTTGCGAAATTAAGGATTCCAGGGCCTAATTTTCTGATTAAATGCCTGTGAGAATAAGGAACGTTTCTTCTTCTATAATCCGATGTAATAGCATCATTTAACCTAGATTCATACAAGCTCTTAACTTTTGACCACCGAAGGGACAAATTTTGTTTTTTGAACTGACAATGACCCAAATAATCAAATGACACGGTTGTCATACGGGTGCAATCAAAAAATGTTTCTTCGGGTTGCCTTAAATCTTCGTAATCTCTAGCGAAAAACCCATTTTATCGGTCTGGTTTGTAAATAGGAATGTACCCAGAATTTATGACACGATTGTACAAAAACGAAGCTGAAAGATAGGAACTGTTTTCACCTTAACGTTCGAATGTGAAATGAACGCGAGACGGAAGTAACGCGGGACGTCGTGCATCGCAGCTCCGGACGGAGATGCTGAGAAAACTCGGACGTTGGTGCGTTGTCTCCGCATGCGAGTCCGTAGCTCCGCGTCTCGCAACGAGACGCGGCGGCAGTGTGACAACCCTGAGTAATAATTATACGCAGTCTATTGCCGTCCGCGGCGCCGCTTGCGGTAACAGAGAACAGGCTCTAGTGCAGCGGCGGTCGACGCATTTTTCCGAGCTCCCCAGGTCGTTCATTAATGAGCTTCGTTATAAAATAAGCTGAGGGTTCTTAACTGCCATCCGACGAGATTGCTTTTCGTGGTCGACGTCTATTATTTAGAGGCGAAGCTGAAGGAGCCTCGAACGCTCGACGGGCGGCTGTAAAGCGGGACAATGCGTCATAGTCGTGCCCCATCCGTACAATAATTACTTGCTTGACTGTGTTTTGCTGCACGGATGATAAGCTACAATGTTTCTCGTCTTTGAAAATTATGCGCTTTGCATATGATGGAACTGTCGACGAGGCAGTGCTGGCGATACTTTTTTGATGTCAATTTCCAATACAAAAATTTGCAACTATGTAAATAGGTTTTACAACTTTAACAATAATCACTTTTATAAATAATGACACAAAGGTAAATTAAGAAAGAAAAATTGAATGCGATCTACTGCAATCGAAGCGGGATTCGAACCCGCGACCTCTGCGTTTCCGGCGCATTGCTCTTCCAACTGAGCTATCCGACCGCTACGTCAATCGCACGAAATCTTTCATCCCTTAATTCTTTACGCTACTGGAGCGCCCTCTGTGTCATATATGTTTTTGAAATGCTTATGCGCATTAGCCATACCCTAGGATGTGCGTTTTTACACGCACGATCCCCAATCCCCATTGCTTTACAGCAAGTGCGAAGACTGCGAGAGAGATGGCGCTGTTCTAAATATTTGTATAGAATCTTTTTATCGATTCATACTTTTTATGTGGTAATACCACATTTTTATTTTTATAAATAATGACACAAAGGTAAATTAAGAAAGAAAAATTGAATGCGATCTACTGCAATCGAAGCGGGATTCGATTTTTCTTTCTTAATTTACCTTTGTGTCATTATTTATAAAAATAAAAATGTGGTATTACCACATAAAAAGTATGAATCGATAAAAAGATTCTATACAAATAATAATCACTTTTTTTAATAAAATAACCGACTTCAACGAGAAGAAATTTTATTTCCGAGAACAACTGATCAAGTTATTAAAAAAAACAGGTCGTCATTGATGTGCCTATTGTATTTCAGAAGCTCCCTTAATTCCTCATGGATTTCGTCATCACATATTTATCAAAATTTTACGGGACAAACTTGGAGCAAAAGAAAAAATATCCGAAATCGGGTCATTAATTACGGAATTCTGAGGTCACCAACAAAAAATTACAACCAAAAGGAGGTTCTCACTCCTCCTTTTTAAAGACGGTTGAAACGGTACAGCCTATAATGAAATCGATTTAATTAAATGTGCATAGATTGTTGTGGACTGCCGTCAATAAAAGTTAACGGATATAGACGTATCAACACCTCGCCGTCTTATTTTTTACGACTTTTAATTAACGCGGACCGATTGTAGACATCAGAATTGGACCTACGAAGAGCGTTCCGATTTGCATAATGTTACCGTTTCTGTAATTTTAAATTTTATGGCATATATTACGGTTACTTTTCTAAATTGTCGGTTCTATGTATTCTGTAATAAAGAATACGATGCGTGAAATCGATAGGTTCAATGCTAGCTTACTGTGGAAAATTGGAATCGTGTTTAACTACAGCTCGTTTTTATTATTTTTCCTGTGGCTTTATGACCACGGTTCAATGTGTACGTATGAGTTTTATTTGTACACAGAGATGAAATGCAACTGGATGTCTTATGTTGATATGACTAGGTTATCTACGCCAGGAATTACTTAAGAAACGGTAAATATGAAAAATACTAATTTTCAGGTTTTCATAACCACTTAGAGCTGGAAAATTATCCATCTTATTTGGACAACCTTGTGCCTCTTTTTAAATCAGGTACCTATTGGGTATACAATTGGGCAGAAAAACAAAAAAAATATAGATGGCGTTACAATCTCTCTGCGCAAATAATACTGAATTCTAATCTAAAATCTTTCAAAAATAATTTCACATATCCATTTAATTATGACATGTCTCATTAAAAAGTGTAGGTATTGTTTTAAATGTTTTAATGTATCTATGCGTATACATCGCAGAAGCGGTATTTCTAGAAAGCTTGGGAGACATACATATATGTCCTTATTCGCGAAGCCTCCTATCACATTACAAACAGTGTCTGTCCCGGTGTCTCAATGTGTGCATTCAAATCTTGCAAGTTTTTTTTGACAGACTCGGTGTTTGACAGAGTTGGAATTTTGTATATACTCTTAATATATGGATGGATGACAATAAGCTACAACTGTCTGATGGTGATGATAGAGCCATAAAGTGGCCATAGGGACTGGACTTCTTTGATTTTAGGATTCCGTACCCTAGGGTGCTAACGGGACCCTATTACTAAGCCCCCGCTCTCTGTCTTTATGTCCGTCTGACACAGGGCTGTATCTTTCTAACCGTAATAGGTGAACATGAAATTTTCGCATAATGTGTATAAATGTGTATTAGTATGACCGCTATAACAATTAATACTTCCACTTTTTTGGGCTCTTTCATTTTTCTTTTCTAATGGTCGAATCATAATAGGTAGGTCAACATTTTCATAAGGTTTATTCTACTATGACCACATTGACTAGAAAAAAAAAATACCGACGGAACCTTTTGTACCCGAGCTTTACCCGCATTTGTTTTCATGTAATTTCATTTCCAATGCACTGATAGGATAAGGACTGGCTGCAAAGGTGTAGCTTGCATGCAGTAGACATAATAGCAACCCAACAAATATGTGTAGTCTGCATGCAGTTCTTAACATCATCAGCCTATTCTTGTTCACTGCTAGAAATAGGCCTCTCCAACTGCACGTCATTGAGAACGATCCTCAGCTACTCTCATCTAGCTCTTGCCAGCCACCCTGCAAAGATAATCGCTCCACCTAGTCTGAGGGCGTCTTACACTACGCTTGCCGATCCGCGGTCTCCACTCAAGAACACATCTACCCCACCGGTTATCGGTTCTTCGGCTAATTCTTAACAGGAAAGTTAAATGTTAATAAAAAAAAACAATATTGTTAATTGATAATCTATACTTATTTTATTTAGCATTAAAGACAAAAACAACTGATTATAAAATAAAGTGTAAACGTTTTTGGAAATGAAAATGCCTATAGTATTTCGTATACAATACTTGGATACAATATTTAATCTTCACCAGTATGCAGTGGTGGGACACCCTCCGTGCTGATCATGACAACGGTTTGGTAGCACGATAACTAATCCCTTGGTATCTATGACACTTTATACTCCGCGGTTTGTACACATAATTAACACAAATTATAACGGGGCTATCGCGATATTTCTTATTTCCGGTCCGGGTCCGGTCTGTTCACACTAGCAAGGGCCAAATTAGTTGTGTAGTAACTGCTTACCAGCGTTTAATGAATTGACGTGAGAGACTTCATCCTGTACTCGATTGAAGTTATTATTTTTATTTTTTTACTTAGAGACTGTATACATCTCTAATAAACTTAGTGTACTGAATAATGACGCTCAGAGACCTTATACATCTCTGAGGAATGAAATTTAACTATAATCATATTATTATTATCATAATTTATTGGAGTTTATTGGAGTTTACTCCTTAAGAATCGATTTTCATATATAAGCCCGGGGTATGAAAAATATGGGGTGTAAAATCGAACGTATCTGCCGTGCTAATTTAAAAAGTCGTATCTCAGTATACGATCGGGGTAAAAATACGACTTCGTAATTTAGCAGGTTATGCGTTAAGCGTTATAGACTAAGATCCCGATATAAAATAACCTTCACCGAGATGTTTATTTGATGAAATGTATTTTATATTTAATTTAATATGTCAATAATTATATTGCATATGGGTTGCCTAACAAATTTTAGTCCAGGGTATGTTTAATTAATAATAAAAAAAAATTGTTTTAAACATTTCACCGGTTTGATTAATATTAGATAAATTCTATACCAATCGAAAGTAAGAAGCCCATAGAATATGCAAACGTTAGGTTGCCTATTCTTTTCCCGTCACAACTATTGGGTAGCCAGGTATAAACAGGTAAATCTATACCTACTAGCATTTTGCAAAGGTCTAATTGTTGAATTGAAATTAAATAAAAGTAAAGATTATTTAATTATGAATTTATCTAATAATAAAATCGGTGAAATGTAAAAAAAAAATTTTTAATTTTAAACTAAATATACCCTGGACTAAAATTTGTTAGGCAACCCATATGCAATATATTTATTGACATTTTAAACTAAATATATAATACATTTCATCAAATAAACATCTCTGTGAAGGTCATTTTATATCGGGAGCTTAGTCTATAACGCTTAACGCATAACCTGCTAAATTAAGAAGTCGTATTTATACCCCGATCGTATACTGAGATACGACTTTTTAAATTAGCACGGCAGATACGTTCCAAAAATATAAGTATTGCGAGGATTGACGTTTGGTTGTCAAAGGCGACGGTTGAAAATTTTATCCGATGAGTGAGTCAAGTCGAGGTGTCGTGAGTGATACGTCACTTTTAGAATGTGGGCAGCGGGCTGCTCCGTCGTGGCTATCTGAAGTGGAGTTTGATAATAAGGCAGGGCCGAGTCAATCGGATATTGTATCGGACGCTGAGTCCATGTCGGATGTGCGGCATATAGCGGTGAAGCGTGCTTGTGGTCTGAGCGACGAAAGCTGTGGTTGTAGTGATAGTTTTATCACAATAGGCAGGAAACCTAAACGCTTGCGGGTTTTAGCAACCGCCAAAACGCAGCTGGAGCCGGACGGTGTGCCTGACAAGCTATTTGAAGTTTATATAGTGTCAAAAGAAGATTTACCGAAACAGATTGGTTTGGCAAAGTTGCTGCAATTTAAGGGTATAAAAGGATTTTTATCCGTCAAGTTTATGGGTCCACGTAAAGTTCGCATACAGTTTAACTCTAAGGATGATGCGGAGAAGCTTCTGGCTTCTCAGGAGTTTAACAATGAGACGAGACGTTATTATTGGTCTAATATGGCATGCTGCTCTTATGGAATTATAAGGCAGGTTGAGTTGGAGGTTGAGGAAGACGAATTTTTATTTTCGCCTTTTGTACTATTTGTTTTCATTTGTGCAATAAAGATTAAATAAATAAATTTTTAAAGAATATTGAAGGGTCTGAAGACATTTAGTCAATATGTAGACTGAACCGTTTGGATCATGATGGGCGTTGGGTTAAGGCTGAAGCTATTCGTCTGTGTTTTAAGGGAACTTCCTTACCGCCATATGTTTATGCCTACGGTTGCCGATTTAAGGTAAATCAGTACACTTTCCCGGTTACCCAATGTTCAATATGTTGGAAGTTCGGTCATCTGAGCAGGTTTTGTCCTACTACTAAAGTTACTTGTCCGAAATGCGGCGGGGAGCATGCCAATTGCGAAACGACTATTTTTAGATGCATTAATTGTAAAGGCAGCCATATGGCCTTAGATAAGTCGTGCCCGGTTTTTGTGAAGGAGTAAGAAATTCGCAGGATTATGTCTGCTGAGGGATATATTGGTATATATAAACGGGCTTTTTGGTTGTATATGCAAAATAAGGAAAAAAAGGATACGGATGTTTGTAGTCAGGATGCGCCATCTGTTTTTGAGAATGACTTAAGTTTTGGAATAAATAAATAAATAAATAAATAAATATTAAGGGACAATCATACACAAATCGACCTAGTCCCAAACTAAGCAAAGCTTGTACTATGGGTACTAGACGACGATATACATAATATATAAATACATATATAGATAACATCCATAACCCAAGAACAAATATTTTGCACAAATATTTGCCCCGGCCGGGATTCGAACCCGGGACCGCCGACTCAGTAGGCAGGTGTCTACCAACCGAGCCAAACGCGTCGTCATATAGAGATGCTGTTTTGTCGAAGCCGTTACAATCTAAAGAGTCTGAAGATTCTGTCTGTCAGGCTGAGGGCCAGCGATCAGTAAGTCAGTACAGATTAGAGAGCGAGCCACAACAAGAGGTTCGTAAGCCGCGGAAGCCAAAAAGAGTAACAGATGTGAAGAGGTCCGAGTGTCTATTGGTCAATCAGCCTACTATTGAGCAGCTGATATGGAAGATCAAAGACAAAATAAGGACAAGAAGAAGAGACGTATTAATTTTGAAAGGCTGGTTGAGAAGACGAAGGATATTTTGTTTTCTACCGAAAGTTGGGAGGAGAAGTTCAAAACGCTGTTTGGAATTGTTGTTAAGGGGATTTTGGATTTATTTAAGGATTTTTTTAAGGAAGGTGATTTTGTACGTTTGTTTTTGTCTAATGTAAATGGCTAGGTCTAATACCAGATCTTTCTTGAATCTAATGTTCAATTCAATATTGGCGGAACCCTTATCGCAATCGGCTAAATTTGTATACAGTTTTTTTTATGTAAATAGTGTATACAAATTTAGTTGTTTTCGTGTACATGTTATTTTTAAGTTTATTTATATCCGACAGGGTACATAATGTGATACTTAAACTATTTACTAATCATTATGTGCAATAAACGTATTGAGTATTGAGTATATATTTTATAATCGTTCTTAAGGCCAGGCGCGCACCACGATTTTAGTCGCGCGATAATTTTGTCGCATAAATGCAAGATACGGGTTTATATGAGAGTGCGCGCACCACGATTTTCATAAACCCAGAAGTACGCTTATTTCTGCGACAAAATTAGCGCGCGACTAAAAAAAAATCGTGGTGCGCGCCTGGCCTGAAGAGTAAACTCCAGTCGTGCGTCGGAGCTGACACACACACTTTTTTTTTTTTCTTCTTTTTTGTATATTGTGACGCCTAGAGACCTTATACATCTCTAAGAAATTTAGGTTTAATAATTATTGTCTATTGTAAATTATTCACATTGACGCCGAGAGACCTTATACATCTCTGTGGAATTGAATTAATTAAGTAATTATATTTTATTGCATGTTGTGACACCCAGAGACTTTATACATCTCTGGGTACATTTAATATTTTAAATTGATCGTTTTAATTTTATTTTAATATTCCTACCTAACATTGATTTGGAGTATCTATATATCTCCTATACGTGTACGCATGTAATAATTAGTTATAACACTAATGTAATGTAATTGTTCTAAGTATTATTTACGAAAAAATGACTTACTGTTGAGTTTCTTTCGGCTTTCTTCTCAACAGCGGTCTCCTCTTGCGAAATGCCGGTAGATTCACAATCTGACTTGTAAAAGTGCCCTTGTGGCCTACTTACTGAATAAATTATTTCATTTCATTTCATTTATCTTCATAATCTTACGTTTCGGCGCGTTTGCACACGCCGTGGTCTCATGCAGCTCATAGAATATATTGAATGTATGCAAATGTATTCTATTCTATTATATTTAAAAAAAAATGGCAACCGGTCACAGTTAAGCGACCATTACTGCCAATGTCTCGTTGCCAATCGCACTCGGCGACTAGATAGAGGATTGATACCATGTTGTACGGTGAGTTGAGAAAATCGTGCTTTTTGTAAAGTGATAGCGATTTACAAAAAACCACGCCGACTATCGGGCCTTGACCCAGGAAGGGCTATGAACGCTTCAAGTAGAATTTTTCATTAGCTATTCACGCATACGTTAGATCACTGCACAATACGCTATCAATACTACACATTGAACACTAAAAAATAATAAATAACGAACAACGAAACTTAAACGCATGCGGCCATCTTGAGACACGGACCGGAAGTCTGTATATATCTCAAATGTACTGGGTGAAACAGCGAGTTGTTGCTGGAGCTGTCGGCCAAATGTAGTACTACCCGACGAAATTGTCTAATAAAATGGATGGGTAGGACTTATTATATGTGAATAAACAAGCGGTCTGCATAATCTCTTAGAAACTTGACCTTGAGCGCAACCTTGATTTATTGGCTTGATTTATTACTTGTATATTAAAAGTTTTTATTTACTTACAGGGCATAGGTATTCGTACAAATTATCTTAGTCCTTCAGGGAGCCTATGATGGTACCGTTTATCACGTCATAAATAAGTGACAAAGCATCTGTCACACCCACTCGCATCTTGTCAAAACGTGACAGATGCATTGTCACTTATTTATCGCGTGATAAATCATAGAAAATTCAAATACAGGAACTGTAGATATTATTAATGTTTTGTGACATATTTTTTTTTGTATTTATATAAAAAAAGTACACAGACATCATTTTTAGGGTTCCGTACCCAAAGGGTAAAAACGGGACCCTATTACTGAGACTTCGCTGTCCGTACGTCTGTCCGTACGTCCGTCCGTCCGTCCGTCTGTCACCAGGCTGTATCTCAGCAACGGTGATAGCTAGACAGTTGAAATTTTCACAGATGATGTATTTCTATTACCGCTATAACAACAAATACTAAAAATAAAATAAAATAAAATAAATAAATATACCACAAACTTACAGATAATGGTACGGAACTCTTCGTGCGCGAGTCCCAATCGCACTTGGCCGATATTTTTATTTGCGCATCGATATGTTCAATCTGCCAATTTATATCATATCAACATAAAAATAATTAGTGAAATGTGAAGGTATTCATTACACCGACTGATTCTCGAGAACCGATCGATTAGTGAGAGTCGCCGCGCAACAAACAAGTGATGACAAATTAGCTAATGCCCTCGACGTGCGAGCACGCTAATGACAAAGAGCCTGGACGCCGGGCTCACATGGCGCCCATCGCGGGTACGAACACCAGCCCGCATTTCGCGTATGGAAATACCAAGAACTTATCGACGTCCAACGCAATAGCGGAAACTTTGATTACTCACTTCTGTATTTCCTTAAAAATCCAGGTCATCAACAACGGTTATCAAACTCAATTTTATGAACACTGGTTAAATGGAAAACGCGCGCGTAATGGCGAACGGTAAAATTTTGTAATGTGCGGTCCGAATGTAATTTCATGTAGACCAGTCCGAGATACCCTTGAACCTAAGTGGCAGCTCGCGGCCGCGTTGCCAATGACCCCGCGCGCAGCGGCGCCGCACCGAGCTCGCTAATTGTTATGTAACGCTGATGACTTACGTGCAACGATACTCTCAAATGTGCGATAAAGAGCAGTATCTACCGTGCATGGGACATGTCCGCGCAATCGGCAATGGCCGCCGATATTGGGCTGCAAACAGGTTCGGCGGACGCGCAGTTTCTTGCCGACTCCACGGGAACGAAGGATCACTGAACTTGCACATCGCAGGCTTTATCTCGTTCCTTCCTTCATAGTTCTTGTGATTGTAAAATATTCACTGTCAGCTGACAGTGAAATACTTACTCAAAAGTGCAGTTGAACTTTTGAGCTAGAAACGTTGTTGTTGGTTACGTAACAGATATTTGATTTGAAATGCTCTTTGTTTAATTTTGTATGGACGCTAAGTTAATCAGTTAAACGGTATGGAGACAAATTAAATTGAAAATAATATAGTAAACAAACAATAACTAGCGTACAGTTTATAACGTGTAATATTTTACGCCAAAACGTCATTGTATAGGTTTTCAAAATGTTAATTGTTATTACATGCTTTTCAAAGCGTTTATTATCAGACACATAGTAGACTCAGTTAAGCTCATAAAGCTTAAGCCGATTGCCATGTAACTTGTCATTGACTTGGTATTATCCCTACCATGAGTAATGATTAAGTAATTAATTTTAAAAGTAGCAACGTTAAACATTTAACTTGTAAGTAATAATTCTGGTCCATATGAGAGAACATTAACGCGTGAGGTTCAAACAGAATGCATGTCATGTTTAAAACAATGTCATGTAACATAAACCCAAAATAAAGAACGAGACCTTAATAATTGCAGCTCGACACAGAAACGTTGAAGCGATGTGTTTAAAATATTTTCCATCTCGTTTATCTGTTGGGCAAGCGACCACGCGACGCGAGCGCCCCGAGCTCTTGTGCTAGAATTTTGATTGATATTTTTTGTCAGTTAACTCGGCCACAATAAGATGACAGCGGCAACAAGAGGAGTGCAAAATAGACGTCGTAACTGAAAGTATCAAGGTTAGCCGTTGGCTGCGGCCGAAACTCGGCTAACAGTAACAGTATCTACACCCACGGCGAGCGCCGCAAAAACTGCACCCGCTGGACGCCTGCTTTGTGCACCCACCATTCAAATTAATTAGGTATATCTATCATGAATGGAGACTCCCGTACCGTAATACATTCATCTAATTAGATATTTCACACGAGACTGGGCCATTTATTTGTGTATACAAAATAAAACAAATCTAAACGTCATTACAAATAAGAGAGAGCTTGTCAAGCGCTGTTAAAGATGAAAGATGGAGATTTAATTAACAGCTACGATTCGATCCCGTTTTTACGGCCAATTAGTATGCATATTGTATAAGTGGTTAAGATTTGATTCCGGGTATAGATAGAGTGTAGCGGCCGCCGAGCAGCCCGGGCTGCAGGAGCAGGCAGCGCCGGCGCTGGCTGTGACCGCTTTCTCGGCCTCATTCTTCGCTGACCGTGAGTCGGAAGGCGCCATGTTCTCATAGTCGACAAACCGATGTATCTATGTCGATTGCTTGTAGGCGGCCTTGAGCGCCAGCCATTAATTCGTGTGCAGAGCCGCCAGCGGGGTCCCGTTATAGTGAGCGCCTGAATCTTGTGCCCACTCACCGATATTAGCACAACTCTATAGGCTACGTACGGGACATCCGCTAATCGTATCCCCAATGGACGTATCCCGCCATCAAAGCAATTTTCAATCTGGAGAAATTTTCAAATCGGAATTATAATTGGCAAATTATGCCGGAGCTTTTATTAGGTAGGCACCACTAGAATTCCAATAATCAATCTCGGGCTCTATGGAATACTTGGTTGCATAGAAATGTTCCGTAAGCATTCAGTATGCGAGACGAGTAGAAACCTACACTATAAAATGTTAGCTACAGTTTTGCAAAAAGTCTTGCAAGTATCGGAGTGGTATATTAAGGTTCTCACGCTCGTCACCCGGGCTCGGGCGGTGACAGCGGGGCGTCGGGGTGGTTTGCACTCATTTATTATTTTATGCGTTCGAATCTCGATAAGATGCAATTATTTTTTTAGGAACCGTCATAAAGTGCATGTTTTAATTATCGCCTGACCGACGCTTGTACCATGTCAGCTCTTTAGAATGGTGTTTACCACCATGAAACTGTCCAGGTTTATTTACTTTACCCGCAGATTATACTGTAACCACAGGAAGAAAAACTGGAAATTAATTCTTATTTTATTCCAAAGCGAGCGTTGCAACTTATTTCCGGTTAGGGCTTGCAATATCGGACTAGTTAGGTATTCAATTCTGGAATTGACTTCGTGATTGGCAGTCAATTCCGGAATTCCGGAGCTGGTTCCGGAATTGACTTACTATACAAAAGTATACGAAAAACAAGTTTTTTTTTACTATTGAAGGCAGAAATCGATGTCCTGATGGGTTTTTGAGGTCGAGAGATTTTCACCCTAGTCTATGAAATATCATTATAGCATTTTCAGAAAATTCAAAAGTTTTCTAATTCTAAAGCTTGCTTAATAATGTCTTAGCACACCTCTTTGGTGATCAGCACAGTCCCACACGAGTCGCTTGTCATCAGTCATCCCATCGTCAACAATACGTATTTCGAGCTTCCGAGGAGTCAATGGAAAACTAAAGGTCACTCCTCCTCCTTCCTCCTTTCTCCTCATTCAATGATTAATTCCTATATTAAAGTTGTTTTGATTTTAGTCTTTCAGCGTTCTTATTCTGTCTTTGGTTGAAAGAGATTAATTGGCCTGATTGTATAATTACCTGCGATATCCCATGACATCGTGTCATGTAGGTATGATCTTTTTATTATACCTTGACCTTCCATACATTCCTTCGATACTAAAAGCTTCCTCAATTCCGGAATTGTAAAATAGAAAAATCATCCGAGATTTCGGAATTTCGAAATTCCGGAATGCAAGCCCTACCTCCGGTTAGGTTTAATTAATTATTTTCGGGTTATAAAATTATTAATGATCAATAAGAGTTATTTTGTTGAATAATCAATTAAGTGCTCTAATGTTGAGCAGTCTTCTGTTGCTTAGTGCACCTTGTATCCTCCGAAGCTCAGTACAAGCCGTACGACTCGCAGAGATAGCCTTTACTTTCAGAGTCACTTGTTTAAGTTTGCTTTCAATTCGGAACACGTTTTTGACTATGTTACTTATAGCTGGCCAAACGGTCACCGAATGCTATGGGGTGTATACTATATAATAAATTACCATGTTGCATTAGCAACATAAAAAGTGACAATGCATTCCGTCTACGTCTGAAAACAATGTTGTTGGATCGGATATTATACAGTATCAAGGAACATATGAATCATGATTATGTAGTCATGGAAGTAGATAAATAATAATAATTAAATAACATTGTATTACGGATTTTATAAGAGCTTTTTTATGTATATTTTTCTATTAGCAATGTATGTAGTAGGTAGTTCTAATCAATATTGAAAATAAATAAAATAATGTACATGTACAATTCTTAATTTTTGATGAATTCAACAAATGTATAAGTGTCATATATCTAATGTAATAATTGACGAGGCATGCTCTATCTTATTGAAATCATTGTGTATAACAAAATGTAAAATGTATGAGTGTGCTAATAAATATTTCTATTGCTGTTCTATTATTTACTATTCTATAAAATAATCATCGATAATTTTATTAAAACTTTCGTGAGACATATTTAATTATTGTATTAAGCGGTTTACACTCACGTGACGAGTTTGCCGCGGCGGTGTACGGGCAGCCGTCCCTGATGAAGGGCTCCATACGAGTTCGAAACATGTCGGGCCGTTCCTGACAATTTCACGTGAGTGTAAACCGCTTAATACAATAATAATCATCGAGTCCTCATGTTGCGTTGAAAACTTACACTTCTCGGTGGACGCGTGAGCGTCGCCGTTTGGCCTGTGTGATCGGAATCTGTTTATATGCGTTGAATAGCTTACACTCAGATTGCGCTCTCCTTTTGCCTGGGAAAATCTAAGATATTTTACGCGGAGCACTTAGAAAATACAAATTAAGCAGTCAATTTATAGGAATGTAATACGCGGCGCAGTTGCTGAGAGAGCAGTTCTATATCATTATTATACTTATATTCAATCCTATAATATAGAAGTAGAACGGTTTTTTTTACAAAATCATCATGACATTCATTTGTGAAAAATATTTAATTTGATGATAGGTACTTATCTGTCTAATCGCGTGCAGACAAAATTTAGGAAGAGTCGTGGAATATTTTGATGTAATTAAAGAATAACAATCCATTTAGTATAAATAGCCGTGTGACTATTATGATCTCATTGTATTTTAACGAAACTACGAATTCAATTATATTGTTTTGCCAGTTTACTATTATGTATTTAGCTTTATTTGACAAATTATATCTTTTTCAAATTAAATGCTGAACTAAAATCAGTCTAAGAATATTTATTCAATCCCTGAAACACGTACTGTAACTACTACGAGTACTATGACTTAACGATACGACGATTTTTTGCTATGTTGGAGGGTGCTGAACCAGGATGTTATCAGAGCAATATTAATTTTGGCTGATTAATGTCATGAAAGCAATATTTACATTAGTCTATTAAAGTACTCCATGGGTTTTTGACTGATATTATGAAAGGTATTTCTCCAATCGTTTTCTGATTACCTTTAAATCGACACCCACCACCTGTCACATTAATGCAATGCAATGAACTGATTAGGTATGTATTTGTATATTCATACAAATATCTACCGTTAAAGGATTTCGTAGTTTAGATAAAACCACTAAGTAGCGTGATCCTGCAGAAGCGGCATTAAAGTTAGTAAGTAGCATGGTTTGACAAGGGGCTAAAATAAGTTTTGAGTCTCATAATGGATTTTAGCCACGTGTTATAAACGGGTCCGTAATGTTTCATATAATGTCAGATAAACTAACATACACTTGATATACAATCGATTGATATAAAGTTGTTTCATATAATGTAACGTTTCATATAATGTTTTTTTCCTATATTTTGCTTTGTTCTAATTATCGATTGATATAATAGGCTAAATGACATAATTGACAATATGCATAATGATACTTTCGTATAACATATTTATCACATAAATTTGTTTAACATACATACTATTTAGAATAATTGCGTTTTTATATAAATACTGCCTTAAGGTGAAATAGGTAATGTTAGGAATCGTAAGCCAAGTCGGACCTGCGGGGCTCGCTCGCTTCGCTCGCTCGTTAGGGTCGCAGTTCAACCTAACACTCCTCCTCGCTTCGCTCGTCGTCGTACCTAACCTAAGCCAAGTCGGACCTGCCTTATGGTGTAATAGGTAATGTTAGGAATCATAAGCCTAGTCGGACTTGCGCGGCTCGCTCGTTTCGCTCGCTGGTTAGGGTCGCAGTTTAACCTAACACTCCTCCTCGCTTCGCTCGTCGTCGTACCTAACCTAAGCCAAGTCGGACCTGCCTTAAGGTGATATAGGAGTGACAGCCTAATATATCTAGTGGGAACCACCTTTTTTGGTTATAGTAAAATCAAATTATATCTTCTGTAGTTTATAGCATTGACGAGTTATATGAAGTAAGTCATTATGATAAATACGTTTTATACCAAGTAATAAATATAGTAAATGTACATTATACTAAAAGTAATTATACCTATAAACCATTATATCAATTGTTACATTAGATCATTTGAAAATTATCTAAAACAATATTATACCATTCGTTACATTATACAAAGCAATGGTATATCAAACCAAAATAGATTAAGTGAAGTTATATGAAACGTCGGGCACCCGTTATAAACACTGCTTTTCACTTCAACAGTGAAAAATAATAAATATGTTTTAAAATTAAAATTGTTATCTTATACCATGCGCAAAAGCGCTTTTTAAGCTATGGCATAAGGTACTTATATACAATTGAGGAGTGTCTTTTCAAAAGGGCTTATTTATTTCCAGTTTGAACTTTTTTTGGGAAATTGGGAAAAACATAAATCCACGGTTTCCATTTCGAAATTATTACTTTTTTCTCGATATTATATAAAATTAAGTTGCCATAACATTTATGTAGTAGAGTTGTTAGTCCGCTGTTTTCTAACATAATTGTGCGCATCGGGTTACAAGCATGAAATTTCTACCACAGATAGAGTGTTCCACGGTGATTATTTTCAGATGTGGAGGGAAGTCAGATTCGTCCCCTGTGAGGCGGGAGAATGGAGTGAATAGGGCCAAGTATCCCACTTTTCTTTCTTTATTGCAGGTCAGTTAAGTCTACCAGGACGTGTTTGGTATCGTTTCCGTGTAAAACAAATATCAGAAATTATTTTTTTATGTCATTTTTGTATAGTTCTATATAAAAATATGGGTGTATGGCCGCAAAGGTAAAAATCACAACAAGTTTTTTTTTTCAGTGAAGTAAATTATTGCAATTTCGTGAACATTTTCAAATTATTATTATTATTATTTTAAAAACCTCATTTAATGTTGTTCCTAAAAATATATGCATGTTGGGCACTTCTCATACAAACAGTAGCTTAAAATATATCTTTACGTCGGCGTAACCAACGTAAATCTTCGAACGCATCCTATTTCGCTTCATTAAATACATTAAATAATGATTATTAACATGCTTTTACATATAATATTTACTATATACGTCCTAGAAAAACAAATTAATGGAATTAAAACAAAATATTTTTTTGCTAATCTATCACGAGCACACGGGCTAATCTCAACATCAACAATTTATTTAAGTTACTGTTTGTATGAAGAGTGCCCAATATGTATATATTTTTAGAAACTAGATTAAATTTTCTATTTTGCAATATTTTTGTTAGTTGTAAATATTCAGGAAATATAACTAATTTATCTCCCTGAATAAAAAAAGCTTGTTGTAATTTTTACATTACAATTTCGGAAATACAACCATATTTTTATATGGTACTATGAATAAATAACATGAAAAATGAATTGCTGATATCTGTTTTACACGAAAACGACACCACACAAGTCCTAGTAGCGTTATTTGGTCAGTAATATAAAAAGAAAAAGAGGACTCCTTTGTCCTATTCACCCCGCTTTTCCGCCGCACAGGGGACGAATCTGACTTCCCTCCACATCTGAAAATAGTCACCGCAGAATACTCTATCTGTGTTAGAAATTTCGTGGTTGTATTCCGATGTACACAATTTCGCGACTTAGAAAAATGTACTAGAACACGCAGGCTAAGCTTAACATCAACATTTTTTTCAAGGTACTTTTTGTATGAGATGTGCCCAATATGTTTACGTTTTTAAAAACAAGATTATATTTGTTGTTTAGTAATATTTTTTTAAATTGTAAATATTCAGGATAGATAACTAATTTAACGTTCTGAATAAAAAAAACTTGTTTTGATTTTTACCTTTTCGGCAATAAACCCAAATTTTTTTATGAAATTATTCTTAAATAACATAAAAAATTAATAGCTGATATCTATTTTACACGAGAAGCGGTGGTAGCCTAGTGGTTAGCGCATGCGACTTTCAATCCGGAGGTCACGGGTTCAAACCCGGCCCGTACCAATGAGTTTTTTCGGAACTTATGTACGGAATGTCATTTGATATTTACCACTCGCTTTTCGGTGAAGGAAAACTTCGTGAGGAAACCTTAAGCCCAATAAGGCCTAGTTTCCCCTCTGGGTTGGAAGGTCAGATGGCAGTCGCTTTCGTAAAAACTAGTGCCTACGCCACATCTTGGGATTTAGGTAGCCGACCCCGATTGAGAATTCATTCTCAAAAAATGGGACAAAGGCTAGGAGGATGATGATGATCTATTTTACACGAAAACGATGTCGCACAAGCCCTAGTAGCCTTAACTGTTCAGTAATAAAAAAAAGAAACAGAGCAGTACTTGGTCCTCGTCACCCCGCTCTCCCACCACACAGGGGACGAATCTGACTTCCCTCCACATCTGAAAATAATCACCGTGGATGGCTCTATGTGTGGTAGAAATTTCATGCTTGTAACCCGATGCGCACAATTTCGCGGCTTAGCAACTCTACTAATGGCACTACATACATTGCTTAATCTACCTACATTATTATATTAATTAACATACCTTTTTCAGAATTAAGTAAGTCCTTTTGATGCGAACTTTTGGAATTAAGCCGTTTTGTTGCGGCCTTTGAGAAATAAACCTTTTTGATTTGTCATCATCATCATCAGCCTATTCTTGTACACTGCTGGACATAGGCCTCTCCGACTGCACGCCATTGTACGCGATCCTCGGCTACTCTCATCCAGCTTTTGCCAGCCACCCTGCACAGATCATCGCTCCATCTAGTCTGAGGGCGTCCCACACTAAGCTTGCCGATCCGCGGCCTCCACTCAAGAACACGTTTACCCCACCGGTTATCGGTTCTTCGGCTAATATGGCCAGCCCACTGCCACTTCAAATTGCTAATACGGTGAGCTATGTCGGTAACTTTAGTTCTCTGACGGATCACTTCGTTTCGAATTCGATCCTTCAAAGAAACTCCGAGCATTGCCCTTTCCATAGCTCTCTGAGCGACTTTTAATTTGTGGACCAGCCCAACCGTGAGTGTCCACGTCTCGGCACCGTATGTCATTACGGGTAGGACGCACTGGTTGAAAACTTTCGTCTTCAGACATTGTGGAATTGGCGATGTGAAGACCCAACAAAGTTTGCCATATGCTGCCCAGCCCAGCTGTATTCTTCTGTTAGCCTCTCTCTCGAAGTTGTTTTTACCCAACTGCAATATTTGCCCAAGGTAGACGTACTCTTTAACAACCTCGAGAACTGCCCTGTACCGCAATTGGTTCCGGACTAACATGTTCATTGAACATAACCTTGGTTTTGTCCAAGTTCATCCGGAGGCCAATGCGTTTTGAAGACTCAGCTAGGCCGTTCAGCATAAATTGCAAGTCTTGCAGCGTTTCCGCCAGGATGACAATGTCGTCTGCAAATCGCAAGTGTGAAAGGTACTCACCGTTTATGTTAATGCCTTGTCCTTTCCAGTCCAACGCCTTGAATATATCCTCCAATACATTTGTGAATAATTTGGGGGATATAACATCCCCTTGTCTCACACCACGATACATGGGGATAGGTTCAGACTGCCGGCACTGTATTTGGACGGCTATGCTAGCGGCATTGTAAGGACCTTTCAACACTTGGATGTATCGCCAATCGACTTGGCATCGCTGCAGAGACTCCAAAACCGACCAGGTTTCGATGGAGTCAAAAGCCTTCTCTTAGTCCACGAACGCTAAGCACAGGGGCCGATTATACTCTTCCGTCTTCTGTATAATCTGCCTCACTGTATGAATGTGGTCTACGGTGCTGTATCCTGATCGAAACCCCGCCTGTTTCAGCCCCCGGAAACTCGTCGAGTCTTCGTGCAAGACGGTTCGTGATAACTCTCGAAAACAGCTTGTAGACGTGACTTAGGAGCGAAATGGGTCGGTAGTTTTTCAAAAGAGTTTTATCACCCTTTTTGAAAAACAGCACGACAATACTCCTACTCCACGCCTCCGGAGTTCTCCCATCAAAGAGGACAGTATTAAAGATGTTTTGGAGCTCCTTCATTACTGGTTTACCACCAGATTTCAGGAGCTCAGTCGTAATACCGTCCTCTCCAGGGGCTTTTCCATTTTTAAGCTGTTTTAGAGCTATCTCGATTTCGCCTAGGCTGATTTCTGGCAAGTCTTCAGTAAAGTGGCGCGTAAGTGTGGCTCTGGAATCCTCATTTCCGGGATCAGGTTGTGTTGCGTGTGAAGCGTATGGCAGGCTGTAGAAGTTCTCAACTTCCGCGAGAATCCCTGGCCTTGAAGCAACGACTACTACATCCGCGGTGGTCAGCTTTGTCAGATGGCTTCTCCCAAGAGATTGGACAAACACTTTGGATCCCGATTTGGCTCAATAGCTCTTTCAACAGACCGTGTGTTGGAGCATCGGAGGTCTCGTCGCACTAGTTTACCAATTTTCTTGTTTAGAGCATGCTTTTCTGACAAAGTGACTGGTGGGTGTTCACGTCGTTCCGTCATAAGCCTGAGTGTTTCTCCCGAAAACTTTGAGTTCTTGCCTTTACGCTGTAATTCGCAAAATCTCACACCTTCCTCCCTGAGGATTCCGACCACACCTTCGAGGGTTTGGTCAATGTCAACGCTGTTTGTGGTTTCCAGGGCAGCGAATCGGTTCTCCAGATTTGACTGGAACGTTTCAGATCCCATTATAGTTTGGAGCGGGTTAGGTCGGAGCCTGGACTTCATCAAACGAACACGTTCTAGCTTGAAATTGATATACAGAGAGCCTCGTACAAGTCGGTGATCACTACCGGTATTAAACCCATTGATCACTGAGACGTCTCTGAATATGCGCTTCTTGTCCGTTATGATGAAGTCGATCTCATTTTTTGTCATGTTGTCGGGGCTCTGCCATGTCCACTTCCTTTGAGTTGAGGCTGTTTCTTGAAAAACGAATTCATCAAGAAAAGCCCCTCCTTTTCGAGGAAGTTGACCAGCATTTGCCCCCTATGATTCCTGCTACCATAACCATGGGACCCTACTACGTACCGATTCTCTGCAATTTTGTACTCCCACTTTGGCGTTGAAATCTCCCATGACAACGTTGTTGAATGCTATTCCTGTAGAATGCTATTCTACAGCCGGCACACCACGGCCTGATTTCTACATTACTAAAATAAACTCTTTTGAAAAGGATACCTTTTTATTATGAAATTAAGTAGGTACTACAGCAAAAAGCTAGCTTACTAGCTTAAGTTCAAGCAGAATACATTTAGTTATTATTATTACACGTGAACTTCTTCTACATCATCTTCGCAACAATCGCATTCGACTTCGTCCCGATTTTCATCTACTGATAGATGACATTTATCTAATATGGTTCCATACCAAGCCAGCTCCGGTAACCTAATCCATTCGTCTCCAAACTGTTTTTTAAGCAAATTGTTTTTTTTTTCTTTACCTGTTATTTTTTAATGGCCAGCTTCAAATTTTGGAATCCAACAAATAGTTCTGTTTCAACGTAGATAAAAAATAATGTATAATATACACTTATAAAAAGGCCTATTTTTTTCTCATATTATAAGGAAGAGAATTAAGGCCTTTTGATCCGGACTTTGATTTTTGAATCTTTTTTTAGAGGACAAGAAGACTTATTAGAACTTGAAACTCAAAGTATGTATATGTATTTCTCTACTTTTAGCAAAACAAGACCTTTTGAAAAGACACTCCTCAATTATAATATCAGAAATGCGCCCAAGAATGTTATCGTTAGGGATCGTAAACATACGTCTTATTGCGCTCAACGCTTGCTTATAGGTATTTTTCCATGTTTGTATAAAGGGCTACCAGATGATCAGAAATTTAAGCCGATCTGATAAGGTAGGTGTATTTTTAATTACCCGTATTTCGTATGTAACTGGCCGCTAACAAGTTTTTTATTTTCATTTTTAGGGTTCCGTACCTAAAGGGTAAAAATGGCACCCTATTACTAAGACTTCATCACTGTCCGTATGTCTGTCACTAGGCTGTATCTCATGAACCGTGATAGACACTAGAAATTTTCACGGATGACGTATTTCTGTGTCCGCTATAACAAAAAATACTAAAACCTGAATAAAATAAATATTTATGTGGGGTTCCCAATTCCCATACAACAAACGCGTTTTTTTGCTGTTTTATTATTTGATGGTACGCTGACGGTACCCTTCAAGCGCGAGTCTAACTTGCACTTGGTCGGTTTTTATAAAAGTATTATATATGATTTGCACTAAACCCTAGGGGCTAAAACCATCACTATAGCCTCCGTGAAGCTGGTTTTTAGTTTCGGAGTAGGAGAAGTGAATAAGAAAATAATTTGTATATTTTTGGGAACCACTGACACCTCAATATATTAACCTTAATAAATATAACTTGCTTAATACCTGTATACATCTTATGTTTCACAAAAACATGTATGGTGTATATTTATTTTTATTTTTTGTATGATGTTAAATTTAGCGGTCACCGTGTATTTCTGTGGGTTATATATAGGTATTAAAAGCTGGTTATTTGATGCGTATTTACTAACAAACTATATGAACTAAATATAACGATATTTTAGGCTACGAAACCCTAAAATATAATGTTTATGACTTGTTTTGATGGTTACAGTACAGCGTCACCAGTGTTTTCATAAACTTTTTCTGTTAAAATAGAAATAAACTTTTAATTCTGTAGGTATATTATAAGTACATTAATGCTTTACACATTTATATTGAATTGACAGATGTGATTCGCTATGCACTATTGCTGAAAAGTGATTATTTGAGGATTTAAGGATGGAAAAGTAATTTTTGGCTAAAACTTTACACACGTAGATATAATAATCTTATCATGATCCAAGAATATATTTCAAAGGTAATCAATAACTCTCTTGTCGAGCTCATTCACGTGTCGTACGAATCTTTATCTAGAAATTTAACAGCAGTAATTCAATTTTAGCTACACGCAACATGAAGCGTGACTTTCTTCACGTGTCGGCCATGGCTCACCCACCATTCATTGTGTATGGATTCTAGATCATTTTTTGCATCACACACGTCAAAGATTCATTTGAGCTGATTTGACCGTTCGGAGCCGAATCATGTCGGACACTTTCACTTACTGTACTGATCGCTTTGGGTGGCAAACCAATTACTAGTAATAGAAAATGCGTTTAGAATTAATAATAATACTCTTGAAATTGATTGTAACGAATTATTATTGATTACATTTGTTTGTTCTATTTTGAAACCGTCCCACTAAACGTGAAGGAGATCGATTTGGCAGATTACTGTTTTGCTATTGCGAAATATGGTTTATTTTATTGTGCCGCTTATTAACTCGATGTGCATGTTTTTACGCTTTATAATACCGGCTGTTTTATGATAGGATTTTAACGTCTCAGTGATGTCGTAAACATTCGGGTAAATTGCCCACAAAAAAATAATGCTAAAACATTGTATAGTTAATACCACTAATTAATGGCCGGCCTTGTAATCGGATGCGGGCAGGATGATCTCAGGAAAATCGCAGCCATTCTCAGTTCTCACGGATTTGGGTCGAAGACTCCGACCACTCATTGCTATTGTCGAAGCGACGTCGCTGCGCTACTTCTTAAAATTGCTCGCATACTGTATTTATTTTGAATACATTTACCGAGCTGGATTCGCACATGACCTAAATCAATTTAATTGCATTACGACACATGCGCGGTTTTCTGATGTGACTCGTTGAATTATAAGCAGTCACTCGTGTCATCAAGTCCAGGTGATATGTAGTAGGTATCTATTTAGGTGCAGTTCATGGATTTGGAAAGTAAAGTTTTCAGTAAGCTTCAAGTGTCCTTCTGTAAATTCGTTTACAAATGTAAAGTCTTTACGAAATTACTGAATACACCACAATTAAAATAAATAATTATGAATGTAGAGTAGGTTACAGAAAGTGCCGGAATTTAAGAAAAGTGCACTCGGTGCATTGCATTTTGGGACAATTTAAGGAATTTTATGACAGTGCTAACACGTCCTCACCGTATAACACTGTCAATGTGTCAATGTGACAGTTTGAGGTTGTCTGCAGCGCACGCGGCGGGCGCAGGCGCGGGCGCAGGCCCGGCGTCGCGCGCGCCGCGACGTGCGACGTGACCCCCTCCCGGCCCCGCCCCCCTCGCGGGACGTGCTCCTATTGTTGCCTCCTTGCAGATAATTAGTTGGCTGTTACTGTACTTTATATCTAAGCGATTGGTTCAGTGGACAATGCACGCGCTACACGTGTGTTTTAAATTGGATTAAAAAAAGTTAACCGAATTATGGCAAATGCCTGGGATAAATAGCCAAGTAGGTAATTGATAGAAATGTTGGAAAAACTCGTGTATTGTTTTAAAATAAATAACTAGTATATTCGAAATAATTTGCGTCATGTGATGTCATTATAGGTTAGTCACAGAATATTATAATGCTAATTAATGTTACGAATATAGAATATTCTCACGCTAGTCTATTGATAAAGCAAGTAGCGTAGTCGGTTACCTACGTTTGTTCCAGACGACATACGAGATCGATATTAATACTAAGTTTAATCAAGAATACATTCAAGAATTTGCAACGAGGATTCTACCACCACAACTACGATACATCAAACAAATGGCGGAAGCAAATACTTTAGAAATGACGACTATAAATAGAGATGATCACGGCAATTACGTCTTCGTTTAGCTATCGTTACAGTTTATAATAAACACTAGTATTTTACCGTGGTTTATCCCCGTTACTGAGAGTTAATATACCTATCCTCTATACATATTTTGACGACGCGGTTGGCGCAATGGTAGTGGAGCTGCCTACTGAGCTGGCGGTCCTGAGTTTGAGTCCCGGTAAGTGCAAATATTTGTGTGATGAACTCGAATATTTGTTCGTGCGTCATAGATGTTTTATGTATTTAAGTATGGGTACTAATTAAACAAGCTTCTTTTTAATAGCATTATTCGCTTCAGAAAATATAAGTTACCTTCTAAATTACTAAGTCAGCCACAACCAACGCGCGTCTGAATAATAATATCTCAGCCACTAGTTATCTTCTTTGTAAGCCACTGTAATTGTAACTTAGCATGGTGATTATTTTTTAGCATCTAAATTTGAGGCATGCATTCAAATAGCAAACTTCTAAAATATTATTATATGACACCAAAATAGTAACTCTATTAACTTCTAATTTTATAACTTAGTATGTTTAAAATGTAAGTCATCCTACATTAATCGATCGTAAAATTTACCTAAAATTGTCATCAAATAGTATATTAAAGCCACTATTATTACATATGAACTATTGATATCTATTTATCTCATTTTAGGTTAGGGTCGCAGTTCAACCTAACACTCCACCTCGCTTCGCTCGTCGTCGTACCTAACCTAAGCCAAGTCGGACCTGCCTTAGAACTAGATTGTTGTGGGTTACGTACCGTTTTTTTTTTTTTTTTTTGAAGTAGGTACTAGCGGCGCCGCGCGGTGTTACCCGCTCATCACACGGGGACACTATTTATTTTTCGAGATAAACGGGGCATGTATTTAAATCGATATCTGTATATTCCCTTTTTTCGATCAAATATTTGAAAGTTTCACCAAAAAGACTGACTTGCACACTAATTATGCACACTAAATAATTCGAATTCAATATACCTACTATTTAAAGGTATTTGCAAAACTGTTTTACTGAATATAAAAAAAAAAAACTAACCTAACCTAACCCGGCCGAGTCGGACCTTAGTGTGCAGTGCGAGGATAATTAGTTTTCGAAAACTTTAATTAATTACACATGCACCTATCGCAATATGAACGAACGAATGACAATAAACAAACATGGCGGGTCGTTCGGTACAAGAATCGAATGGCGCTCTCTGATTGGTGCAAATGGCCGTGGCTGTCATGGCGCGCACTCGCGCCAAATCGTTCCTACAGTGGCTATTTTCATGATAAAAGAATATGAAGTATTATTTTAGATGTTAAGTTATAATATATGATGCTGTCTATTGAAGCTCGAATATATAATTTTTGAGGAGCTTGTATTGAAGCTGTACTCGTACAACGAAAAATGATGATGAGTTACAAATTTCGTGGCTGAGTTAGTAAATTAGATGGCAATGTATAAATCAGGAGGACAAGTAATAATAATTGTTGATTATGACTTGATGCTTTCTTTAACATTTTTAGTTGGCGTTGTAAAGAAGATGAATTAGTTTATTAGAGGCTATCTCATATTCCCGATGCTTAGTTATTAAAAGAGAAGTTCGACCAAGTGGCCAAAAAATAAAATTGCGGCCGGATTTCTTATTTCTCTTTAAGTATATATCGTCGTCTAATACCCGTAATACAAGCCTTCTTGTCGAAAATTGTTTATTTATTTATTATTAATCAATCCATATACATATATATATACACATATATTTCCCAAGACATTAAATTAATAAGTGAGTTAAAATAAATACATATTTTCAAAAACTTCGTCTTAAAGTACTTGAATTAGTGTTTTGATGAATTTATTGTGTATTTGTGTAAGTTAGTTGCATCGCCTACGAATTTTCCGCTTCGCCCTAAGGTTGACTGGTACAGAATGCCTCATGGCATTAAGTCCGCCTTTTGTATGATAAGATTTCGCTTGTACAATGAAGGTGAAATAAATAAATATTATATTTGGTAAGGATTTTTATTTTCCGGGATACGCAAATAAAGAACCGTCGACAAAAGAATTCCCGAGTGTATTGGTGGCTCACCCTACGAAAGTAGCCAAGTCAAAGGAAATAATAAATAAAAGTTAGGAGGTATCAGGTATCTCAGCGCGGTATTAAGTAGATAGATCGCCGTAAAACAGGTATGATGGTAAGAGGCGCTCAGCCAGCCGGATGTCGGTTGCTGTAGGTAAGTAAGTAGCTATTTGCATCTATTTCCAGTGCTATGACTGGCGCTTCTTGCGCTGCGGCCACATCGTGGGGTACGATTTACGTCATTGGAACAACTTAACATCACATTACTGAGAAATTTTATAATGGATTAGTGTGAAGCTTTTTGAATCATCTAATTAAACACGAGTCTCTACACTCGTTTTTATAACGAGTAACAACTTCTCTCCCGAGCGAGTGTAAGTTTTTATATCATAAGTTTTTATAAATTAACATATTTGGCACAAAAATAGTATGCAGTATATTATTGACTCAATTTCGCATATGCTAGCTACCGAGTGATAATGTATAGCCATGTTAATATCATACTTACGTTCTTTACTGGACATAGGCTTCCAGGAACATTGACCAGTCCTCCGTTATGTAAACTCTCGCAATCTACGCCAAATCAGTCCTTGTGGAGGCCTGCCTTGTTTCCTAACACATGTGTTTAAAATAGACAGGCATTAGGAGCCAAACTCATCATATTCATATATGTAACCCAACCCCTTCAAGCAATGCTTATACAATTACTATTAATGGCCCTATTATTATTTATGAAATCCTGCCTTCTACTTTCTACAGGTAACCAAAACATAGATAAAGTAATCGTGTAAGTATTATTGCCATCCCCAGTATATCAATGGAAACAATTAATTTGGTTACGATGTCTGATTATGAATTTCCCTGGGGGTCTATACAAATCACTACATAGTATAAAACAAAGTCACTTCCTGATGCTGTCTGTCTGTCTGTCCCTATGTCTATGTATGCTTAGATCTTTAAAACTAACGCAACGGATTTTGATGCGGTTTTTTAACGTATAGAGTGATTGAAGAGGAAGGTTTATATGTATATAATACATGCATAATTTATCATCATTGCACCCGTGCGAAGCCGGGGCGGGTCGCTAATACTTAATAAACACAAGACGAGAATTCGGTTATCTCCTATAGACCTGCAGTGTCCGCGCAAAAGGATTAAGAATGATTACCAACCTGGAGCTAAAATAATTATTTACATCCTCACACATCATCATAATCATAACATCACCTTGCAGCTATGTTACACGCAGTGGTCTAGCTAAGAAATCAAGGACCCTGGTGCAAAAGAAAAAACTGGGGCCGTATATTTGGCGGATCGTAGGCTCAAAGTGAAAGCCCTTATTGAGCTGATTTTTTTTCTAAATTTATTTTAATGTTATTATCTGGAAACTCTCTGAGTTGAGTCACGGCCTCAGTTTTACAAGCCCAATTCCTGAGGATCTCTTCTTTCAATTCACGCAAGAAAACTCCAAGTATAGCTTGCTCCATTGCCGCAGCGTGGTAAAGACCCTGGAACGAGATGAACCAGCGATCTGGCCAGAATCGCGGGAAATCATTGGATGAGCACACGATGAGCACCTCTTTCGGCACACATGATGATTAATGATAAGGTAATTAAGTTCAACATAATCAACAATATAATGAACTTGGACGGAACTGAACATCCGCACGAATTCTATTGGATTCACATTAGTTTAACTGCATAATATTAATAGCCTACAAATATAGGTAAATACATTTCTAACGAAAATTATTACTAATACGTGATTAATAATAATAACTGAAGGTAAGTCGGGGCCAGTAAACAAAATCCGCGGATCGGGTCACGCGCGCGAGGATGAGTCACTTCACAAGGAAGATCGAGGAACCATGGCGTCACCGGCCGGCCAGCGCCGCTTCGCACTCACGATTCGCCGTTTACTATAAACACTACAATCTACAATATTCAATCCATTAACAACCTTCATTTATCATTTAGCCCGAGCCGACGACTGTTTACCTACTTTTTCACTTTCAATTAACCATTATTTAGTAATTTCGATATACCACTTTTACTTTTCTCAATAAGATACTTGCGTTCTTTATTTAGCGATTCGCCCATGTCTACCTGGTTGTTCAGGGTCCGGTTGCAAAGGTTACGAGCCACGGATTCCGGTCTGTGACCCGTAAACATTGAAAATAAAACTAGTTTAATTCTAAACCGTTTTTTATTCAGTGCGCTGAAAAGAAGCGTAACGGTAGGTATATAGATCCAAAAGGTATACTCGACCGAATAACACGGAAGTTTCTTGTCGAGGTGTGATATCATCGTCTGGTGAATTATCATCTTAAAATTCTCGATATCAGGGGCTCAATTCGAGAATGCCGTTTGAGATATCGCCGAACGTCAAAGTTCCATTAGATAACAGTTATATCGCCATTGAACTGTCATTTAAATGCGATGAGCTTGAAAGTGACATATCTCATCTCAATTTTGGAAATACGAAGGCGATAATGATTGTCAAAAATGTTATTCATGTATATAAATTTCTGTTTTGAACGAAACGTAACGGACTAATTTCACGTACTACGCGGTCAATTTAAAGTATGCGCCTGTTATTTATGCCGTCACATACAAAGGAAACGAAAATTTTGCGCGTCCGAATTGACGAAGTTGCGATATCGCCACTTGTCAAGTAGGCACACGTCAAAAGTGACGGATGGCGATGAAAATGAGAGATCTCCATTATATCTCTAAAATTGGTCGAATAACCCCCCCACCACGCAAAAAAGAATCCGAAAGCATTAAATAAACATCATCATACTCGTACCGACTTACAAAATCATAAACGTCAATTTATATGTTATATTATTTGAGAGGCCTAATTATATGTAAACGGCATTTCACATAAGTATTCAAGAGCATACTTGGCATAGCTCCCTATAGTAGGTATCCCCTGCCTGCACCTCTAGCACAACTGTGATACGCGACTCCTTTTCGCGCGAGATATATATAACCGATCTCTTTCTGTACAGTGCTGTGAGAGAGTGACGGGTGACGCTAAGTCGCGCGACAAGAGCCGCAAACTATATCTAGTTCTGCTAGACGGGCTGGTCCGAGACATGATAAGTATGTCAAGAAGTGTTTGTGTTTGTGTGCTCATCTCAGCCGTAAGTTGTCCACAGCTGACAAACAAATCCCTGAAGATCATCAACAACTTATTTTATATCGATTTTTAGACGATACTATGTCTGCCATGTCAAATCGGAAAACCAAACTAATCAATAAAACAATTAGTAATTGAGATGAATTGAAACCAAGAAGGTATAAAATAGATAACATTCTCAGATATAATATCACTTTTGCATAAAAACCTCGAAAAAACCGCAAACCCAATAACTAAAAATATAAAACCGGTCAAGTGCGAGTCGGACTCGCGCACCGAGGGTTCCGTACAAACACTTTTCATCTTTAAGTGGTTAAGTTTGTACCTGGTATGTATAGCGCTCCATACAAATGAGGTGCAAAGTTAACGCAACCAATCTCGTTTGTTCTATGGGGGCCCCCCTTAAATATTTATTTTATTTTATTTTTAGTATTTGTTGCTATAGCGGCAATGGAAATACATCATCTGTGAAAATTTCAACTGTCTAGCTATCACCGTTCTTGAGATACAGTCTGGTGACAGACGGACGGACGGACGGACGGACCGACGGACGGACGAACAGCGAAGTCTCAGTAATAGGGTCCCGTTTTTACCCTTTGGGTACGGAACCCTAAAAAATAAAAAACAAGAACCCGGATTAATCTGCTCCGTGTTGCAGCTAAGGATGCAAAGGACGGTTCATTAGTCACTGGGCACTTTACCTCATCCCATTGACAAAAAAAAAACAAGAACAGCATCTCTAATGTATACATTCGATATTTTCAAGGTACAAAAAGTTATTTTAAATGAATTACCTCCGTAACTTTACCTGCGGGTAATCAAGGTGATTTAATTAAATATTAAATTTATAAACCCTAAGCACACTAAATATATTACCGTCGTAAAGATGGTACTTCTTGGTGTTTCTTTTTTATACTTTATTACGGAGGCAATGGAATGGCGTGGCTGAAACTGCACTGGTTGGTCTAGTTGAATAATAAAAGTCATGTAACACATTTAACTGAAATGGGTGCGTAACGATCGGTATAAAAACTTTTGATATATTTTCACTTGATAAACGATTAAAGGATATAATGCACTTTTGATATATTCTCATGTAATATAATTATCAACAGATATAATGAACTTGTAATCTAACAACTATTAATCTAACAGTCATAAAGTATAACATACATGGGATATAACTTTGTTCGATATAAAGCTCAGTTGGTATAATGTACTATTGGCATAATCTGGAATACTTACTGAACAGCTCGCAGACATAGGTAGGTTAGGGTTATTTTTTTTATGACCCCCAAAAAAGAAATGGCTCGCAGACATAGGTAGGTTAGGGTTATTTTTTTTTATGACCCCAAAAAAGAAATGGCTCGCAGACATAGGTAGGTTAGGGTTATTTTTTTTTATGACCCCAAAAAAGAAAAGGCTCGCATACATAGGTAGGTTAGGGTTTTTGTTTTATGATCCCAAAAAAGAAACGGCTTACGGTGCTAGGTGGAACTGTGACTTTACAGCGACCAGCAAGCTGGCCAGAACCTAAAAATAAACAAAATTATATTTTACAAAACATTATACCACTAATACCTACTTATATTCAACATACATTATATCCATTAAATGTTATATCAAAAATGTATTATACTAATATTTTCTTCGGTTTCCGCGACTGTCACACATTTAAATAAAACAATTTAAACGGATTATATCGCGTATATTAATTATTTGAGCCTCCCTGACGTTTCAGTACCTTTACAGATACCGTTGTCAAAGGTTGACTGAGAAAAACACATTTTTTCTCTGTCAAAGTTACATTTGTGCCACAGTGGTACAGTGGGTAAATCTTTGTTTCAGAGAGCCAAGGGAATCTGTGACGACCAACATTTGACTGATGAACTACAGCATCTCAAGCGTGCGCTTTGGGCCAATGGGCTCAAGATACCACGCCTCAACCAGAAACCCCGTGTGAAGACTCCTACAGTCGAGCGTAAACCTGCGGTCCTGCCATATGTGAAAGGGGTCACGGATAGGATTGGAAACATCTTGAAACGGGCTTCCATTAAAACATATTTCAAGCCGATGAAGAAGATGTCTCAATACCTGAGGCCCGTGAAGTGCGCATCCCTCTGCAGAGTGCTGGTGTTTACAAGCTGGACTGCGAGTGTGGTCTGTCATACATTGGCCAAACGAAACGTAGTATAGCTACACGGGTTAAGGAGCATGTAGCCGATGTCAAGCACCGTCGTTGCAACAGGTCTGCAGTCTGCGAGCATGTCATGGACAAACCAAACCATTCAATTAAGTTTGATAACACTTCAATCCTTGCCAGAGAGAAACGATATTTTCCCAGAATGTTGCGCGAGGCTATTGAAATCAAAAAATATCCCAATTTCAATAGAGAAGATGGTTTGTCATTACCACCGGCTTGGGATCCTGTTGTACATCTTATCAAGGATCAAGCAAGACACAAGACTGGAAACCTTGGGCCTCGAACGGTGTAAAACAAATTAGTGTTAAAAGTAGTATATGTAGAGTTTTTGATTAAAAGTATTTTATAGTAATAAATAAGGCAATCTGGGAGTTTTCTTTGGCGGTTCTTTCTCCTTAGTAAGCCTTTAGTGAACCGCTGGTAGATATTTTAAATAAATAATAAAATGCCCTTTTGGCACATGTGTAACTGTCTTTACACATTAGGCCCATCTGGCATGTATGAACACCTTTATTTTAAATTAATATTTACAAAATGGGTAGTTTGCACAAATTTAACTTTGACAGAGAAAAATTGTGTTTTTCTCAGTCAACCTTTGACAACGGTATCTGTAAAGGTACTGAAACGTCAGGGAGGCTCAAATAATTAATATACGCGATATAATCCGTTTAAATTGTTTTATTTAAATGTATTATACTATTTGAACATTATACGCCATGAAATTATACTGATTGTTGTTATACCAAAAGTTTATTATGTCCCTTGAGTGATTATATCCAGTGATAATATATTAAAAATTGTAATACCAACATTACACACCCAAAAATCAAAGTTCAATAAAAAAAAAAAAAAAATTAGTTACCTGGTCGAAGATCCGGGAATCGAATCACATTAAAAAATGAGACATTTTTTATTGTATGTTGTATTTATATCGTACCAACGAAACCAATTACTCCTGTTGGTTTGTCTGTCACAGGGTTTGTCTGTCTGTGTCATTTTCGTGATATAAAGTATACTAGGTCATCATACAAGGAACGTTAGTAAGTGAGATAGGTAGGTATGTTTTTTATACTATTCAAAATCGTAATATCACTTTTTGTACACTTGTTGTTACAACAATAATAAAAATTAATAATACTTCTCACTGTTGTTTTACTTACATTGCTAGTTGTACACTTCTACAACAATTAATTACCTTTTCACTTCACCAGCTCAAACATGGCGATTTTGTTGGGAGAAATCAGTGAACAAAATGTGATTTTTCACCTCACCAGCTCAAACATGGCGATTTTGCTGTCAGATAACAGTGAACAAAATGCGATTTTGTTTCGAGCGTGAGTAGAAAGTAGCTTTTTAATTTTTTCAATATCTGACCACGAATTGCCATTCCTCAGCCAAAGGTTAATTAAAAAATTCTAATCATTTGAATCTCGATGCACTCTGTTTCTTTCATATGTATATAAAAGAGAGGGATAGAAACTTATTAATTTGAAATTCAATTTTCGAATCCGACCTCGATTGGGAACAGTTCGGATACGCGTTATACCAAAAAATTCATTAAACACACCCGATTTTTTTTTTAATTGCAACGTATTTTTTTCTTTATTATATTTTTATTTAACGTCCGAATATTAAAATTATTGTGCTTTTTATGTAAAACAATAGATCACTGCTCAAATAAATTAAGATTATTACTTATTGTAAATATAATAATAATTTATAATTTCACCATTTATCATAGATGCATATGCGAAACGTACGTTAAAGTATATCGAGTTCATATTGTAATTGTTATTTTCTTTTGCATTTATTTTGTTTGGTGCTTTACGAGTAAAAATATTAATCAATTTATAAACAAAATCTCGTAAAATAATATGTGTTTATATTATAAATAAACACGTCATGTATCTGCTAAATCTTCCAATTTGATCAAATAATGACAATAACCGTGTTGGTTGGTTGATTATAATTTCAATTAAATTATATTGTTATTCCTTTTTAAGCAGCACTTATCTATTCTCTGATTAATAGTATTATTTAAATCAGCAACAAAGACTATTTAAACATACGTTGGAAGAAAAAGCACAAAATGTCGAATATGTTCTCGCTGATGAGGTGAAAAGTTGTGTGTGCTACACGAGAGCAAAGTTTTTTGCATCTCGTGCTGTTGAGTTCCTCGCTACACTCAGGATTCTAACATAGAATCACTCGCTACGCTCGTGATTCAAACGTAGAATCCTTCGCTTGCTCGGGACTCAAAATCAGCACTCGTAACAAAAAACAACTTTGCTCTCTTGTTGCACAAATAACTATTGTTTCGAGCGAGAGTACAAAGTAACTTTTTAATTTGTTCAATTTGGCCACTTATTGTCATTTCTCAGCCACAGGTTAATTATGGAATGCGAATCATTCGAACTTCGCTGTACTTACTCTGTTTTTTCATATCTTTATGAAAAAGACAGTGTTAAAAAACATATTCATTCGAAAATCGATTTTCGAATCCGACCTCGAATAAGAAACACGTTCAGGTTTCATAATTATTTTCTATTGAAAATTATTCACGTTGACGCCTAGAGACCTTATACATCTTTCTGGAATTAAATTAATTAAGTAATTATATTTTATTGCATGTTGTGAGTGACACCCAAGGACTTAATACATTTCTGGGTATATTCAATATTTTAAACCGTTAAAATTTTATTTTAATATTCCTACTTAACATTGATTTGGAGTATCTATACGTACCTATCTCATTTACGTGTACCAGTGTAGGTAATTAGTTACTTATAACACAAATGTATCATGTAATAGTTTGAAGTATTATTTACGAAAAAATGACTTACTGTTGAGTTTCTTTCGGCTTTCTTCTCAACGTCTCCTCTTGCGAAATGCCGGTAGATTTACAGTCTGACTTATAAAAGTGCCCCTGTGGCCTACTTACTGAATAAATTATTTCATTTCAGTTCCACACCCGATTTTTTTTTAGGCACCGAATGTTTAAATAATTGTGTCTTGTATATAACAAATAGCTTATTGTTCCAGCAAGATAAGGTTTCTCATCTTTATAGCTACTGTAAAGATAACAATAATTTAAAATTTCACTAATTTATCATAGATGCAGTTTCAAAACGCACATAAAAAAATATCGAGTTCAAATTGTAATTGTTATTTTCTTTTGTGTTTATTTGGTTTACGATAAAAGTAAAAAAAATTTTTAAAGCACCATTACTGCAGACGCCGGGAAAGAAGGGCTTGCCGGGTGAGTAGAGATAGAGATAGTGCCGGCAAGCCTTTTTGACGAATAAGGCATGTATAGTGCTTTTCTCAAACATATGTATTGAAATAAAAAAATGTACCACTAAAAAAAAATTAAGTTCAGCTGTTTAGCCTATTCATGAACACAGACGTCATATTAAAAAAATAATACTTCCCGGCCTAGGCCTTAAATTTTGTATGAAATTCCTTTACAGTTCTGTCAAGTTGTTCTGCCCGAAACCTGAAACTTCGAAGCCTATTATTGGAGCGAATCTCTCGACTCGAATGGACTTTGTGACAATGCGCAGATCTCAGCGAGTTCTCAACCGATTTTAGAAATTTTTGTTTTAAAATGCAAAAATTAAATTTCGCTAGGTCGTGACGAAGAGAAAATTTGGAAAAAAAAAAAACTCCGCCCCAATCTATGGTGCAAGCTTAGCCGGTGGCTGACTCTGCAGCGAGCTAGTAATGCACGTTACGCCCACATTTCATTGCATGTTTGAGAAAACTACTATACTTGAATGGTTGGAAGAACAACTACAAAAAAATCGAATAAGTTCTCGCTGTTGAGGTGAAAAGTTGGGTAGCCAATCACTTGCTAAACAACGTTTCATAAATATTCATTTTACAAACAACGTTAGACAAATGAACGATTCCCAAATTAGACGTTGCATAAAATATAGTTTTACAAATAGATCATGATACAAATTATTTATTGGACAAAACATCATATCGCAAAACATTATTTCGCAAATTATTCATTTATTATTCTAGTCAATTAACAAAATAGCGAATGATAAAACAACGTTAATAAAATGCATTGTTTGGTAAACATTTCGTTTAATAAATCATCATGGTGTGAACGCCATTCATATGTGTAGTTTTCTACAAGTACAAATATTAACATACTTAATTTTTAACAAAGTATAATTGTTCTGATGAGCATACAGACGTCTTAGTGTTCAGGTTATTGAGGTTTTTTAGGTAACATGGCTCAAAAACCGAAAACTGTAGTTAGGTTAGGTTTGTTTTATGACCATGTGAAAATGCTTGCTTAAAAAATGGAACATCACTCAATCTAACAAAGCCCGGCCCCTGGGCAAAATATTTTTTGAACCCCAATATCTCGGTAAATATCGCTCTGAGAGAAAAAGTTTAAAGAACAAAGCATGCTAGTGTAATCTACAAGATTCAATCTAATTTAAGTCCAAAAACAGCAAAAAAAAAAGTGTAAAAAAATGTAGTCCCAGAAACGGCCCCTCTGTGGTACAATCTGACCTAAATAAGTACTTGCCTGTTTAATATTTGGCCCAAGTGTTTCGAGTATTAAACTTCATACCATCCTGGGCTTCGTTACATAGAGAGTTATTTTTAATATTTTTATGAAACAATAGTTTATCAAATAATGTTTTGCAAAATAACTGATTTTTAAAACGATTTATTCGTGAAGTGAACCATTTTTAAATGAAACTTTGTCATTCAATATTTTTATAAAGCGTCTAAAAGTTACTAAATGTAGTATATTTGTCGAGTAATTATTTGTAAAATGAGCATTTTAAGGAATGATAGGTTTGTGAAATGAATAGTTTGTAGATCGTTGTTTGTTAAGTGATTATTTGTAAAAAGTTGTTTAGCAAATGATGATAAACCGAAAAGTTGTGTGTGCTACACGAGAGCAAAGTTTTTGTATCTCGTGCTGTTGAGTCCCTTGCTAAACTCAGGATTCTACCTTAGAATCACTCGCTACTTTCATAGAGGTTATATAGCGTAATACTTTATAAAGAACATAAATTATGTGGGTGTCAGGTTCTCGTAAGTATACCAAAAGTAAGTATACGAAAAGTCATCTCAAACATGCTAAGTCGTGAGAGAAACATTTTTAGCTATGTAAGGGCCAGGCTAAAGTTCTCTAAGAGCGTCAATAGTAGGTACGAGTAGTTACGCGTATTCTCATTCGTTGTTTTCAGAAAAAGAAACTGAGTAAAGAAATATTTATTACGCAACTGTCAAATCACTTCGGCTGATTAAAATCCAACTGATAAGATGATCATCTTTATTCTGACAAATTGGTGAAGTACAATTTTTACAAGTTTAAATAAAATTAGATAAATATCTACACCATACCTGAAGCCACCTAATATTTTATACTCACCGATTTTATTCGACTTTTAACAACTTTCATCTCTCACGTATGTATCAACACATTGTAGTCCGAAAGCATTAAGTACGAAAGCTCTAAGTAAGTGTTACACAGGTATTTACTTGGCACCAAACTGTGAAAGTAAACTGGGCCGGTTCATTAAGAGCGTTTACCTAATTCATATCCGTGAGTAATACCGAATCCACATATTCGACCTAGACATTGATTCCCAAAATATATTATCATCCTACATTATTCTGTCCATTATAAACTCATTAGCGTTGCGAGCAACGGCACTCGGTCCGACGCCAAATTACCAACATTATCAATTTATACCCGGGCGTGCACAAACAAAAAAGTTCAATGTGGATGGCCGGTTCCCGTTAACAAATTCGTATTGTGCAATGTAGGAGAAAAATTGTATCTCGTGTTTTGGGTACGTGCTTTTTGTGGTAGGGTTTGATACCGCTATGGTTCAAGATATGTGCTCGCCTAAATGCTTTCACTGCGCCGTAGAGCGCCCGCAGCATCAATCAAGTCTCGGGCGCCCGTCCGTGGCGCGCTGCACGCTGGCCGCTGTCCGTCGCCCATCAACGACACCTCGCTGCTACACTTTTGAATTAATACATTTTTGATGCTTTTCTTTTTAAGAAACAAAGTCTAAAGTATTTGTAATGACTAAAAGGAACACTTTAAAACTTATAGATAAATCTATCTAACATTAAGTTAACTTCTTTTATCATTTGCATGTGCGATTAGCGTGTAGATGTGATTTGAGCTTGCACCTATTAAGTAAAATATTATCCTCCTTTATATGAAATATTACAAATTAGTAAATTGTAAAATTATTTTACATAAAAATACTTAATTATTGTTTTATATAAGTAACTCTTTGTGTATTTTATCTTTGATACTCAGTAGGTAAATAACGAGGTACATAAGTACTTATATAATACAGGATATAGATAGACAGTAGTACCTGATAAAAAATATATGTCTATAAATACAGTTAGATTAGTTAAAATTAAAATCCGTGTAAAATTGGTTGAAATCGTGTGCAAGTCGTAATTTCAACCTCAAATATTGTAAGTACCATCCGTAATACAAACTAAACGTTTTTATATGAATTTAACAGCCTGAACCATGTGCGTAGCTTTTAAAGTGTACGGTGATTTATTTTATTTTTATTAGTTTTTGAATATAAAGCTTTTGACGTATATTCATTAATGATTTTAATAGTTTGTTAATTAACTAGAATCGTGCATGTCTAATGATAGAATGATAATATTTGAATAGCGGCAGATGATAAAGGTTACTTCCTTGATCTCATCAGCCAATATCGAAACGATTACGTTTTTCAAAGCGCAATGGAAGGTAGGTACTCAAATATAACATACGAGTAAGGCGGCAAGGGAACTCAAGCTAACTTAGCAGTTGCAGATTTTGCCAAATTATCTGGAATTCGTATTTTGTATTGAATTTTTTATGAATCCTGCTCAGCGTAGTAATAATTAAATCATAGTCAGTTTCAGTTCAGGAGTGTGGAGAATTAAAACATATAAACAAATAAATAAAGTACCCATTTCATTTACAGACTACTCAAATACTGTAAGGCTCAAAGTAGGTATAGTTAGGTAGATAATATAAAATCCTTTCAAATAAATTAGGCTTTAAGTAATAGCGAAGACTTGTGAGTGAGTGAGTGTGTTTATGGTAGTTACTTTGCGAACTATATGTATATAACGTCAATTAAATTACTCAAATTGGTTGTTAAAAGCGAACAGAATGATAATACTCGTAGCACGCCGCCGGTACTCGATAGGCAAATGATCGGCCTTCGCAAGGACGTTGTGGCAATAAGTGGCCGTTAACAACATTTTCAATTCATTGAAACTCAGACGCGTGAACGTAGTAACACAGTGAATAATAGCTGAAACAGTAACTCAACATGGATATTTTGGACACTCTTCTTCCCACACGCCTCTTTATTATATTATAGGTACCTAGCTATGTGTCGGGCCCGGGCCATTTAAATTAGGGATGTTACGGAGGCGGCTTTAACGGAGCCGGAGCCGGATCCGGAGTTTAACCTTTTTATTTAACGGATGCGGATCCGGAGCCGGAGGCGGAGGAGGTCTCGAAAGCCGGATCCGGAGGTTTACCGGAGGTTTACCGGAGCCGGAGCCGGAGCTGAATACCTTGTAAGAGTTTTAAGTAGAAGTTTGATGTATTGAAGTGCAAGTTTAATTAAACAACACAATACGATCAAACTTTTTGCGTTAATTATTTGTAACTAAATGTATTTTTTAGATACACTGGTTTTTGTTCGTTAAAAACGATTCTTAATAAATAAACGCAAAGCTTAAATAAAATGCAGACCATGTGATATGATATTGATATTATATGTCATTGTAATCTATGAAGAAGCAATGCTATTTATGAAATTAATCAGTTAAAATTTAAATTTGGCATTAGCAGGCCGCCAAGAATCGTAAGTTATGTTATGATTAAGTTGAATGAACATTATTTACTGAACAAAACTGAACTTTCTCCCGGCAATACACTTCGTGGTTTTGAATGGTTTGTTATCACTTTATCGGGTTTCACTACTTGCATTTCTTTAATAAGTATAGAAAGTGACGTAGTGATGCAACGTAAAAACCAACTAAGAATAAGAATTTTGTCTCATAAGCAATACAGTTACATGCTTATACTGCATTTTTCACGTAATATTGTGCATGGGATATCTATTATCATAACATTAAACAACTGCGTATTGAACAACCGAGGATGAAGAAAACGGAGTTACCTTTTTTCCGAGTCTGCTTTTTCAAAGTCTTCATACTCTTTAGGCTGCTACGATTTTAGGTGGCCTTTAAAGACTTTGTTGTTCCTCCTTTCCTAGAATACACTTTCTCACACAATTTACACTTTGTCGAGATTGTATTTATATTAACAAAGTAATTCCGTATGGCACCAGTAAATGACTTCATTTTTAACGCATTTAAAAGCACTCACTAATATGATGCAACGCATCACCAACACGGAAGTAACTGACGGAACTAACTGATTAATACAGTAATTCAAAAAGTGTCTTGAGTGATAGGTAAGTAAATCCCGGACAGGTCAAAACTTGTTGTCAATGCAATAGTAAATACCTTCAGCTCCGGTATAACTTCGGTAAAAAAATAACGGAGTCGGAGGCGGAGGTGTGAAATAAAAAATAGCGAAGGCGGAGTCGAATCCGGAGGTGTAAAATCAAACGGAAGTTCCGACTTAACGGAGTCGGAGGTGAAGTTCCGTAACATCCCTAATTTAAATATCGATGCTTGATCTCATAAACGCACCTCTAGCACAACTGTGACGTGCGACTAGGTCGAATCATGTGAGGATGTCCGATTAATTCTTCTACTCTTCTAATCTATATCGTGTCTGTCGTGGACTACCCAGGCCGCAAATCAAGATTCAGCGAGATTCCCTGTGTCTCGCATGTTTGTGCCTGTGCATGTTTTCGGTCGATTGTTCGGAATCACCTTACTATTCTATAGCTGTATGTACTGTGATAGTAATATGCCTACAAATGTTCGTGACGAGCCGAGCAATAAGTCATAGATAACAAATTAAATACGCATATAAGTTACTTGTGCTGATGAAGTGATACGTCTAATTCCATGTTAAAATGTTCCTGATGATCGCGAAATAAACACAGTAAAAAATATACATAAGCAAAGCGCCGTGGGTACGTGTGTATGCTTTAATGTACAATAGGTACTCGTGTAATAGTCTAAGATCCCGATATAAAACGACCTTCACCGAGATGTTTATTTGATGAAATGTATTTTATATTTAATTTAATATGTGAATAAATATATTGCATATAGGTTGCCTAACAAATTTTAGTCCAGGGTATGTTTAATTAATAGTTTCGATTGTAGTAGATCGCATTCAATTTTTCTTTCTTAATTTACCTTTGTGTCATTATTTATAAAAAAAAATGTGGTATTACCGCATAAAAAAATATGAATCCATAAAAAGATTCTATAAAAATATTTAATTAATAATAAAAAAAAATATTTTTTAAACATTTCACCGGTTTAATTAATATTAGATAAATTCTATACCAATCGAAAGTATGAAGCCCATAGAATATGCAAACGTTAGGTTGCCTATTCTTTTCCCGTCACAACTATCGGGTAGCCAGGTATAAACAGGTAAATCTATACCTACTAGCATTTTGCAACGGTCTGATTATTGAGTTGAAATAAAATAAAATTAAAGGTTATTTTATTATGAAGTTATCTAATAATCAAACCCGTGAAATGTTAAATTTTTTATTTTTTTTTATTTTTAACTAAACATACCCTGGACTAAAATTTGTTAGGCAACCCATATGCAATATATTTATTGACATATTAAATTAAATATAAAATACATTTCATCAAATAAACATCTCGGTGAAGGTCGTTTTATATCGGGATAATATACTATAATATTAGTTGGCGAAATGAGGAACCCAGCGTATTAGGAGATCTTTCTCGTTCCCGTCTCCCCTTACTAGAATTCCTGAATGATGCTTTGAGGCACAAAACAAAGAGGTATTTTATCGGTATTTAAGCCAGATCCATCGTCAATCTTGTCATCATATTCTATTAGACCAAAGTCAAACGCAAAATCTATGCATGTACAGAACATAAATATACAAAACCTGCCACGGAATGGAAAACCGAGAAAATGTGCAAACTCACTTTCGCATTTTTACTATATAGCACGGATAGCTAAAGAACGTATTATCGGATCCCCGTTCGCCTAGATTTCGTAAATCTACTGGCATTTTCCCGAGGTTTCGCTCCAAGTGTAGGGATAATTCATTCGTGCCCCTCAATTTTATGCGCCAGTCCCTTCCGCCCCCGCCGCCACCTGGTCGTTCCCTCAAGTGCTCGTTCAGCTCTGTGATCACGAGCCTCCTATCATTTATGAACTTTATGGTGCTCTCGATTCACTCCTTTTGGAAGGGTTTAATGTAAATATAACGAGATATATGTATGAGATTAAAATATTTTAAAATTTAAAATAGCCTTTAAGGTTGTGCTTAGACAGGCCAATCCTTTCAAATATGTTCAAAGTGGTTTTCTTCTACCGACTTCGTAGAACTTGATGCTTTCAATTGAAGGGCTATATTATTTTGAAGATTTTCCTTTAGTTCATCTGTATTTAACCAGTATGTAACGCTGAAAAATACTATTTTATTGGATAATAATAATAATTCATACTTAAGATTTTAATATCCATTTAAATTTGTATTGCTGGAAGTCGGTTGTAAAAGATACAATGTGTTTGAAAAGAAGTATTTTCTGCTTACACAGTGACATTTAAATAAGCCAAGTATCATTCCATTTGACCCGGTAGCAATAATACGAGAAAAGTTAGCAGATCCCGTTTTCCGCGAGCATGCGATGGGGCGAAGTAACTTATCAGATTGTTATGACATAAAGAAAATTAGTTTCCGTCGTTTCCTTTGTTCATTCAACTCCATTTCATGTCTTCGAAGATAGGTAGGTATACAAGTTCCGGAAAAGAGGTAACAAGTCTAGCTATGGATACGTAATCAAAATAGCCAAGAAAACCGGCCAAGAGCATGTTGGGCCACGCTCAGTGTAGGGTTCCGTAGTTGCCCATCCTTCATAATAGACGGGTTTAAAACAGCGGTTAAGCCCGAGGTTTAAATTACGAGAAAGACTTCAAGCTCTTTAAAAAGGTCGTAAACGCCAAAGTAACTGTAATTACTTATTACCTTCTGGAAGTTATCGACTATACGCGCCAGATTGAGCGAAATGTTTTAATACGGTATGGCACTTAACGAATATGTGGAATGTTCGAAGTATAAAGACACCGCGAGGCACTTAAGTAATTTTAAACAAAATTATGATTTTTTGCGATAACTCAAAAACGGCTCTACCGATTTTATTCAATATAGTTTTAATTGAAAGTGTTTATAAGGCCTAATTTTTACGATTTTTTCCATAATTTTTTGACCCGTGGTTGAAAAGTTAGAGGGGGGGGGGGGACACTATTTTTTTTATTTTCGGAGCGAATATTTACAAAAGGGATATATTTTTAAATGCACATCTGTATAATTTTTCAGTACACTAGGTAACTCCACTAATTAACTGAATGCATACCAGAAAAACGCTGTGCAAAAAAAACAATTGATTAACTAAACATGTCCTACAAAAAAAACTTAAAACAAAATACAAAACGAGATGACTTTTTTATTTTAACCGAATTCACACCAAAAATATGGTTCGTACATCGGATATATTTGAAAGTTTCACCAAAAATACTGACTTGCACACTAATTATCCTCGCACTACACACTAAGATCCGACTCGGCCGGGTTAGGTTAGGTTAGTTTTTTTTATTTATATCCAGTAAAACAGTTTTGCAAATACCTTTAAATAGTATATTGAATTCGCATTATTTAGTGTGCATAATTAGTGTGCAAGTCAGTATTTTTGGTGAAACTTTCAAATATTTTGATCGAAAAATGGGAATATACAGCACCCTTGGTAAAACAAAGCCACATCTGCAAAATGTCTACTTTACAGGAGAGCAGTTTAAAAATTCTCCAAGTGATTTTTGCTGATAACATTTTTGCGTTTCGTCGAATTGTCATGTACTTTTGCATATAGGTTTATATTAATGTAATCAATTAAATGTGTTATGTCCCATTTAATTTAACGCATTATTTTTCAAAATAATGTAACGGATGTGCACATACGGCTATTTATTACCAAGCATCAGCCGACGTATCAGCAGATCCGTCATTATTTTACAAAAATCTACGTGACGCATGTGCACATATGTCTTTGTTTTATGAATAACCCTTGAAATTATGAGGTCGTATATGTGTAAAATATTATATTTCTATAGAATCTGAAAGATTTAGGTATCTGTAAATGATTATTATTTCAAGTGAACTTATTTTACAGAATTATTTATTTAAATAACTAGGCAGCAATGAGTAAAAATACTGTGGTTTGCTACTAGAACACAGTAAGTGCAAGAAGATAAAACAATGTTATTAATTTTAATACATATTAACTTTTTATCGGCATGATAAGGTATCATCACTTACATAATATTTTCCATAAAATATGTAGGTACTCCATAAATAAAATAAGCGTTAAAACTGAAACTAGTAAGTAACAACTCGTTCATACTAAACACTATATAAATTTTATTTATAAAATACCCGTACTTGTATTATATAACTTAATAACGAATAGATAAGAATATTAAACTTTTTGATAGTAGTATATACAACTGTTACTTAATGATAAGCCATAAAACATGAGCATTGACCTGAGCTTGGTTTTACGAAACACACGAGTGTTTTAAGACCTAATAATTATATAAGTCATAAACTGTTTTCATCACAGGCCTTAAAATTTGTATCAGATGATTATTTTACTATGCAGCGTTTTTGTGGCAGTGTTAAGATTAAGAATGACTATAAAGTCCGATGCGGGAGTGACAGTGATGAAGGTTGACATTTCGATAAAGGGTCGCTAGATGATTGAGCTGGTGAAACAACCCTCCTCTCATTATGGCGTCTCCTCTCGCGTTTTGCGGCTAAACCTGAAACAAGCTTTGATTTCTCAGTCTTACAGTCTTCGGCTAAAGACTTTCTCCACTTGCTATGCTCGTCGGCTAGAGTTTCCTAGTCTGCTGGGCTGTTGCCAAATGCCGGCATTGCTCGCTTAGTGCAGTCCTTGAAACGCAACATGGGCCTCCCCACATTTCAGGGTACACAGTAAGCGAGTGGCATCCATACGGTGCACATGCTTCCCCAGCCATCACAATCTACGCTGTTTAAGCATTGCAGAAACACTCATTCGTGACCCTTTCTCGCCAAGTGATGTTTAGACTGCTACGAAGGCGATTGTCAGATAGTGACTAGTCTATACTCCTGCACTGAGCTTCCCAAACATTGTAACCGCTTTACCAAGCCGGTTCCCGATATCCACATTCAGTGACAGATTGCTTGACAAGTGGGATTGCTAGATAAGGGAGCTGATCAACAACATCAAGGGACACGACACTCTCCAACAAAATAGTTGGTTTCTGGTAAAAACCTTGCGCCAGAACAACTGTCTTCTTAGCATTAATGGACATGGAAAAGAGAGAACAAGGGTGTGCGAACTTATCGAAAAGAATCTGTAACTCTTGGGAAATTGATGGCAACGAATGCGGGATCATCGGAAAATAACAGTGAATCGATGTATACGTTTACGACGAGACCTCAACAGGAAAAAAACAAAAAGTTTCCCTTCTGCTCTTGTGTGTAAATTGTATCCCCTAAACTAAAGTTCCCAAATGCAACCTTCAAAAGCAGGAAAAAAGATGTCGAAAAGTATCGGTGGCAGTACTCGGCCGCAGTCCCTCCGTATGTCGAACAAAGCAGAAGTCCGGCTGTCATGAACAACAGCACCGTGCGTGGAAACATTTAACTAGGTTTAAAAGTTTTGGTGGACATCTGTCGAGAGCAGGGCCTTCCTTCTTATCTTTTTTTTGCTTTTACTGTTACAAGCACATTATATGCTAGCATGATGAATGCAGTAGTAATTAGTAACAGGCTATTTTTTCGCTGATAGGGGCGGGTACAGCAGATTCTTCTAAGTTCCCTTTGTCGAAGATTTCCTCGTGTCCCAATATTTCGAGATTCCTTTAGAAACTTCAAATAACGAAAAGAATAATCACTTCTCTAAAAACGGCATCATAGAAATAAATACAATATGATAAAAATGTTAAGATCTACAAAAAAGTAGATTTTATTAGTAGGTAAAGTTCGTACTGTTCATAAAGGTAATAAAAATTAAAAAAAGAAAAATTTCATGGTTTAAAATGGTTGGAATTACAGGTAAGGCATTTAGTTATTACATATTAATAAAACGTTAGATTTTTTTTACAATAACAGGCTTTTTTATACCTTCAAACTTTTTGATAACGACGCATCTTAAACTACGACCTAAAATAACGCAACATGTTACGATGCGACTATGAATAGTTTGTACAACAACGACGCAAATGAATATACGACCATAATTTAAAAAAACAATTAAATTACCTTAAACTCTTCTAATAACATTATAGCAATATTACCTAACATGTTTGTTAAAAAAAAATATTAATTAGTTAAAAATCGATAAATAACGTCGAATGTGATCATGCGACTGGCTATTTAATCTCAATAATTAGAACTCAAACAGTCGTATGTGCACATACGATTGTTTATTACAAGATAATTTTCTTGACCTGTAAAAAGTACTTATCATTACCGGTTTCGTTTTCCGCATCCATTCTCGCCGATTTAGATCCAAAACGCAACGCATGATCACAGTCCGGTAACACCGACGCATCTGACTTTACGACAACGCGCGCGCCGATATGTGCTCACAGGAACGACGTCAAAAAAGGACGCATACGCATTTGTAGCATTATTTTACGTCGCCTCTTCACTTGCGTCGTTTTCCGCTTAAAATATCTCAGAAACGACAAAAGTTAAAATTATAAAAAAATTCTACCGTGTAGAACGCATAATTCTAAGGATATTTCCGTAATAAAACCACTTTTGACGCAAAGTCACATGTTGCATTATTTTACCAAGCGTGCGAGATATCGATTTAAATACATGCCTTTCCAAAACTGCTGACTTTATCAAACTATAATGTTTGGAGACCCCTATTATTTTAAAAAGACCTATATATTCAACGACACCCCACACACTAGTGTTGGAACGAAGAAAAAAAAATCACCCCCGCTTTAGGTGTAGGGGAGGTACCCGAAAAAAACGTTTTATTTTAGTTCTTATTTTACCGTTTTGTCGGCGTGATACATAGGTACACATACTCATACCAAATTTCAGCTTTCTAGTACTAATGATCACGGAGCTAAGCCGCGGGCGGACAGACAGACAGACAGACGGAGAGACGGACATGGCGAAACTATAAGGGTTCCTAATTGACTACGGAACCCTAAAAACGTGAGCCAATGTTTATGTTAACGAGGAACGCTCAGTAGCAATCAACTTGAGACCTAGGTGCTCCCTCCAGCAAGGATTGTTGAAGTCGTGATTTATAGTCAACATCTACTGGAATAATCCTCTCGGCCATCACAATATTTCATATTTCTAACAGGTAGAAATCAGAAATGAATATGGAGATCGAGAGAGCTTTACGTCGTGTACCTACACCCTAAAAAATATTTTAGTTATTTTCTGTATAGTAAAGAAATATAATAAAATACATAAAATAACCGTAATCTACGACAACTATGGCTGCATAGAGTCGTCGACCTGATGTCTGACCGATACGTGAAAAAAATTAAGCTGTCAATAATGTCAAGCTCAATGTCATTCGTTTTTAGGGTTCCGTAGTCAACTAGGAACCCTTATAGTTTCGCCATGTCCGTCTGTCCGTCTGTCCGTCCGCGGCTTAGCTCCGTGATCATTAGTACTAGAAAGCTGAAATTTGGTATGAGTATGAGTATGTATAACGCCGACAGAACAGTAAAATAAAATTGAAAAAAAAATATTTTTTTCGGGTACCTCTCGAACACCTAAAGCGGGGGTGATTTTTTTTTCTTTTCAACACTGGTGTGTGGGGTGTCGTTGAATAGGTTTTGTAAAAATAATAGGGGTCTTTTAACATTATTTTTTGATAAAGTCAGCAGTTTTGTAAATATTCGCTCCAAAAACAAAAAAAATTGTGTCTCTCCTCTCCCCTCTAACTTTTCAACCACGAGTCAAAAAAAACGGAAAAATTCATGTTAATGAGGCCTTATAAGTACTTTCAATGAGAACTATATTGAACAAAATCGGTCGAGCCGTTTTTGAGTTATCGCCAAATTTCATATTTTTTCTTTAAAAGGTTGTAAGTTGACTTCCAGAAGGTAATAAGTGATTACAGTTTCTAGGGCGTTTACGACCTTTTTATAGAGCTTAAAATCTTTCTTAACGTAAACCTCGGGCTTAAAACAGCAGTTTATTGTGAAGGATGAGCAACTACGGAACCCTACACTGAGCGTGGCCCGACATGCTTTTGGCCGGTTTTTAGGGTTCCGTAGCCAAATGGCAAAAAACGGAACCCTTATAGATTCGTCATGTCTGTCTGTCTGTCCGTCTGTCCGTCCGTATGCCACAGCCATTTTTTTCCGAAACTATAAGAGCTATACTGTTGAAACTTGGTAGGTAGATGTATTCTGTGAACCGCATTAAGATTTTGATGCAAAAATAAAAAAATAATAATAAATATTGGGGGCTCCCCATACTTAGAACTGAAACTCAAAAATTTTTTTTTCATCGAACACATACGTGTGGGGTATCTATGGATAGGTCTTCAAAAATGATATCGAGGTTTTTAAGATATTTTTTTTCTAAACCGAATAGTTTGCGTGACAGACGCTTCCAAAGTGGAAAAAAGTTGGTCCCCCCCCTCTGACTTCTAAAATAAGAAAATGAAAAATCTAAAAAAAACATATGATGTACATTACAATAAAAACTACCAACGAAAATTGTTTTGAACGAGATCTAGTAAGTAGTTTTTTTAATACCTAGCTTTGCACCTAATTTATATGGGGCGCTATACATACCAGGTGCAAACTTAACTTAACCACCTAGGGATGGAAAGTGTTTGTACGGAACCCTCGGTGCGCGAGTCCGACTCACACTTGGCCGGTTTTTTTTTATTAGCACCAGTCTAAAGTAACCTTTCCATTGTGTCATAGTTTTGGAGTTACTACATTTTAGAATGATACAATTTTAATAAATTAATAATCAATCAATTAGTAACCTTAGGAAAATATAAAAATAGTGATTACGTTCTCTTTCTTAGCGGAATACTGAAAAGTAATTAGATTGTAGTCTGACAATATTAATTCTTGTCAATTGATATTGAACTGAACTACGGTCGATGTGCCTAACATTGAATGCTAGGGCAACATTGACTGGTCTATAAAATGGTTTGTAAATGTTCAATAATATTTTTATGTTTTTGACTGAAGTACACTAATTCCATGGTCCTGAAATAAATTAAAATATATATATATATTAAATGTTTTATGACAATATATTTCCATCAGTTGAACTTACCCTAATATCATATTATTTTAAAACTTTTACGGACATTACGTCGAAATAAGTTAATTCAGAATCACGTGAAACGGGATCATGTGGACGTTTTGATCATCGTAAAACTGCCATGTCTACAATCGAATATTGCTCATAATTTTTATATAAAGGTAAATGTCTTGTGAAGTTTTGGGCTAGATTTTTTTTGTACGAGTTTTGTCTGTGCCGCAGCATGCAATTTTCATAATGGTCCTCTGTCCGAGAACGTATTAACAATAACATGAGCGCTAAGTAACAAAATATTCTAGTGTTCAATTAAAACAAAATACTAAAGGACCTTAAATGTTAAATTAGTACCTATTAAAAGTTAGTTACATTGATAATTAATAGCTTTTGCTGGCGGCTTTGACTCGATGTGGTATTAAGATAAAATAGTATCAAGATAAGTATCAGGCTACTTAATACAATTTACATACAGGTATGCATTATTCTAACGTGATAATCAGCGTTGTCGAAGACTGATCAAAAGTTGTACCTACTAATATCGGCCACGTACTCGTAATCTAGAGGCACAAACAATAAACAGGTTGATAAATGACCTCGTTAGTGTACCTAACAGTTAAGAGAGCTGCATGTTTTTCATTTCGAGGTCACGGCTATGAGTCTTTCCGGGGCATCTCGTATGCAGGGGCACAAAATGTATATTTTTTTGCGTAAGATATTAAAAACAAGTAATTAGATGGACAGCCACTTTGATGTATCGTGTATGAAGTGAGGACTTTGTGAATGCCGATGATTGCACATCTCGCTTCAGCCGATGACGATGACTTTCAAACGCCAATATTGTCGTCTTTGTGACTACGACATGAAGGATGGACGCATAATAGCCTGGGTCAAAGCCCCGCGCTTCGATTCTCGACATTCTCGTACCTTCACCTAAAAATACGTTTGATTAAATGTCGCTTTCGAAATAATGTCCCACAATATCCAAGGCAATCCCGGTACAATAGAAGTAACGTAGTATTAACCGAGTCCATCATCCTAGGATATGAATGATCCACATAAAGGTTTTTCGCATGCCTAATGCGTATCATGTGACTCAGGGTGTGACGTTCTCACAAAGGCATTCGCTGGAAAGTTATTAAGCCATTATGATAATGTCGCCGTGAGATAAAGAGTATAATAAGATGGGGAGAGACGGGAGCTCGGGTTACATTTGACACGCAATTCCTGCAATTGAAATTTTTCCGTTGCACGTCGCAGGTCCAATTAGCTGGTTAATTTGGAGTAATAACGAGAATTCACGCCGGCACAGAAACATAACCTACATATAAGACATGCAAGAGCACGTATAACTGTTTTGGTGTATCGAAACAACGCGCGGCGGAAGAAGGCCGCGCGGCGACCTTCCAAATGGTGGGTGCCGATCATTGACCGAGCGCCGGCGGCTGACGGACAGCAACATCATTCCTTATTTTCCTTATGATTCTCTTACTAATCTTCTACGTCATGTTCTGAGAATATTTTTAGGATTAGTTCATCATTAAGCAGAACGATTTACATAATTAAACAAGAGATCTTGCGAGATATGTCGATGATATACAAAAAGGGTGTAAAAAATTAAACATGAAGGAAAATTACACCTAGGTATTAAAGATGGTTAATAAAGTTAGTAAAGATGGTTGTTATATAGTATGATAATTTTTGTTGATATACATTGCAAATATTTATTGTGTATTTGTTAAATATAATACCCAATGTTTATGAAACATGCAGGTTTCTCGGCAAATAAAATAGTAAATGCTAGTTGGCTTGCAGATAAATGTTTTTCACCCCATGTAGCTCAAAATTCAATGTAGTCCCTAATACTCTACATGAGTACATAAATATTATGGGTACCTATTATTTCTTATGTGTATCATAAATCAAAATGCTAAAAGTTACCAAGTTTTATTACTGCTCTCAGTTACGAAGCGCGTATTAAATTCGTAGTGGGCCCTCCGCATAGCGAAGCGGACCCTCGCAGCTGACCGTTGCCTAAATTATTATAAAACGAAATGAGACGTCCTCTCGGGTCCGCGGGCGCGCGGGCGCACGCACGCCGCGGCACGTAGCGAATTGCCCAACTTCCCACCCGCCTACATCCGAAACGCTACACTTCCATAATATACCAAAACACAATTTAAACGATGCTTTCATTCATTACAAAAAGGGCCCTTTACAAACAGAACTACATCACACGAAACGGGCGGAGATGTTTAACGTCGTTTATTTTTTTAGGACGTTTTCAAACTCAATTGCTTCTTACTCAGTTGATCAGATGTTGGTTAAGAGCTTAGTTTAAATAGACTTAGATTGATTACGAATTAAATAATTGCGAATTGTTCGGTCAACATAAACTGTATTTTCATTATCAATTTACTTAAATTATGCGGCTCGCCACTTGCTCATTATTATTTGCTAATGAGGAGTTTAGAAACAAGTCTCAGTCAATAATTTAACTGTATAGACATAAAATCGTAAAGCAAATGTATCACAAGCATGTGTATTAACTCTACCTAATCGCGGTACCTGATTTGGACTGTTTACCCTTCTTTTCATAGACAAACGTTTCATAGCATGTTACATTTCATCCAAAGCATGTTGTGGATTGTTATAAAATAAACCTAACCTAACCAAATCCTAAATCACTCACTTCAGTGATTCAAATCACTCCACAAATAGATTATTAAAATATATCCTATGGCACTACTTACATCAATAATACTGTATCGTCTGCCTAAAGACGACGCCTTTGGTTATGTGGCTGCCTACGAAGTCGATATACCGGGTGAGCAATCCAAATGGGTCAGTATGGCGGTTTTGGAAACCATAACAGATAGCGAAATCTTGGCTTAGGAACCATGACGTTGATTTTAGTAAAAAGAAAAACTGCATTCATATACTTACAAAAATACGTGTACTTGGCCCAGGAATCGAACCTGGACTTTTTGAAAAATTAAATTTCGTTATTTTCCTTTGAATATCGGTTATGTAGCTCTTAAATAGTAAATGTTACTAAGAAACATGATATCTAAAACTAATAAAATGCATTGTTTTTAAACAACGAAGTTTGTTTTTGTTAGAACCTGTGAAACAGGCCCTTAATATGATGGTTGTAGATAAGATATGCATAAGTGGTCTATTCAGATAAACGATTTATAATGATAACCGGAATGACGATATTTTGCAAAATATTTAAATTGTGGGCATTTCAGTCTAATATTTACATAAGATTTCGTTCGATTACTTAAACAATATTAAAACTTCCCCATACAAAGTCAAAGGGCCGGCGGCGGCACTGAAGTATTGAAAAATAAAACTTCGTTGTTTAAAAACAATGCATTTTATTAGTTTTAGATATCATGTTTCTTAGTAACATTTACTATTTAAGAGCTACATAACCGATATTCAAAGGAAAATAACGAAATTTAATTTTTCAAAAAGTCCAGGTTCGATTCCTGGGCCGAGTTCACGTATTTTTGTAAGTATATGAATGCAGTTTTTCTTTTTACTAAAATCAACGTCATGGTTCCTAAGCCAAGATTTCGCTATCTGTTATGGTTTCCAAAACCTCCATACTGACCCATTTGGATTGCTCACCCTGTATATAATACGATTCTATGACCCACAAATAAGTAGCCTATTTTACTTTTTTTTAATGTCATAGAATTCATTTTTTCAATTTTATAAAACTTGTACATAGATACGAGTATCGTTGTCTAGTACCCATAACTAGAGTACCTACACGCCTACTAGAGCTTTTGGGACTCGATGAATTCCTGCGAGCTTAAAAAAAGATTCTAATAAAAAACAACCGATGCCATCAATTTCCATTACAAACACAGAACCTTTACTCACGCATGGTCGCTACACAAGTATATACCTACTCGCATAACCGTTTTCACTCATGGAAAATTTTCAAAACAAAACGGGACTTAATCACATAATAATGGGTTTCATTTACCTCGATGTTCAAACCCGGCTGGCTGACTGGCTGACCGAAAATTAAACATGAAGTTTCTAATTAGTAATTATATTCCTATTTGTTAATGTAATTATAACTACTGAACTGTGCGCTGCATAGGTCATTTGATGTTTTAAAGCGGTTGTTATTTATCTACGGGACATTGAAGCCTGCAATAAATAAACTGAATTGAATTGAATTATCCCAGTGACTTATGTATCATTGAGCATTACTCAGGTATATTCATATATGTATATTTATGTATTATTATTAAATTGTAAATATGTAATGCCTGTACATTGAGGATACTTTTATAAGAAAAAACCGGCCAAGAGCATGTCGGGCCATGCTCAGTGTAGAGTTCCGTAGTTGCTCATCCTTCACAATAAAGATAAAGATAATTTATTGGCATAAAGAATACAATAAATCGGTAAAAGTCCCTGCCCTGTGAGCTAGGAGAAAACAATAATTGCCTTTAGTTACGAAAAAGATTTCAAGCTCTATAAAAAGGTCGTAAACGCCAAAGTAACTGTAATTACTTATTACCTTCTGGAAGTGAACTTACGTACTTTAAGAAAATTATGAAATTTTGCGATAACTCAAAAACGGCTCGACCAATTTTGTTCAATATAGTTTTCATTGAAAGTACTTATTAGAAAAATATGCAAAAATGGATGGATGGATTTTTGCATATTTTTTTGACCCGTGATTGAAAAGTTAAAGGGGGGAGGACGTAATTTTTTTTTATTTTCGGAGCGAATATTTACAAAACTGCTGAGTGTTTAAAAAAATGTTGTTTAGAGACCCCTATTATTTTCAAAAGACCTATTCAACGACACCCCCACACACTAGTGTTGAAACGAAAAAAAAATTACCCCTATTTAAGGTGTGTACGACGTGTACCCGAAAAAAAAAATTATTTTTTTACTTTTTATTTTTCCGTTTTGTCGGCGTGATACAAACCCATACTCATACCAAATTTCAGCTTTGTAGTACTAATGATCACGGAGCTAAGCCGCGGTCGGACAGACAGACAGACAGACAGACAGACAGACAGACAGACAGACAGACAGACAGACAGACAGACAGACAGACAGACAGACAGACGGACAGACGGACATGGCGAAACTATAAGGGTTCCTAGTTGACTACGGAACCCTAAAAAGTGTAATGGGCTATTTGGTCACCGAATAGAAAATAAAAATAAATATATACATAATAATAAAAGGTAACCGCGATCTACGTCCGCGCAGAATAGATAAAAACCGGCCAAGAGCATGTCGGCCACGCTCAGTGTAGGGTTCCGTAGTTGCTCATCCTTCTCAATAAACTGCTGTTTTAAGCCCGAGGTTTACGTTAAGAAAGATTTTAAGCTCTATAAAAAGGACGTAAACGCCCTAAAAACTGTAATCACTTATTACCTTCTGGAAGTCAACTTACGACCTTTTAAAGAAAAAATATGAAATTTGGCGATAACTCAAAAACGGCTCGACCGATTTTGTTCAATATAGTTTTCATTGAAAGTAATTATAAGGCCTCATTAACATGAATTTTCCCGATTTTTTTTGACCCGTGGTTGAAAAGTTAGAGGGGGGGGGACGCAATTTTTTTTTGTTTTGGATTGAATATTTACATAACTGCTGACTTTATCAAAAAATAATGTTAGAAGACCCCTATTATTTTTACAAGACCTATTCAACGACATCCCACACACCCAGTGTTGAAAAGAAAAAAAAAATCACCCCCACTTTAGGTGTTCGAGAGGTACCCGAAAAAAAACTTTTTTTATTAATTTTACTTTACCGTTCTGTCGGCGTTATACATACACATACTCATACCAAATTTCAGCTTTCTAGTACTAATGATCACGGAGCTAAGCCGCGGACGGACGGACGGACGGACGGACGGACAGACGGACATGGCGAAACTATAAGGGTTCCTAGTTGACTACGGAACCCTAAAAAGATAAGTCGGGTAAATAAGAAGTATCCTATTGTCATCTGTGGGTACTTAGCTACTCCTGTACCATCAACATAAGCAATCAGTCCTACTGATGGATGTGGATCAAACAGTATGTGGATGTTTAAAGAAATTGTACAGTCATAATAAAAGTTTGTCACAAAAATATTTTTATAGAAACGTATTACATAGAGTTTTATTGTCTATGGTTAAAAAAAATCGAAATAATTTTCAGGGTTCCGTAGTCAACTAGGAACCCCTATAGTTTCGCCATGTCCGTCTGTCCGTACGCAGCTTAGCTCCGTGATCATTAGTACTAGAAAGATGAAATTTGGTATGAGTATGTGTATGTATCACGTCGACAAAACTGTAAAATAAAACTAAAAAATATTTTTTTCGGGTACCGTAGGTACACCTAAAGAGGGGGTGATTTTTTTTTCCGTTCCAATACTAGTGTGTGGGGTGTTGTTGAATAGGTCTTTTAAAAATAATAGGGGTCTCCGAACATTATTTTTTGATACGGTCAGCAGTTCTGTAAATATTCGCTCCAAAAATAAAAAATAAATATGGAAAAATTCATGAAAATGAGGCCTTAAAAGTACTTTCAATGAAAACTATATTGAATAAAATAGGTTGACCCGTTTTTGAGTTATCGCAAAAATCCATATTTTTTTTAAATGGCGTAAGTGCCGCTCGGTGTCCCTACAGTTCGAACGTTACACAGTGCCATACATACTATATTAAAACATTTCGCTCAATCTGGTGCGTATAATCGATAACTTCCAGAAGGTAATAAATAAGTAATTACTTTTACTTTGGCGTTTACGACCTTTTTATAGAGCTTGAAATATTTCTCGTAATTTAAACCTCTCATCCTTTACAATAATAGATGGGCTTAAAAAAGCGGTTTTAAGCCCGTATATTGTGAAGGATGGGCAGCTACGGAACCCTACACTGAGCGTGGCCCGACATTTTTTTTTCGGGTACCGTACACCAAAAGTGGGGGTGATTTTTTTTTCGTTCCAATACTAGTGTGTGGGGTGTTGTTGAATAGGTCTTTTAAAAATAATACGGATCTCCGAACATTATTTTTTGATAGTCAGCAGTTCTGTAAATATTCGCTCCAAAAATAAAATAAAAAATATGGAAAAATTCATGATAATGAGGCTTTATAAGTACTTTCAATGAAAACTATATTGAATAAAATCGGTCGACCCGTTTTTGAGTTATCGCAAAAATCCATTTTTTTTAAATGGCGTAAGTCCCGCGAGGTGTCCCTACCGTTCGAACGTTACACAGTGCCATACTATATACTATATACATTTCGCTCAATCTGGCGCGTATAATCGATAACTTCCAGAAGGTAATAAGTACCTAATTACTTTTACTTTGGCGTTTACGACCTTTTTATAGAGCTTGAAATTTTTCTCGTAATTTAAACCTCTCATCCTTTACAATAATAGATGGGCTTAAAACAGCGGTTTTAAGCCCGTATATTGTGAAGGATGGGCAACTACGGAACCCTACACTGAGCGTGGCCCGACATGCTCTTGGCCGGTTTTTATAAGTCTTTTAATTTAAGTAGGTAATCATTTGTATTAATTTGCGATTTTGCGACAGTTAACAAATCAACTATGAGTGGCAAAATTATGAAAACTTGGCTCTCTTTTTCTCTATATGGTATACAAGCTACGCCGCTCGGTGTTACCCGGTCATCCCACGGGAACACTAAAAAGTAGCCTGCTACCTTCATATTTTTTTTTATCAAAATCGGTCCGGCGGTTTGAGCGTGAAGAAGTAACAAACAAACACATAAACACACTCATTAACTTTCGCCTTATAATATTAGTGTGATCCTCGTAGATGTAAGACAACGCTAATTACATACGTGATGGTGATAAAATATGAGATACGTTTGCTCGTTTGCCCCCTATGACATAAAAAAAATAAAATAAAAAATAAGATGAAATAAGGTGATACAGTCATGTTTGATCGTGTTTCTACGAATAGCTAAATAAGTATAATTCAATTAAATTCATAAATAACACTTCGCAAGGTAAGATCGTTAACATGACTGTGATGCATGTCTTGTATAATATTGACTTTATCAATATAATTTACAACAATTATTTTTCCAATCAATTATTGATACTATCTAGATAGGAAGTAGACTTAATAGGCGTGCGGACAACTTTTTTTTAAGATGTCACTCAATTCTATTTGTATTCGGATCAAATGTCTATATGGGACTACCTACATTTAGACTGTTCTAAAAGTCAGAAATGGCCGTCAAAGTTCAACATTCCTACAGAGCACTAAAACGCTCCATACATTTGTCCTACCCACCTATGACGTCATCTGCGGATTGGGTACCAGTATTTGTATGGAGAAAATAAGTAATTTACCATTTTCACCGTGAAAAAGTGCGTTTATTAATAATTTTTTATTTATTTAATCATAAGGATTTTAAAAACAATTTCAAAATTTCTTTTGGGTTAAATAAAGAAATCGTAAAATTTTCGTGCCTTTGAAGTCACATACTTAAAAAATAGTTTATTTTTTTATTTTTTTCCTTTGTATCATGACTTATTGAGCTAATATTATTTATATAACTACACTATGTTGTAAACTTCAACATCAGTCGCAACTCGCATCCACTATTGACAACGTTTTATACTATACATTAACTTTAACACCATGCCTACAGGCAACAAATATAAGAGTGCCTACGAAACATTTTTTTTTGTGATTTTTTTACTAAGATAAATAGCTGCTATGACACACCGCTATTGACATTTTAATAACGCATATTTATTTATTTATTATTAATTTAAACTTTATTGCACAAAATACAAAAGTAAAAGTTCAAATGGCGGACTTAATTCCATAAGGCATTAAGTCCGCCATTAGTCTTGCTCTAAGGCTCTACCACTTCTACCAGTCCACCATAATCATATATATCCATATATATGACGTGTGACTATTATTGCTATAAGCTGTTTATAACGCCACTATCCGAGGCCTAAACTGCAACTTGTTAGTATAAAGTAAAAACAAAATTGTAATATTATTTCATGGTGAGAAACCCTTCGTGCGCGTGTCCGACTCGCACTTGGCCGGTTTTAAAAGTCTTTTATAATGTAAAGTATTTAGATTTTGTAATGTATTTTTTGTATTTTACCTTTTTTGTATGTATACTTACAAATGTATACTTTTCTGATTTTTCCCCATACTTGTAGTATAAGACGCTATTACTTGACAAACATAGTTCTAGGCCCTATAAATACTGATTCTCTTGAGAGTGTGGAAATATAAGTTTTATGCGACATAAACAGCCATATCTTTTTTTTTACTTGGAAGTTTTTTTTCACTGCTTCAAGGATCTTTAGACCTAAGAATTTATTATGGTTTTAATTTCAACTCGATACTACCACGCGTTCCCGTGATAAAGGGTCTTGACAGATAGACGGACGGATGGACAACAAAGTGATCATATAAAGGTGCCATTTTTTCCTTTTCAGGTACGGACCCTAAAAACGATTCAGTGACCTTCAAATAGCTTTGGTATATAACTTGTAAAAAAAAAATGTAATATAACTACAATACAATGATTTTTTTACAATTTCATAATAGTATTATCTCTCTTTGCATCTTATGAAGTTAGTGTATAAACAACAAAATTAAATAATGCAGTAAGCAAGTAGTGACGAAGCGTAAATATAATCAGTAGTCATAGCCACGTTCAGGTGTACAAAAATGGTCAGTGTCGCCGCTCCATCGCAAAATGCTAAATTGCTGGTAATCATCGAATATGGATAGCAATAATGATCGATTGTGTTCACTTACATTGTCCAAGTATGGTAAATCTAAATATATAAAAGAAGAAACTGACTGACTGACTGACTGACTGACTGACTGACTGACATATCAACGCACAGCCCAAACCGCTGGTTCTAGAGAGTCCAAATTTGGCACGTAGGTTCCTTATAAGGTGTAGGGGTGCACTAAGAAAGGATTTTTCAAAATTCACCCCCTAAAGGGGTGAAATGGGGGTCCAAAGTTTGTATGGGGAAACAAGATTAGTTAGACTATTTTATTTGAAACTTCACAGGAGTATTTCTAACGATAAATGAGTAAACACGTGATTCAGGTTTTTTTGAAAATTCAACCCCTAAAAGGGAGAAATGTGGTGACAAAGTCTGAAAATCAATATGGGTATTGTTTTCATGGTTTATCGGGTCGCTGATTACGAAAACCGCATCTATTTTAAAATCCAACGTGGCGGACGTGAATTATCATCTCCCCTGTAGGGGTGAAATGGGGTTGAAATGTCTAAATACTAAACCGCTGGTTCTAGAGAGTCCAAATTTGGCACATAGGTTCCTTATAAGGTCTAAGGGTGCACTAAGAAAGGATTTTTCAAAATTAACCCCCTAAAGGGGTAAAATGGGGGTCCAAAATTTGTATGGGGAAACAAGATTAGTTAGATTATTTTATTCGAAACTTCACAGAAGTATTTCTAACGATAAATGAGTAAACACGTGTTTCAGGTTTTTTGGATATTCTACCCCTAAAAGGGAGAAAAGTGGTGACAAAGTCTGAAAATCAAGATGGGTATTGTTTTTACGGTTTATCGGGTCGCTGATTGCGAAAACCGCAACGATTTTAAAATCCAACGTGGCGGACGTGAATTATCATCTCCCCTGTAGGGGTGAAATGGGGTTGAAATGTCTAAATACTAAACCGCTGGTTCTAGAGAGTCCAAATTTGGCACGTAGGTTCCTTATAAGGTGTAGGGGTGCACTAAGAGAGAATTTTTCAAAATTCACCCCTTAAAGGGGAGAAATGTGGGTACAAAGTTTGTATGGGGAAACAAGCTTATAGTTAGACTATTTTATTCAAAACTTCACAGGAGTATTTCTTACAATAAATGAGTAAACACGTTTCCGGTTTTTTGAGAATTCAACTCCTAAAAGGGAGAAATGTGGTGACAAAGTCTGATAATCAACATGGGTATTGTTATTATGGTTTATCGGGTCGCTGTATTCCGGAAGGACGAGGGAAGAGGGAAGTGGGAAGTGGGAAGTGGGAAGTGGGAAGAGGGAAGAGGGAAGAGGGAAGAGGGAAGAGGGAAGAGGGAAGACGGTAGAGGGAAGAGGGAAGAGTTGGTTTCTATGGATTATCGGGTCGCTGATTACTACAAAAATAATGATTTTAAAATTCAACGTGGCGGACGTGTAAAATACCATTTCTCATGTTAGGGCGCGATGGGGTAGAAATGTCTAAAAATATGGGTGTCGTTTTTAAACGCACAACCCAAAACCGCTGATTTTAAAGAGTCCAAATTTGGAACGTAGGTTCCTTATAAGGTCTAGGGACGCACTAATAAACGATTTTTCTAAAGGGGGTGAAATAGAGAGATCCAAAGTTTGTATGGGAAAACAAGATTAGACTATTTATATTCGAAACTTTACAGGAGTATTTCTAACAATAAATGAGCAAACCTACAAGTACTCTTTATTGCACACCTCATAAAATATACAGGAGAAATACAATGCAAGACATTATAATTAGAGGTAAACAACAGGCGGTCTTATCGCTAAAGAGCGATCTCTTCCAGACAACCTTTGGGTAGTGGAGAACTTGAAAAAATAAGATTTTGTTATTAGGCGGTGCAAAAATCGGATAGTAATAATAATAATAATACGAGTATATACATAAAAAACAAATAAATACATTAATATAATAAAAAATAAATACATAAATACATACATACATTCAGCCAACAGATAATAGGACCATTTGAATAAAATACGAATTATGAAAGGGATAGATAGTGTTCTTTCAGTTGAGCTTTGAAAGAAACAAGAGATTTAGCGCGCCTTTAGCTAACAGGCAAGGAGTTCCATAAACAGACAGTTTTAAAATTAAACGAATTATTATAAAATTTTGAGACGGAAGAAGGTACGGCAAGGAGCAAATTTTGGGCAGATCGAGCAGAAGTGAGATAAGTGAAACGCTCTTTGAGATAGCGGGGAGTTTCAGGATGAAAAAGTATACTATAAAGAAGAGCATAGAATATGAGAGTTACGACCCAAAACTTAAACCTAATAGATGTTTAAATTTGTATTTGGTGCCATCTCGATTGTCGTCAAGGCCAGTGCGGGCGGCGCGGCGGGACTGGAGGAGTAGTCATCGGGAAACTTCCTGCAGCCGTAATAAATGCATGCAAGCTTTTCAACAATAAAACGGCTAGACGGATATGCATGAGGGATAAGCAGATAATACCCTAACTTTAACAAGTAGCCTAATTTTTTACCTAAAAAAGAGCATCGTTCCCGTAGGATAATGTATATTGTATAGGAACGCGGGCGAAGCCGCGGGTTAATGCTAGTATCTTTATAATTTCATAGACTTTACTTTTTATAAACGACATTTTTGCCCGAGATGGACTCATTATAATTACGTAAATAACATAATCTATGTCCTTATATCTTACGTCATTTTATAAGAAGTAGCTCCCCCTTAATATATATCAATCAAACTCATATGAGTAACACATATGGCAGAAGTGACGGAATCGAGTTCAACAGGATCTTCTACGAGAGTGAACCTTAAATCCAAATAAGACGCGCAAGAGATTGTCATTTTATGGTTCGATGCACTTGTGCATGGTTATTATTTAAATAGTCCACCCATTAAGTACGTGTGAAATTTTTCGTATCTTACGAACAGCAACTCCGTTATGTTGGTTATTGACACGTTTTCATTAGTACCTATCATTAACGAGACAAGAAACGCGTAAGTTTGCTTTAACACTCGCCCGAGTGGTTAACCCGTGTGACTCATATTCGCATGGGTGTCCAGCATTGTAAAGCCACTCAATCTCATATAAAACATGATTGGATGCGATATAAATGAGTTGTTATAGCTAATTAACCGTGTTAGCGCGTTTTTCTATTCTTTTGTACGATAATTTGTGATAATTCAATGATTGGTGAGTCGTGCGCAACACGTGTCGCCGTGGCCGTGCCTATTGGTTTCTGTTTGCACAACGAGTGTAACGCCCTTTGTGTTCCTTGTTTTGTTACAAAATATTGAACACCGTTTTATTTAACACCAACTTACAAATTACATTGACACGTGACGACACGGAGAGCAGTTTTAGATAGAGTAGAAAGCAATTTCGTAACTGTATGGTTAAAACTTTAAGGAAGAAATAAAATAGGATATTGATTCAGTCGTTAACTAGAAAACTATTTGTAATATTTTTATGTAGATTAGTGATATTTGTAACAAGTTAAATAGGGTTGTGTTTGTCTTAAGGAGACTGAGAAGTGTAGCAGATGAGTCAACTAGTCTTACAGCCTACCACGGCTATGTTGCTTCCATTCTAAGATACGGGGTTATTATTTGGGGAAACTCAACTGCTGTCAATCAAGTACTCGTTGCACAGAAAAAATGCATTCGTGCAATTTGTGGTGTTGGCCCGATGGAATCTTGTAGACCACTATTTAAAAAACTCGGTATTCTCACAGTAACCTGTTTATATATCTATGAACATGCCAAGTTTGTAAGAAATAATCCCCAGTTATTTGAAAAGCCAGTCCAACAGCCAAGATTGCGAAAAAGAGATTTGCTTCTGATTAAACAGCCTATTGCTAAGACAGCTCAGTGTAACAAAAACTGTTTAATGATGTCTGGAAAAATATATAACATGATCCCTTTAGATTTAAGAGCTTTGTCACTCAAATTATTCCTGGTAAAACTTAGGCATTGGCTTAAAGACAGATGTTTTTACTCATTAAATGAATATTTTAATTAATTTGTAGTCATGAAATCCCGGGTTTTGGTTGCTGCGGGGTTAATGCATTATTCTGTGATTATAAAATATTTGCATGCCACTAAACTGGTGAATTATGCTGATCCTTATGTTTAATTTATAAGATCTATTATGTACCGTAATTCCAGCAAATAAATACTTTGACTTTGACTTTGACATTGACTTTGTAACATAGCAAAACGCTGAACTTGTGCATGATATGCATGAAGTACCTAAAGAAGTTATTTTATGAAATCACTAAAGTATCGATAACTAATATGTGAGAATGCAATTACCCGGCAAGTGTTTAATTTGTCAACAAGCTAATGGTAATGGCGTGGCCGACACGGCATCGCTGGGAGACGTTACCAGTTTGGTGAGTTCCAGCGCGCCGGCGGTGGGTGCGTGGTGCGAGCTGATGCGCACTGTGCACAAATCCATGCGATGGATGCGCCAAACCGGGAATGCCAATGAACTTAGGACGGCTATTGACAGGTATTGCGTTAAGACAAATAGACGAACCGGCGGCTAAGACAGAGCCCCGTTCACTTGACCTGCCTTCCTCCTACATGTGTACCTATAGGTTCGTACGACTGCCAGCCTCCTGAGAACTTCTTTGTAAATAGTCACCGAGTGTAAATAAGGAATTCTTGTAAGCAATTTTAAGTGCCCAATTGTTAACTGTAGTCGCGTGTTATTTTAGCGTTGCATTAAGTTACAGGAAGTGTAACGAAAAGTTGGAGCCTAAGGGAACATTATGTTTGCGCAGGAATGTTCGTGTGTGCGCTTGGACTTCTGCCTCGGCGCGTTGTTAGTTCGGACAAATTACCTCACGGTACAATGCGTTCTAACCAAATTAAATAAATACTTAGCTTCTTTTGCGGTTGATGTACAATAGGTACTTACTGACAAGTAAAGTACGAGGCGAGTACCGTTGAAGGAGTGCTCCACTCGGCGTCGGCGTCGTGTCGCCAAACTTTGCTCTCCGAGGATAACACTGGATCTAAGTGTTTGCATTATATTTACATATTTTTGCTATCTTCTAAGTGGGTATCAGTGGGAGTACAAACACTCTACGTCGTGGTTGAAGATTCATATTTTACCGTAGGGTAATAAAATTAGGCGTTTCCTGTAACGGTACTGACTGTATGTAAGCGGATTCTGAAGTTGAATTCTATTTCGCTGTGGTAAGATAATAGAAAGAAATAAAAATTAATGTCGATTGAGTAAGCAAGTTTTTATTAACAATTACATATGTGCTTTTCTTTGCGCTTCAACATTGCCTAAACAAGTATTGGAATGTTGACGAACGAACAAGCTTGCCTCGGTATGAGACACGCGTGGGGAATAGACAGGAGTCATCAGCGGTGGCGGGACTGGCGGGATTATTGATTGTGACGTGGTAATGTTCCAGGCAGTTTGTCCTCATAAATCAGCTGCTGCACTACCTGAATGATGTGCGAATTATGAGTTGCAACCTGCACCGGCCGCGCATCCATCTCCATTAACGCTCTTCATGTTAAATTAGCCTAGGTTTTATTTTTCAGGTTTGCTTAGACTGTAAGTAATTTTAAAATATGGTAGGTAGGTAGCAACCCAACTAGCACAATATGTTCAGTGGCTTTGACGTTACTGGTTATCGAATTATACTCGTATAACCGCATATGGCTTGCGGTACTGTCGCTTTGTCCACCTGTTTGGCGCATATTCGTGTACTTTGCGTGTGGAATGCGCAGGCTCAAGCTCGTATAGTACCTTATACCTATTTGAATTTGAGTGAAGTTTAGTCCTTTTATTTGCTACTAATAAATTCAGTAACGTTTAACATTTTTCTAATGTAATTTTTTTTGGTATTATAGTATAAGTTACTTATTTTATTTATATCGACAATTCAAGGAAAGCTTTTTTCATTTTGGTTTGCCTGTTTCTATTCTTAAGTCTGCTCAAAATCGTAAAAGCAACTGGTTCTCCAAAATAAACAAATGACAAATAAAGTAAGGTTTGACTAAACCATATTATTAATGTAACATAATATATATATTAGCCAGAGTACATATTGACATAAAACTGTTTAGGTATTATTATAATAAGACATCCTCAACAGAACATTTTAAGTGAAGAAGAAATTTAAGATTTCCGCACTCGCGCACCGCCGCCCGGGGCGACGGGCTTCAGGTTGACAGTTTCCAGGAAACTAATTATTTGCCGACCATTACAAGCGAAGGGTTGGAAATTAAGTACATATTTGCAGTCTGAGTCAAATAAGTGCTCACAGCTTTATTTAGATTCACACGACTGTGATTTCAAAACAGGGCCGAATTAGAATCTTAAACTATGTAAATTGACTTCAAATTCCACGGAGCAAAAACTAAGCTGTCACGCTTCAGTAACGATTTATCTATGAAGTCATCATTTGACGCCAATCATACCGAAATCTAAATCAGAATCAAAGCGCTGCACAGGGCGTCCTTCAAATCGCTACAATTATTGACCCGATATTTTTTTGTTTTCGCACTGCTCTTTTTTCGACTGTGAAATTTTGGTCTTTGATTAGAGTTTAATTGAAATACCTAAGAGTACAATTTGCAATCGCAAGCAACATAGAGTTTGTAATTAACTAATTACTCTCCGCAAGAAATGTAACATCCTTGAGGTTTCGTATTTTAATGAGTATAGGTACTCATATGTTTGCTCTAAATTCAATTAAGTAGCTCGGTGGCGATTAGGCCTGTTCGTTAAATCAATTCGTTGAACTCTAATGCTGACTAAAAGCATGTGAGGACAAGCGGAAGTCCAAACCATTACCAAATGTGTAGTCATGTGGTTTCGAGTAAAAGAACGGTTGTTTTAACATGGACTTGAAAACTTCATGTTGGTTTCGTTTTAAGAGGTCTAATGAGCTTTCTTGTTCGGTTGCTTTAATAAAGCTTCATATGCATCATCGACCACATGTTGGCGTAACGAATTATGCGTCGCTGCCGCACTGCTGGGAACAAAGCAGAACAGCCCAAAAGCCACAGCTTATCTCCAAACGCTAAACGATTTTCCTGTACAGAATTAATTGCTTACATACAAATACCTCGACTTACACCGCCGTTTGTTATGCGGGCAGGCCGGGCAGCAGCCGCAGTTGGCCCGCTCTCGCGCCGTATATAATGGTGGGATTAAAAACTCCGGGAGTCAACGAGATAACTTCTCGGAGCCCACCTGGATAGAAAGTACTTACGAAGTTGTGAAAATCGCTCGTAATTCATCCGCAGTTCACAAACAAACGTGTAGGATGCAAATGCGAGGCACTCGGGCGGCCCGCGAGCTCATACTATAGAAGTATAGACCACCGACCAATTCCCAGCTTCCGTCTAGACGGAGATTATGTTAAATATTTCATTTAACTTATTCGTTTTTCAAGTTCTTTATCGCTATAGAAAATTTGTGTTGCCCGCTTTGATATGAAAGGTATTGTTTTGTTAGGCGATTTGTGCGTTTTGCCGGGCGCAGCACTCCGCTCATTTTGTTGGTTCGGCTGTTTACGTTGGCCGGCAAACACAAACAGTATCTACTCGCTGGATGCGATGTGTGAAATGTTTTCATCCCCTGATATTTGCTCACTGTTCGACAATAGCTCTAGTGTCAAATTTCATCATTGTTTCGTCATCAAAAGCTATCGCTTAATTTGAAATGCAGCATTGTTTTTGTTCATATGTCATTTCAATCAACTTCGAGTATAAAACACAATTTTGCAAAACGCGAACCTATGACATTAGTCTTTCTAGAAATGTTAGACCAATCAGTAGGTCGCGCCACGAAATTGAAATAACATTAAGCTATACTAATCTATATATATAAAAGAAGAAGTCCTGACTGACTCATCAACGCACAGCTGAAACTACTAATGTTAGAGAGTTGATTTTTGCACAGTAGGTTACTTTTATAACGTGGGCTAGGGATAAGAAGGGATTTTTGGAAATACCTCCCCTAAGAGGGTTAAAAAGGGGATGAAAGGTTGTATGGGGTACAAGTTTTTTTTTTATGCTAGGAACGTTTCAGCGTCAGCGTTTCAGCGTTTTTGAAAATTCACCCCCTAAGGTGGTAAAAAGGGGTTAAAAGTTTGTATGGAGATTAAGTATTTTTTTGAGCGCGGGACTTGTATTTTTGTGTAAAGGTACACTACTAGAATACAAGAAAGGTAATTACAGCGTGATAAGGGGGTTGAAAGTTTGTATGGAGATCAAACCTTTTTTTTGAGCGCCGGACTTGAAACTTTATATAAAGGCATTTAATTATAATATAAGAAAAGTAATTTCAGCGTTTTTGAAAATTCAACCCCTAAGGGGACTAAAAGAGGCTGAAAGGTTTTATAGGGTATGTTTTATTTTAAGTTAGGAATTAAAAATTTTGTAAAAAGGTATTTCATCAAAAAATAAGAAACTAATTTCGGCGTTTTTGAAAATTCATCCCCTAAGGCGGTGAAAAGGGGGTTTGTATTAAGATCAAACATTTTTTTGAGCGCGGGACTTGAAACTTTGTATAAGGGTATATTATTAAAATACAAGAAAACAAATTTCAGCGTTTTTGAAAATTCAGCCCTGAAGGTGGTGAAAAAGGGGTTGAAAGTTTGTATGAAGATCAAAATGTGTTTTTGGGTGCGGAACTTGAAACTTAATATAAAGGCATATTATTAGAATTAAAAACAATTTATTTCAGCGTTTTTGAAAATTCAACCCCTAAGGCAGTAAAAGGGGGGTTGATAGTTTGTATTGAGATCAAACATTTTTTTGAGCGCGGGACTTGAAACTTTGTGTAAGGGTAAATAATTAGAATTAAAAAAATGTAATTTCAGCGTTTTTGAAAATTCAACCCCTAAGGCAGTAAAAGGGGGGTTGATAGTTTGTATTGAGATCAAACATTTTTTTGAGCGCGGAACTTGAAAATTTGTATAAGGGCATATTATTAGAATATAAGAAAAGTTATTTCAGCGTTTTTGAAAATTCAGCCCAGAAGGTGGTGAAAAAGGGGTTGAAAATTTGTGTGAAGATCAAAAATTTTTTTGAGTGGGGGCTTGAAACCTGATTTCATAATGATTCCGCGTAATTAGAGCAATTTAGCCGAAAAAAAAACTGAAAAGAGGCCAAGAGCGAGTCGAACTCGCGTACGAAGTTCAGTACCATAAAAGGGGTTGAAATTTTGTTTGAAGATCAAAAATTTTTTTGAGTGGGGCCTTGAAACCTGATTTCATAATGATTCCACGTAATTAGAGCAATTTAGCCAAAAAAAAAAACTAAAAAGAGGCCAAGAGCGAGTCAAACTCGCGTACGAAGTTCGGTTAGCATTACGTATAAAAACAAAAAAAAACAATCACTTTTGTTGTATGGGAGCAGCACTTCAATATTTATTATTTGTTGAATAACAGTAGCCAACATCAAAATCCACTTGACTTAAATCTCATACAACTTGCAAAAAAAGAAAAATAATTTCAACATTGCTTAGATCTCAAAATAATACAAAAAAGATGTAAAATGTTCAAGATAAGATTCCACGCGGATGAAGTCGCGGGCAACACAGCTAGTAATAAATAAAATAGGTAAGTAAGTATCCCAACGTTGAATGAACAGATGGCAGGATTTGCCGATTTGTAATGAAAGCCAATATTACTCATTGGCGATACAATGGCGGTCACCCAGTGACATGCCCTACGAAAATATTTATAAAGAATCACCTAATCTGGAGCGCAAATGTTTACTGCTTTCGAATCCCTCTAAATAGAAATTGCGGAAACTTAATATAAATCGTATAATCCATTCTCATGCAGGGGACGTTTTGGGTGGATAAATCTCAATCGGGGGTGAGGAGTGAGACAGTGCAGCGAGCGGGAGGGTCGCAGACGTCGGACTGGGCTGCGGGCCCGACCATCTGCCGCGCCGTAAAATCGATATCATTATTTAGGAACCGAGCGATATTACTCACGTGGTTCTGTTGTGTCCCGCGCTCGCCCGCGCCGCGGCTGCGGGCGCTCAGCGTACGAGCTCCGCCGGCGCGGCGCTGACTCTGCAAAAACCGCACGACGAGCCGCGGCGTCGAACCGTGGGGCAATGTCTATAGGTTAACATATCCCATTTATATGGGGTAGGAAATGGGTCGCAGGGGGACTAAACTTATTTGTTTGTTCGTTAAGCTCATCAGCGTCAACTAGGTAATGAGGCTCGAATGACTAATACGTCACACAAAATGTATGCATTTCGCAAACAACTGAGACTAGGATAGGTATTTTGTCTAGACATTATTTTAATGGACGTAAGTAGGTATGACAAGTTTGGCGTGCATGGTTAAGCATTAATTATCCTAACTCGCTGGACGGTCTAGGTAATCATGGGCTGAAATTACTTATGAGGGTATACTGAGTATAAAGAGCTAGTCGTAAACGTATAAAAATTAAATTTCTGCAGTTAAGGAACAGCTAGAGCATCACTTTTATGTGCTTTGGCTGTAGCTTTAGTTTGAAGAATAATAGGAGCTTAGCGGTTATAAACAGATAAGATATCTGGTTAATAAGTCAGAGATAAACATTCCTTATTTCGACTAGTTTTATATTCAGAAAGAATACTAAGTTTACCGAGAGGGCAAGTTTGTCAAATAGTTTTTTTTCACGTCCGTAATGAAATCAGTGAATGTTTTCTTCGTAACAAAAATGGGAATTACGCCTGCTAAATAATTCCAATCACTTTGCTCCGCCCACTCGGCTACCGTAAACTTCTCTGATTAACTTCTGGGAGTGAGTTGGACGCGTGACATGTTAGCGAAGTGAGCAAACCTCTCGGCTGCTGATAAGATTTGTGGAGCGAACATACGTGCGAGCTAGTAAGTGGTCGGTTGTTCTAATTCGAGTGCCCACGATGGATATTTTTGCACGTATCGAACTTAAAGAGTGATTTTTGAACTTACCAAACTACATGTATGTTTCCACTTCACATGCTCATAATATAACTTTGCTCATAATATTTATATGTATTATATGTATATATATATAATATATATGTTATAAATAGTATAAATATATGTGTATTATTACTTACTTAGTTTATGTACCTACTTATTATAGTTTTATTAAGTATAATATAGATATTATGTTGATTGTACGCAGTGTAGTTTGCCTATTTTCTTCGAATACCCATTCCTTCAATTGCTCAAAGGTTAACTGGAAGAGATCCCTAATAGGGATAAGTTCGCCTTTGTACATATTTCATTTGTTATCAATGTATTTATAACCAGTTGTTGTGTACAATAAAGCGTTTACATACATACATTTGGATGATTAGTAAAAGTACCAATTCATTAATTAAAAACAGATAGTTGGTCGAACAACTACCGTACACCGTACCGTGCTTTTAATTCGTGCTTTTTTAATAAGAAAATTAGTCTACGTTTAGTTACAAGATAGACAGCGCATATACTTGTATGCTGAAAACTTATAATGCCGCTCTATTTCATAGGAGACGACTCAAGTAAGCAAAACTTTGCTGCTGCAAAGTTTTGCTTACTTGAGTCGTGGTAGGCACTTAGTAGATACTAAGTGCCTACCACTACCACGATTATATGCAATGGTAGTTCTAATATGGAATTTGAAAGTAGGGTAAGTTTGATTCGGCTTAATTTGGAAACATCAGATGTCTCGCCACTAGCAGTAGTACGCTACGCATGAAATGAGCTGGTGCTTTGTTTCGTGCTAAAAGGCTTTCTATTTCGGACTAATTGGAATTAGTTGCGGTATTGACAATAAGAATCCATAAACGGCTTATCGCAAAATATATTCCATAGGTGCTTAAAACATGACGTCCTTCATTTAAAGCACATTTGATCCAATTGTTTAATTTTAAAGTTTTTTTAATTGATAACAGACACTTGGTTGTAATTTGTAATTTGATGTTATAGTTCTGTTATTCAATTAACTATTCTTGAAAACTGTAATCAATAAACCATGCAATAATGACTATTATTGAATTTATTTATTCATGTTTATATTTAAATGTCTGACTAATTGTAAGCTCTGCACTACTCGCGATCGAGGTTGTGTGTATTAATTATTTGGCGACAACCAGAATTTCCGCTGTCACAGAATTTACTCATAACCTACGTATTTATGAATGCATGAATCATTTAAGATAAGACTGATTCTGTACCCGTTATTGATCTTGAAATATTGATTGAAATCAGAGTAACGATGACGTAAATGATGACGGTGCGGAGGTAAGCTTTCGGTGGTTTGCAAGAAGTGAGCGGTCGACCAATTAGGCACGTAGTTCCCAATCTGCGGTGTGGTGTGATGACCGGGTGAGTCACGGGAGCGCGGGTCGCCGGCGCAGCGCAGGCAAAGCCGCGAGCGCCTGCGCCGCGCCACCGTGCCGCGCGCCTACATTCCACGCGAACATTGCCTCCCCGCGTTCGCAACCACTGATGCAATATTCAACTTTACTGCGTCCTTGCAATGCCGTAATTCATTGTAACAACTTTAATCGCTCCGGAGTCATTTTTATCATTTTCTCCTCCGCAGGTTCTACGCTTGCCTTCAAGGCCATTTTAGCGCCCTTAATTATGGTAAGCCGTGAAGGAATGACGGATCACACGATTAAATAGGTTGAGAGTGGCTATAGTTTAATTAATGTGTTTAATTTAATATTAGCATAGTTAACTGTACGGGTCTGTTGGGTTTCTCGGCGTCGACGTTCTGTTATGTATTGAGCGCAAAACAAGAGTTATAAATCGAGTAGAGCACGTTAACGTTATACAAATAAGTGGCGGGTGTCTGGTGGCTGTCACGTTGAGTGGCAAATTGGCGTTGTCTCCGCATTTGTTCCACGCGGGGCGCGGCGGCGCTCAGCCTTGCGACTACTGACCAATGTCTATGTCATTGCCGTTCGCTTTATAGCATCACAATTTGCTTGCTTGGAATTTTTAACCGATGTTCAAATTCCGTGGAAATTTCTCCATTCCGGTTAAGCACATAACAGCGACTTTAAAACTATGTGAATTTAATTGAACTCCGGGAGATTTCCATTTATCCGTCCATACCATACTATACACCATCATTTTAGGTAAATGACGATGATTCAGCGGTTTCGGTAAGTAAAGTATGCATTGTTGGATATTTTTAGAACTACTCATGTATTTGCACAGTTAGTAGGTTAAATTGCAGTAAGTTCCACATCAGTAGATACCTGATGTTCAATGTATGTATGTATGGCTATGTTAGTACATCGAATCGAACGGTGTGTCTTATTCGGTATTCTACGTGTATGCCGGCCCTACTGCAGATACCGGGCCCTGCATGGAAGAAGCGATAGCTGATAACCCCGTGTCTGTCTGATGACTTTGGCAAGATTATAGTTTCTCCGTTACTTTATTAAAATATGATGTGGTATGGTAGTTCGTATGCATATTTATAAATTAGTAACTGTATTAAGAATACTTCGATTACAAGTTACTTACTGCGTATAATATTACGGCGGAAAAAGTTTATGCACAAGGCAGGGATTAATTGTTAGGGAATATAAACCGATCACATAGTGCAATATTGGAATAAAACTATAGATGAGTCAGTAGGAAAACACTTAATCTGTATTTTACTTAGGTACAGCGATGCCTACATAGCTAATTTAGCAAAAAACGGCAGGATGCGGAGTCGAAGGCGTGTCGAGCAGTCGACGCGCGGCGCGGGGCGCGAGGCTGCACCGGCCTGATTCTACCGCAAGCCTTCAACGCACCCGCGCTTCTAGTAGTTCTAGATGATATAGATTTCAATTAGCACTACCAAAATTAATGTAGCATCGACTTCGAGGTCTCGATTTAGCTACGCTACCTAATAACGAAAGAAAAACCGCTTTAGTATCGTGTTATATTAAAAGTGATTATGTTACTTCAAAGTCCGTTAATTTCTGCATTAGCTTTGCAATCAGAATCAGGCGTTGCGAGTGTCCGCGGCTGTCAGGCCGGACTAACCCGTCGCTCCAGGTCAGCGCTCCAGCCGGCTATTTATAGAGGTGCCCCTTAAACAGAGTAATTATTCATTGATTAGCACTGCGAGGAATAGGGGATTGCGCCTGATAGCCATCGCGCAAACGAGAATGGTCGCTGGCGCCGTCGCCCGCGCTTCCCGCCGGCTAACTTTGACTCTAGATCCAGCAATATTGACCATAACGACCGCCTAAGCCATTACGTATAACAAATAACTACAGCTGATAACTCACATGCTGAGTGTTCATGGTCATTTGTGTATATTATTGTAGACGTGTATTACCTTATATGCTAATGGAGTAAAGGTAACAAAAATATATGATCATTGATGATAACTAAGATAATGTACTCGTTACTTTATACTGTCGAATAACAATTAAAGGACTTGTGGCGGCCTATAATAAGATGCAATTAGGCTCTCCACTATAATTTAAGGCGAATTTAATGCCGATATTTAAATGTATCTAAAGACGACTCAGTCGTAACTTAGACTTGTGCAATAAAGCTGATGCCGTAAAGGAAACAAGCACCGAAGTTCAACGATGCACGTATAGATTTAGGTATATCCCTACAAAATGGCAAAATAAACAATTGATATGAGGCCAGTCGGGACAATCGCGTCTTTTGTTGATAGGTGTTATAGAAACGCAACATTTTGAAACTATTTATCCCTACTATATATTTTAATACTAATAGTGCCGAACATTAGGCAGAGAGGACCGATATAGCTCTAATGCGTCCATACTATACATAATATATCTATAGTCGTTAACGAAATCGTCACTATTAAATTAAGTGTTTTTTACTGACAAAATATATTTTTGTCGCGTTATCAGCAAATCACATGTGCCATAATTGTGCGACGGAAACCGTGTATCTTTTCTGAAATAAAAAAAGCTTATGAAATTCTTGTGCCCATATTCAATACTATGCTAAAACTTAGTTAAGGCGCCGCGCGATTGTCCAGTTGGGTGACTCAGGAAAATCAAACAAATCAAGACAACTAATAAACAACATTAATCCAATTTATCACCAGAGCTTTCATAATAAGCACTTTAAGAGGCCTTATTCTTTTTAAAATTTCTTTTTTCATATTATGACAAATATACTGATAATTTCATCCAACTTTTTGAAGTAAATAATACTTTTCCCCGAGTTCTAGGTATAAAATAGCTATTTCACGCTTTCAATGCGAGCAGTCGGAAATAAGTTGAAAAAACGAATATTCCGCGTGAATTTTGTCGATTTCGAGTAGTTTTTGAAACCAAAATTATCAATGAAAAATTCAAACTGTAGGTTTCAAATATATACCAATAACCCTGCTCTAGGTAGTAACATCAATAATATGTTAAGAAACATGTTTGATTATAGAGAAAAAATTCTAAAACAATCAGCATTTTAAAAGGAATAAGGCCTCCTAAGTATACATTGATCACAATTGACACTCAAGAGTCCCTCAATAAACTTGATCGCCTCCTTAACAACGGAATACAATTCATCTTCGGGCTTCGTAAATATGACCACGTTTCGTCCTTCCGGCGCCAGCTTAACTGGCTTCCCATACGTAGTCGCAGATCCCTCAGGATCCTATGTACTCTGTTCTCCATCCTGTTTGAGCCTTCTGCTCCAGGATACCTCAAAAGTAAATTCACTTTTCAAACTCCCCGTCCAGGTGGTAAACTTCGTTCCTCCCGAACTCTCAAACTCTCTATTCCTTCGCACCATTCTGGTTTCATGTCCAATTCTTTCGCCGTTCAGGCAAGTCGTCTTTGGAATACACTCCCCCTCTCTATTAGACAAGCCCCAAGCAAGGTAGTTTTCAAGCGGTTGCTGCGTAAGCACCTGCTCGAACAAGAGCTCGAATAGTGTCCATCATCCTATGCAGTAGACATTTCATCGTATTTATTATTATATTATATATAGTATATATCTTATAGTATGTAAATATATGTATCATTGTATTTTTGGTAAAGTTATTATATAATATACATTTATTCACTTGTATCTTAGATGCTCTCCGAACGATTAATTTTCAACTCTGCACCCACTTGAAGCATCTCTGTTTGGCCCTATGGTTGACTGGTAGAGAATGCCATTAGGCATTAAGTTCGCCATTTGTACTGACTTTTGTTTTGTGCAATAAAGTTTAAATAAATAATAAATAAATAAATTGATAAGAAACCATCCTTATTTTCATGCCATAAAAGGTAAAGTATGTAGTATCTATCTACCCTATGTTAAGTAATGGTTTGATGATTAATAACTTTCAATGTCAATGTTTGTATTATGCACGATTTACATCCGTATCTATTTGCCAAATAAAGGGAGTTCAGTGCGTAGAAAATTAACTGTTCGTAAAATTTGGTTTCTGATTTCAAATTAATTGATGTTGAATTCCTGGGATGCCAATGCACACTGCTAAGGGTGTATACGGAACCCCATTATCGACCCTATAAAACGAATTCCCAAACTTTTTCAGTTCGCGGCGCACTTACCCTACCTACATATTAGTATTTTGTCTCGGTGCCTTAGGAACTTAAAATTCGATATATCATCAGGAAATTTGTTCTCACGGCGGCGGCGCGACTCTCTAATTCCTACGACGCGCCAGGGCGCCACGGCGCACACTTTGGGAACCCCTGCCCTATACTCTATTAACAGACTGAACTGCACATCCATTGATCCAGATAATATTAAACCTTTGAAGGGCTCTATATATTATTATTATTACATTTGTAGAGACCATACAAATATGTGATATGCCAGGACAGGACATATTATATCTTAATTGATCCTTACTGATAATATAAACGCGAAAGTAACTTTCTATTATCTTTTGACGGGTAAACTAATAAAGCAATTTTGATGAAATTCGGTATGTAGAAAGCTTTATGGATCCGTGGGGCTTAAAATCTCAACCTCTTCGGAAAAGTCAAGTGCGGAAGTGTCAAAGTTATATTTTTTAAGTTTGAATGGTTTGAACAAATCACATTCAGAAATAGACTTCAGAAAAAAAAATATTTAGGTAATGAACATGAAATATTAGTTTACTGATTTTATTATTATTTTAAATCTTTGTTTGAAGAGCTTATAGTCACTTAGGTGACTATGATACTCTGTTAGTATGCAGTTTTTATGTAAATTTCATCTCCTTTAAACCTATTTTAACAATTATGTACAAAAGTTTAGCCTCATCTGATAAGGGAAACGCTAAAATCTGGTTACACCCCCCACTTCTAGGTTATCGATATTTGCGAAAATACAAATTCTTAGGGTGTAAAATAAGGAATTAACCTAGTTTCATGCCATAATACAAAATGAGTCCACGATATAGAAGCTATATAGAAATGAAACGTTTAATTAATTATATTTACTGAACCGAGATGATATTTGGTAGGTATATGTATACTAAAAGCTTAACACTTACGGAAAGACATATATGCATTTTATTGTTGTAGGCTAAAAAGTTTCCGAAAAAACGTATTCTTCTCGTGTAAAACGCCGACATAATATTACGTAAGAAAAAATATAGAACCCCACCGGATAAAATTATGTGATTTAGTTTAGTTCAGACAGTCCTTAGTTTTTGTAATGCATGTAAACAGTAGACCAACCATTTTGCCGCTATTGGCACAAGAAAAATATCGCGAAAATATTTTAGTTCCGATGGAAAATAACATTTACCAGCAGAAAATTCTACTTCCTGTCTAGAGGAAAAGGTAAAATTGAGAGCGCGTATACAGGTTGTGATGTACGAAGCCTCAAGTGGCATCTGAATGAGATTTTGCTTTAAGCTCGCGCAGGAAATACGAGTACGAATACTAATCTGAAGTATTTTTGTCATACGATCATATAGGCTTAATAGGAGGTGCCCGCGATTTTGTCCGCGTAGGTATTCTTAGGGTTCCGTACTTCAAAAAGAAAAAACGGAACCCCTTATAGGATCACTTTGTTATCCGTTCGTCCGTCCGTCTGTTAAGACGATCTATCTCTGGATCGCGCGAAGGTAGGTATTGAGTTGAAATTGAAACCGTATACTCAGATCTACAGTTTATTGAAGTTGTGAATAAAAACTTCTAAGTTAAACTAAAAAAATATATGGCCATTTGTGCCGCAAATAACGTAGGTACATTTTGACACCCTCGAGACCATCAAATTTTTGCCGTCATATATACTACAATTATAGGAAAAAAATCCGAAAGCTATACATTTGTAATTCATAAAAAATACAGTCTTTTTTTAAAGTACGTTATCATTATGATTTCTAATCAATTATCGAGGAGAAGTTATGGTTAATGGTATACATTTGTGCAGAACCATCGGTGGGTGCGTCCCACTTGCACTTGTCCGCTTATCTTTTTTCTTTACCTTACGCGTGTAAAAAGTATCCTATAAAAGTCTTTGGATGTCCAGCTACCTTTGTACCAAAATTAATTAAAATTTGTCCAGCTGTTACGGCGTGATACAAAACAATAGGTGATCCTGCTTTGCGCTATTAAGATTTCTCCTGAAATAATGACTCCTCTAAGGAAGACAGATTTTTAATACAAATGACAAATGAATTTTATAATAAATAGTATAAATAAATGTAATATTTGTTTCAAGTTAGCAAAAGTGAGCTAGTGTACGTAATTTGTTTTTCAAAAACAGCTCTAACGATTCGGATTTTGATAAATGCTTTCAGTATTCATCTGTAACGCAACAAGTCATACAATGGCCGGACAAAGCGCTGTTGTTTAGTGGGGCATACGTGATAAACTGAAAAAATTATAATCCGTCAATATATCACTCATTTGTAAAAAAATGACGTGTGCTATGTCAATTATTAATCGCAAGTCCTTTGCGCTAATTCGACAGAGTTGTTTGATTTATTTTCTATAAGGACGTAAACATAATATATATATAAATGTATGTTGTTGTTTACCTCTGCCTGTTGTTTTAGTTTAACTCATGTTTTTATTTTCCATGAGGTTTGAGGTGTGTATAAAGACTATTTGTATTTGCTTAACTAATATTGAGGTAAGGGTCAAATAGCGCATATCACCGGAGTAGAAATATAGTGGCGAAATCTCGGACACATGTCAGTGTCAAACGTTGAATTAAGGCCCTGTACTTAGTAGGTGAGTATCATGTGCGGAAAACAGCTACGACTACGAGGATTAACTTTCTTTACTTGATTTTTTTGCACCTTGACAGGAGATTAGCCCGATAAAATACTCAATACAAGTTTAAGCCAAATGCTATTTCTTTTTCATTTGGACGTGCAACACTACATTCAGATAAGCAAACGACGTATTACTAAGGAAATGCATTTGAGAAACACGTGTAACGCAAATTACAGCCTTAACTTGTCTGATATCTCTTTATACTTACTTTACCTTTAAATAAGAATTTTGTGCACATTCATTTAAACGATGTTGGTCTGATAAAAGTCTAATTAAATATTTTATGCAAGTATGTCCTCTAAAAATTAGATTACTGATTTCGGGGTCCCTATAACTATGGACAACCTCACACAAATCGAGTAGTCGCATCGTAAGCTCTAGTAGGCTTGTGTTACATTTATTAAACCTTTAATAATTGTTTCTGCTTGTTTAAATGTAAATGCTTTAAAAATTAAGCTTAATTTTGAACACAGAAATAGTGGGTTTGCATATCAAAACTTTATTTTGAAGTAAGCACATGCACTTGAGTATTTTATAAAAGACCGGCCAAGAGCATGTCGGGCCACGCTCAGTGTAGGGTTCCGTAGTTGCCTATCCTTCACAATAGATGGGCTTAAATTAGGTACGAGAAAGATTTCTAGCTCTATAAAAAAGGTCGTAAACGCCAAAGTAACTAATTACTTATTACCTTCTGGAAGTTATCGATTATACGCGCCAGATTGAGTGGAATCTTTAAATGCGGTATGGCAGTTAACTAATATGTGTAACGTTCGAAGTATAAGGACACCGCGCGGCACGCGACACGTTTTAAAGAAAATTATGAAATTTTGCGATAACTCAAAAACAGCTCGACCGATTTTATTTAATATAGTTTTCGTTGAATTTACTTATAAGGCCTCATTTTCATTAATTTTTCCATAATTTTTTGACTCGTGGTTTAAAAGTTAGAGGGGGGGATGCTAATTTTTTTATTTTCAGAGCGAATATTTACAAAACTGCTGACTTTTTCAAAAATTACGTTATAAGACCCCTATTATTTTTAAAAGACCTATTCAACGACACCCCACACACTAGTTTGAAACGAAAAAAAAAATCACCCCCACTTTAGGTGTTCGAGGTACAAAAAAAAAAATTTTTTTTTTAGTTTTTATTTTACCGTTTGTCGGCGTCATACATACACATACTCATACCAAATTTCAGCTTTATAGTACTAATGGTCACGGAGCTAAGCCGTGGACGGACGGACAGACGGACATGGCGAAACTATAAGGGCTCCTAGTTGACTACGGAACCCTAAAAATAATATGGATTTTTAGGCTCATCTTTCTCATGTACATTCGGATCTCATATAAGAAAAAGTGTTCCAAAACAAAAGTGTACACTAGCAACTAGCACGAAGGTAAGGAAAATTGTACTAAAACGTTTAAACACGAATTGAGATTTAATTAAGTTTCTAAATATAGCAGCTAATTCAAGAAACTGCCTACATGTTTTATTATGTACGTGAATTCGGAGTAGGCAGCCATATGTTTTCAGAGGAAGCATGAAACAACGATAGCTAAGTCGGGAATATCCCAGAGGCTGGCTTCACAGAATAAACGGTTTTAGACTAAATATTATTAAGGAAAACCATAGTTCATATTTATTTTACGAAATTCCTGGTTTTTTATTAGTACTTCATATTAACGTAAAATAAAATATCGTTAACGTAAAACTCCAAAATTCTGAAGTATCATTAGTCTGTTAGCATATTCCGATATTTATTTATTCTACAATGTCTTAATAATGACACGATGTATTCCTTAGAAGTATATTTTCTTTCTTTCTAGATACTCATAAATACGAGTTATTCTGGTTTCGTAATTATGATTCCGAATTTCACATTATATGCAGATGGAGCTTATGGAGATACAAATATTATTGCCAGTTGATGCACAACAAGCTCACCTTGTCAAAGGTTAAAATGATAATATTATAAAAGGCAAGAATGTCAACCTATACCTTGCAGGTAGGTACCTAACATACATATATGTAATATGTATGTCTCAATCATTCGTGTTTATGTTAAACCAATTTCTATCAAAACTTACATATTAAATAACTACAAGCTTTTTCACTAGCGGTTTTTTTTGACTTGTGAGATATTATTATAGAATATCATTAGGTTACTAAATAAAAACATAATTAGAATTCCAATCAAAGTAAACAACAAATGTACTTGCTTTTGTAGGTACTAGTTTACTTGCTAGTATTACTGTTTTTGATCGCAATGGAGATTAGGTACATGCCATAGATGCTAAATGTTGGTAACCGGAGGTGTGTATGCATTCGAATTGGTTTTCAGAACCAGGTTCGAACACCTATCACGTTTTGACGAGGTATCGTGTGATCGATTCCCAGGCTTGACCGGTTTAATCGGGAAATTCGTGGAAGGTCTCCGTCAAGCCCCGTCTTACTCCTAAAATTCTCAATGCGTTAAGGAAACTTTTAGGTTTCTACCGCCGATAAAATCTGCCTGATCTACCAAAAGTGTCAGATTAATTTGTCATCTTTTTTATTTATGTTTACTCAAGCTTTCTTAATTATGCTACTACGAAACACCCGTGGGCGTGATCGGTCCGTGCCGTTGTAAGCCGATAGTTATTCAAAACATGTTTATTTAATGTCACATATATTTCTGCAAGTTATAGGTACATATCAAACTACTAATTGATTTATAACGAGTCAACAAAGTCGATAACCCCGACGATGCATGAATATTACATTGGTCTTGCTCTCGCTCGTGTCCCGAGTTATAGAAATGGCATTTTTGTTCGGAGTGTAGTCGATAATTTGATAATAATAGATGGGCAGTAGTGTAAGGCCGCGGAAAGTGATGCAGTTCGGCGAGCGTTCGGTCTGGGGTGGACAAAATCAATAGTCGCTACCTACGAATAGCTACCACTACACAGCCGCGGAATCTGCACACATTCGGATTCTTTATTCGGCTTATATCCGATCCGGCCGCGGCCGCACGTTCGACCGAAATTGTCTTCAGCGCTTGGCACAGGTGCCGCCTGCATTTACTTTTACGATTACCTTCTTAAGATTCAACATTGGGATGGCTGTCTATTAACTAATGTAGCTACTTATCTAAACAATAACTAAGCTTTTTGAACGATATTTATCCGCTGCGCGGTATAGCCTTCCCACACTATTGCGAGTATTCGGAACTGCAATGGTGGGCGTCCATAATATTGAACTACATTAATCGGAGTGTGGAACAGGCCAGTAGGTAGCATGACCATTGGCAAAACGAAATGAAACCAGTTGGGCATGTCCATCTATTAGTGCTCGAGCGACTTGCAGATACCTACAACAACTGAAGCATACTTATACGGTCAACTATCAATCATATTTCCGCTACAGTTAAGTCTATAAAATGTGTGTCACATTGCGGATGCCAAGAAAATACCCTAATAATAAATTAGCATAGTAATGTTTGTGGCCGTTATGTTAGGATTGAGTCCGCTTTGATTAATATAAAAAATAGGAAGGAGATAGGAGTGTCACTGGCCTTTGGAAGTGATCTACAAAGTCATAAACAAATAATTAAAATCCTTATTAAAAATCAATAACTTAAAATTCTGCTTCAGTATGAATATATTCTTAGAAAATCGTCACGTATAATTAGGCATAAACAATCATTTTAATGGGATAACGGCTAGCACTGATAGTATACGAGTACTTAATTAGTAACTGGCAACATATAGGCAAAGCCCATTTAGAGAAGGTGTAATATTCGTATACACAGCGCATAATTTCAACACAGTTCAATCTGTTGTCAAAAGCTTTTCTTTCGGTCAATATAAGACAATACTAATAATACTGTTTATAGTAAAATTATTTCATACAATACGCCTTGATACGTGTACGATATGATGTTTGTTTTGTACGATGCGCTTAATATCTTAAATAGAAGCATGACATTGGCTTTAGCAGACGAGACTGGTTACAAAATTAATATACTGCCAAGTTAATCATCTTCAATAATATGTTTACTCCGCCCCGCTCTTTGGTAGGGTATCCTTAAATTATAAATTGAGCTTATATTAACCTAATTAATTAGTATGGCTAAATCGTAGGTTTTGAGTTTGATTTTGCATTAGGTACCCGCACGTATTTCGATTTTGGATGTTCCTACGAAAAAGTACAAAACCTAATCTTGTGATGGAATTAATTGTACTGTTCTTCTTAGTAATAATTAAACTTAATTATTTTAATTAGGGGCTAGAAAAGTGTGTACAACTTACAGCGCGAAAATCGTAAACACCTAATTTTTTCCTTTACCATAGTCGGGTAATGGTATTTACATCTATCTGTTTAACATAGATAGGAAAAAGTCCGATAGGAGGCATCTCCAAGTTGGTGTCATAAAATTTTGTTGAAGATCTGATGATGAGATCATTCAAGAATCGAAGGAATTCCTCAAACATTTGTAATTTCTTGGTGTTTTATAGTAGCTCGCCCAATAGTTTTCGAAAATACGATTTCTTCTCAATAAAGACAGTTTTAAAATAACTGCAACGTACAGTCTATTACGAAACTGTAAACATTTGTAATAAAACTGTAAGCTGAGTGGATTTTGACTATTTTGCACCAAAATAATCGCTCTGTATGCAAGAATTGTCACTTTTAAATCACCAGGGGCTAAATTCTACGTTTCTAGCGACATCCGTCCGAAATACCATCACTGTATTTGTCAAAATCACTTAAGATCTCGAATTCTAAGCATTGTTCATACCTACATCTGTGCCAAGTGTGACTGTGGTCTTGAAAATCAAATTTTGACGTATATGAGAGTTTCGTTCAAAACGACACCATTGGGGTGATCCGAAGGAACTATACCTATATAAATTGGTTACCTGAGGCCACGGACTGGTTAACCTGGATACAAATTTATAATTTCCTACAAAAAAAAACAGCACAACATTGAATATATAAGGTGTATTTATATTTAATTCCGTTATCCAAGGAACTACTGTGAAAGATGCAATGCAAAGCCAACTAGAAGCAGGCACTGGGAGACATTGCCCCCGCTTAGATTAGCCTGTACGCGTACCAGTCACATGTTCACATCATAATTATAGCTTCTGATCCTGTCCTGATTACTACAAAAAGTCTCAATCTCCAGGCTTGATACATGCACATTATAGGGTGGATAGACTATGAACAACTCATACTTTGTTAAAGTATACCAAACAAAACAATCTCATCGAAATTAATACTAACTTCACTAATCTGTTCACAGTTTTTTAAACTTTTAAAAAATACTGACCTAACAGCTGAGTGAATCACTAAAAAATACCCAAATCAGCATTAAGTCTGCGTAAAAACTGAGGTGTTTATATGTTGTTTCCTCGATTTCTCAAGAACTCCATCTAATAATCCTGACGACCTGATGTACACAAACACAACACAATATTATAACAAAGTGACAGGAAAGGGAATTAACCTAGAAAGCAGAGTTAACTCCATTCAAACCTTATTTAAAAAGCCAGTAAAAACTACCATTTAATAATGTAAGTTTATTAAGCTGCACTAGTGATGCATAAGAAAATTATTGTGGCTATAAAACGCGATTACAGGAGCTTTTACTATCATGAACGCATGATCAAGCTAAAGAAGCTTTTATGTACCTAACGCTTTACATAAAAGCTTCCAATATTCCAATATTCACGTTCTCTTCGCTCTTGATCACACTCACAGACAAACACAATCAAACACATTTTAATGAACATTATCTAAAACTCGTCCTACGGTAGTATTGTTCATTTGTCATTTAGATTTCTTCAGTACCTAAGGCATGTCAACAGCCGCATTGCTTTCGAACCGGTCATGTATGTTCCGACTTCCACGATACAGTATGCCTAGTATGAAAGTCACAGTTAAATTATGTTACATGTAAAAAAAAACATGGCAAATAAATCATTCTTATTCTTATAGCAATGACTAGTTAGTAAGTGAGGCGATGGCGGGTTACTGTTATATCAGCTAATGGGAAAGTCCTAAGAGGAGGAAATCTGTCGTAAAACCGATAAAATAAATAAGATTCTTGAATTAAAGATATGAGTCACTTAGTTATATGCGTTGTACGTTGTACATATATATTATTTTTTAAGAACCTACTATTAATTGTAAACTGATGATTTTCTAGCTGTTAGCTTTATCGTTATAATCGAACCAGTTATTTAAATTGAATAATAAAGCTTATGCCTTTTGGTTAGGAATTAGAATTAATGAATATACAATGTCCTTCCGGAAAAATTTAATGGCGGGTCGTACATTAGCTTCGGTAACGGTGCTTTAAATGATTTTAACATTCCAGATTGATTTAAACTCGAGTATGATAATCCTGGGCAATTAAAGTTACAGTTCGGTTTTAATGAGATTAAAGCCATAATTTGATTTAATAGTTTAAAGTAGTTCTTTGGGCGCATCCGCTGTAAAGAAGCCGCTCGCGGGGCTCCTGTAGCATACTTGTTATTGGCCACGCGGTAATCTCATAAATAACTGGACGTGGGCGACAAAATTACATACTAATAACACCTCCGTATAGTTAAGACATTTTAATCGCTCTACATATGTTTTATATTAAGTGAATACCTAATACACGCCAGGCCAAAGGTACGGAAACAAGCTTATATTACAATACCAAGCTGTGATTTCCTTACGGAATATATAACAAAATTACGTCAATAACCCAAATTCTGCTTGAGAAAATTACCAGTTCAACATTTTTATAAAAAGGCAATAAATAAAGACGACATGCAACTTTTTTCCGAAGTTTCGCAAGTTATTTGTATATTCTTTTTTTTACATTATGATGGTTTAATAACAATGGGCGTTTTAATGATTTATTATTTTGGGGGTGAACTTAAAACTAACTAACAATTTTGGTTCAGTGATCCAAACAGAATCTCAAAAACGTCACTTGTCCCGATCCTGCGCAATTTCTCGCCAGTTTTCGGCTTTAAGCTTACGCAGAACTAATGGTTACTTATATATTATATATATATGTATATATATATATATATTATACACAATGAAGATTTTATTAGAAACTTTAAATATTCCATCCTTTTGGCCTGAGCCGTCTGAGGTGTACATACCTATATCTTATAAGGTAAGTAAGTAGTAGGTATACTATAGGTATATTGTTATACACCGTGGGCGTTAATAACCCGAAAGATTTAAACCACGTATTTTTGACGACAATACGAGTAAATAATGTTATATCAACATGGGTCTAATTATGTGTCTTAACTAAATTACTATTTCAGTACAAATTAAATCATATTAATTTCCCGCTTCTTTGTGAACAAGTCTTTAGTTGAAGAAGAGAGAGCGAGCATGACACTCTACGAATCGCTCCGAAATCATACGACGAACGGCGAATGCCGTGACTTGTGTTCTATGACAAGTAGTGTCAAGCTATCGCTGTTTCACTTTTGACGGGTTCAAATTTGAACATTGGCATAATGACATGAATTAGGGTGTGTTAGACTGGAGATTTCTTAACTTTTGATGTGTTTTAAATAATTAGTATCTCCTTAATTATGAGTTTTTGGACTATATGTTACATAAGTTTATATACTCTAATTAGGCTCTAGTATCGTTAGCTTAAATCTTTCGGGTTATTAACGGTCACGGTGTATAACTGTTGTAAGTAATCGAATTAGTTGCTCTATGAACTGTAGAACAACACAAACGAGTTTAATTTGAAATAGTAGAAATGTTTAATGTTTTACCTTTTCAACCCACATACCTCCGATATTTAAAAATGAACCGAAAAATGTACTCGAAAAACAAAAATTGATATACTTATCGAATCTGATGCTCACATAATTTCATGAGATTCCGTTGAGAAATGTGGCCTGCAGGTGAGAACAGCCGGAAATCCGAACATCCAAACATCCGGACATACGAAAGACTTTAGAACATGTAAAGTACAAATAGTAATGCGATTATTTAAGCTCATACACGAGTAGTCACGCTAAAATCATTTGTTTATAATCAATCATTATTGCCATTAATGTTCTGACTGGTTTGCCTAATTTTGCGTGTGTAAATAAATCTGAGTACCGTAAAACAGTTCAGGTCAAAAGTAGTAAACATGTCACAAATATTTTACGAGTTAAGAGATTGATGTGTCATGCTTTATGCTTAATGTTTAGGAATAATTAAAATAATTGGTTTTATATTAGCTACTAAAATAAAAAATATAATTCACTTTAGGAAAATGGGACTTAACTACCTATCTACTACATCTAAGGCAGAACCAAGATCATAGAATGTAAAACTAATTTTTAAATGTTTTTTCACTTCTCCTGCTCAAAAAGTACGTTATTTTAGCTTCGCGAAGCGGGGTACGTTATTTTAGATTTTCCAAACTATCAGGCTCGCCTATAGCCACACGTGACCGAAGTAAATACTGCAGGATCCGCTGGAGGCAAATGGTCGATAAGCGGCACTTGATCTTCAGTTCGGCCTGGATCGACATATTTGTGCGACGTGCCGTCCAAGAGATTCCTCCACATTAGAGAGATAGCCCCACATTTCGAATGCGTCAATCCTGTTCCAAATGCGTGCCTTAAGGGTCCAGGTTTCTGAAGCGTATAGAAATATAGAGAAGATCAGGGTTCTCATCAGCGTTGTTTTCGTTTTTTTGCTGATACTTCTCTCTTCCTCCAGATCTTCTCTAGCCGCTTCACCGCTACCTTTGCTATCTGGGCTCTTCCATAACCTGTTTTTCACAGTCACCATGCGCGGCAGCCAAAGATCCAAGGTAGACAAATTTGTCCACGGTATCGAGGTTGGATAGTTCTGCCGTTCGTTGCAACGTGCCCGCCCGATCTACAAACATGTCTTAGCCCGATTAATATGTAGACTTGTAGACCATAGGTACTCCACGCTCACTTTTTGGACCCTTTGCAGAAGCTCAGCTAGTTCTGTTTCGGTATATAGAGCCTATAATGGTTGTGTCATCTGCAAGCGTAAATTATTAATGAGGTGTCCTCCGGTCCGTACGCCTCCATACCAATCCTCCAGAACTCTTCTCATGATGATGTGTTCGCTTACGAGATTGAATAGCTGTGGTGGGAGGTTACACCCTTGTCTAACTCCACGGTTGGTCTGAAAGGGTTCTGATTCGGTGTCTTCTACTCTGATCCTAGAATTGCCGTCGAGGTACAGGTTATGTACAAGGAAAATTAGGTGATCTGGTATACCCATCTCTCTCACGACTGCGAACATCTTCTTCCAGCTGATTCGGTCAAAGGTCTTCGCATATGCAATGAACTCCCTAGCCTTCTCGATGAGCAGCCTCAATATCTGTTCGCGTGTACGTCTCTACTTCTGACAAAACCTGCTTGTTCCTTTGCAATCTGCCCGCCGATAAAACTTTCAAGCCTTTTATTGAGAATATGCAGAAAGACTTTACTCGCATGCGATTTTAATGAGATGTGTTGTTTTTAGCTTAAATTAATAATAAATAGACTACAGGGGTCGGTTTATATTGACTTGTATACTTATCTTATAAAACCGGCCAAGAGCATGTCGGGCCACGCTCAGTGTAGGGTTCCGTAGTCGCCCATCCTTCACAATAGACTCTTACAAGTCCTTTACGAGAAAGATTTCAAGCTCTATAAAAAGGTCGTAAACGCCAAAAGTTACTGTAATTACTTAATATGGCATGTATTTAAATCGATATCTGTATACTCCCTTTTTTCGATCAAAATAATTGAAAGTTTCAACAAAAATACTGACTTGCACACTAATTATGCACACTAAATAATGCGAATTCAATATACTATTTAAAGGTATGTATTTGCAAAACTGTTTTACTGGATATTAAAAAAAAAACTAACCTAACCTTACCCGGCCGAGTCGGATCTTAGTGTGCAGTTCGAGGATAATTAGTGTGCAAGTCAGTATTTTTGGTGAAACTTTCAAATATATCCGATTTACGAACCATATTTTGGTGTGAATTCGGTTAAAAAGATCATCTCGTTTTGTATGATGTTTAAGTTTTTTTTGTAGGACATGTTCAGTTAATCAATTGTTTTTTTTGCACAGCATTCGTTTTTCTGGTATGCATTCAGTTAATTAGTGGAGTTACCTAGTGTACTGAAAATGTATACAGATGTGCATTTAAATATATCCCATTACTTATTACCTTCTGGAAGTTATGGATTATACGCGCCATATTTAGCGGAATGTTTAAGTGCAGTATGGCACTTAACTAATATGTGTAACGTTCAAAGTATAAGGACACCGCGCGGTACTTACGTCATTTTAAAGAAAACTATGAAATTTCGCGATAACATAAAAACTGCTCGACCGATTTTATTCAATATAGTTTTCATTGAAAGTACTTATAAGGCCTCATTTTCATGATTTTTTCCATATTTTTTTAACCCGTGGTTGAAAAGTGAGATGGGGGAGGGGACACTATATTTTTTATTTTCGGAGTAAATATATACGAAACTGCTGACTTTATCAAAAAATAATGTTTATAGACCCCTATAAGACCTATTCAACGGCACCCCACACACTAGTGTTGGAATGAAAATAAAAATCACCCCCACTTTAGGTGTACGAGAGTTACCCGAAAAAAACTGAGTGTCCATTCATACACTGCAGTTAAAAATGGGAAACGAGTGTGAATTGTACTGACTACTTAACCTATGTTGGGCGTCGCATGGCAAGTCAATTATACGGAGGATACGTCACTAATTTTCGATTTTTCAGTTTACATAACAGAGGGAAAGGCACAGACATAATTTTTTTCATGATTTGACATCGACCATTTTCGTCTCTGTTGCTCTAAATAACTAGAATAGGTTACAAGGACTTTTTCCGGGAGTTTTGAAAATTGTAGAGAATACTCTCTAGTTGAAATTTCATATAAATGTTTTTATCGTAAAATGAGCAAGAAAGGATACATATATTGTCAAAATCTCTTAGTCTATTTTTTTATATGGCTGATCAGCAAAGTAACGAGGCGGCAAATGCAAATTCACCAATTTTCGAGACTTCCAGTTTTTTTTTCAACGGAACCTATTTCGATGCAAAATGACTGTTTTCACTCACTAGTTTTAACGCTTTGTTACGTTGCGTTAATTCATGTTGTAACTTCAAAATCGATGCAAAATATACTCAGCTACATGTACTCGTACACACAATATTGTTTTGAAAATCTACGAAATACATTTGACTCAGATAAGACAGAGACAGACTTCTCATTTTCATCCCTTTGCGCTGGCAGACCCGCAGGCAAAAGCTAGTATTATATAAATCAACGTGTGACTGGGATAGCAAAATTCATAAAATTTACCAGAGCAAAGAAAATTTAGCTAAGGAAGGTCTGCTTATTTGTATATTTGTTGAACAATAACATGTCAATGTTTTATTGGGGTGTGTAATGATCTATATAAAAATAAATGGTATAAGTATGTTGGATATAACAACATTTGATATAATTTCAAAGGGTATAATCACTCATTTGATAATAATAAACGTTTGGTATAATTTTAAAATATCTATTTTTATTTCGTATATTTATCATTTAGTAGAACACTTATTTCCTATAACCATCATATGGTATAATGTTCATTTGGTATAACAACATTTGATATAATTTCATATGGTATTATTTCAATTAGTATAAAGTACATTTGATATAATGTTTCATTTGATATAACAACATTAGGTATAATTTCATATGGTATAATTCCAATTAGCATAAAATACATTTGATATAACAAAATTAGGTATAATTACATATGAATTGCGTTTTATTTACCTAACCCAAAGATTTCTTTCGTTTTTTGTAGTGCTCGTACCTAACCTATTTTTCTGGTAGCAGTCTTTTTTTTTCTGGGGGATGCAGTTCAAACCTATTTTTTCTTCTTTTTTTTCTAACCTAACCTACGTTTCTAATTGAACTTCGGCTCTGCCCCCCCGCCCCCCTATTTCTCTATACCCTATACCTTATTCCATTTGAACTTTAGATAAAAAGAACGTTATACAGTAAATTCATTAGAAGAAATATTCATTATACTTAAAGAATGTTATATTAAATGTTATTCGATAAAATGATCAGTATATGAAACAATAATTATATCAAATGTTGATATATTAAGTGTTGTTATATCATTCAATAATTATATCAAATGAGCGTTATACCGACTGAAATTATATCAAAAATTTGTTATAGCCATCGTTACGTACCCGAGAGTAACTTATTATAGTGCTTCAGTTTCGTCAGCAATCTTTTATTATTATTTGTGGATACATTATCGAAAACAAAAAAAAACACCGGTATCATAAATATTGGTGCTTTTATCACATCGAAGTTTTCAACATTATGTGCGAAGTGGGGCATTTGGGTCAGACAATTTTAGTAACGGCTTAGGTCAGTCAGTTTTCCTTGATAAATTGTGTAAAGCGTTTCCGATAGGGCCGTTAAGGAAGAATTGACATAATCACTGTTCACGCAAATAAATATTCCATTCTTAAATCGTTTCTGCAAAGACCCAGATTGCCGCATCCTAACATGAAAAGTTCGGCAATTTATTTAACTAGCTGTAACAGGCACACAATGCCAACAGAAAACAAAGAAAAGCGTTTCTGTAACTTTTGTTTATAAGGAAAACTACGAGATAAGGCCGTAACTCGGCGATATTAACCGACCCAACTGAAAGGTATACGCTTCGCAGTACACAGTACTTAATCACATCATCAAATATTATACAATAAATGCTGACAATTGAATCCTGTATAATGTTACTTAAATGTTCCCATGTTCGTTATAATTAGTAATTAATAATCTGCTAGCTTTTCAGCGACCGTGATCGGATTATAAAGATAAACAAGTTCATTGTCACAATGTCATAACTGCAACAACAATGCGTTATGCTTATGACATAATTGTTATGTGATGCGGTGCCTGTAATTATAAGAACATAACATACGCGCCGCGCGTGCAGCGGCGGTCGTGACATCGTTCGGAAGGCGAGGGTTTACTAATTGGGTGTAACAGATAGATAAGCTATAAAATCAATGGGGAGGACAAAAGCTGCATCTTCAATTTATGTGTATGTGGATTCGTGATGCGTCGCGGTCCGCCGCCCCCGCCACCGGGCTTCATATTTATACGCTAAAGCGGGCGTCGCTAAGAGTTCAAACGTGCGTCGGGCGCTCGGAACAGTAGACGATTGAGAAGCGAATCGCACCGCGCGGGTAGACAAGGGCGAGTGCAGTGTGCAGTGCGTACGGGTCTCGACCCGCTCTTGTGTCGCTGAAAGCTCGCCGCGAAGCCTCCAGCTCTCGAGCGGCGGCACCGCGCGAGCGCCTGCCTCCGCCGACCGCGTCAGTGCCGGGCCGGCCGCGCCACAGATACCACGCTCCCGGCTACAGACGCTCGCAGCCCAGCTGGAACAGTGACATAAACATTATACCAGGTCTCCCTGAGACGACCTCGATACTCCCGCTACCATACTGATATAGAGGTAAGTCTTTTCAACCACTACAAAAATATCACCCATTAGTTTTTAAAACTATTTTTACGTAAACTATTACTTTTACTTGAAAAACTTAAAGTACCTACTTATAAAAAAGTTAGATCGACTTGTGTAGAATTGGTAAGTAATAGCGAATAGTTACTGAAAGCGAGTTGTAGACGGGAAGCGGCTAAGCGCCGGCCGGCGAGCTTTTCCGCCGCTATTCGAGAAAACGTGTCCGCTCAGACAGAAGGATGAGCTTCAGCATGAACGAAATTTTCTTTTCAGTTTTAAACTGGATAGTTTGGATTGTACGGAATTATTTATTTTACATGTTTTTATTTACTAAAAACAACATAAATAACATTATTTTTTAATTAAGAAAAAAATGTGTACCTACTGGTGAAAATTAAAAAGTTAATTTAAATTAACTCATTAGCTTCTACAAAATATAAGAATAAAAAATAATGACTTAAAATTATTAATTAGTTACGAATGTAAAATAATACAAACCATAAACTAAATTATTTAAACGCAAATTTTCTAGATGGACGCCTTTCCCATTAAAACTTCACACTTTAACTTAATTATAGCGCTGGTCATAGTGCGTATAATTATTAAGTATAATTACTCGTGCGATTAAATGAAATACTTTGACAATTGGCGAATCAGACAAGTGAATAATGGTTTGAATAGGTTCGCGTGAGTGGATCCGATCGGCGGGCCCGCGGCGTGGCGGATCCAATATTTCACACCGCCAACCACTAATCATTCTCGATTGTACCTTACAAGTACAACGAAATCAATTCGTCTACTTAATTCGGTCGAAACAAGGTAATTTAAACTCTGAGACTTTATCACAAAGCGTGTAGAATCTGATTGCAAACAATGAGGGAGCGACGTGATTGCTTCAGCGCTCACTATGTGGCGCGTTCGATTGGAGACGACTCTTTCAGGAGGTTTCAGGTATTTTGATAGCCGTCTGTTTAATACCTACTTTCTGTTAACTGTGATCACAGGAGATTTTGAGCAAAGTAGAAAATTAATCACAAGGATTTTAAAGTCGTTACTAGGTATATCGCAAATAAAGTACCAACAGCGAGCGACCTATTGTTTACAAAACAAATAAAAAAGGTGATTATCACTTCGAATGTATTTTGTATTAGTATGTGATAATTGAATAAAAAATATGATTGTTTTCTCAAGTTTCACCATATTTCGAGTCATTTTAGTGATGATACCTTAGGCTTCAATGCATTTTCAATACTTTATATATCTCCCTACCTTTTGAAACATATTCAGTTATAGCGTGTGAGACTTATTACAAATTAAGCTTTGTATTACTTTTTATCAAAAGCTTTAGTCTCGTGTTACATTTTTTAACAACATGCAGACACAAGATTATCAAATGCCATTATTCGGAACAACGGTTTCTCAAATTTTTACATTTATTTTATGCTATTCAACAATATCAAAGGTCAAAGAAACTATTACAAGTTAACGAAATGAGTAATTTAAAAGTGTAATCCTTGTAATGATGTCTATTGCGTTTGTCATAGATGGAAGTAATTAAGACTTGCAAGTGATGAACTTTTGTTTAGGACGGTTCGGTGGCGACCTTCGGCTTTAAAAAACGTGTGTTCATGTAACGCTCGTTAGCTCGGAGGTGCTCAAATTGACAAAATGTCCTCAGTCATTTGCCTAAATGCAATAGGAAGATACTTTATCATCTACAATATGTATGATTGCATCTTATGTTACAGGTCTATTAAAAATATAATAAACCATAAACACAATAAAATTACAGCAACACAAGATTTATATATATACTCGTCAAAACAAAATAGGGGCCACTAAGTATTTTAAGTTTTACGTGAAAATTATATTAAATAGATATACACATTAATTCAAGAACAGTTAAACAAGGCATTCGTTTTTTTTTAGGCTAAAAGTCGTTTAATTAATTATTCATTTGTTTCAGTTATTTCAGTAAATATGAAATTAGTCTATTCGTAACGGAAAAACTCAACAGACACTTGTCGCAAAAAATAACAAAAACTGACACTTGCTGTTATTTTTTTAATTCATTAATAACGGGTATGTCCCCCTCTCTTGTTCACACACTCCTGAAGCCTAGAGTGCATCCTCTCGATCAAATTTCTGATGTTTTCTCCCAGGCACGTTTCAAAGCATCAATGAGCTCCTGCTGGTTGGAAACCTCTTGCGGATGCTCTCTAACCCATCGCTTTAATTGGTCTCAGAGATGTTCAATTGGGTTTAAATCTGGACTATACGCTGGCCATGGTTAGGACTTGAATACGGGAGTTTTCCAGAACAGTCGAAGTTTCCTGAGATACGTGTTGACGGGCATTGTCTTGCATTAAGATGTACTCGGGGCCCACTCTTTGTGCGAACGGAATCACATGAGGCCTGATGACTTCGTTCACGTACCGTCGTGCTGCCACGGTACCCTGATTTAAGAAAACAAGCTCAGTTTTACCGTGTAAGCTTATTCCAGCCCATATCATTACACTAGGACCACCAAAGCGGTCAATTTCCTGGATGCAGACATCAGAAAATCGCTCGCCTTGACGTCTCCATACTCTGATTCGCCGATCATCACTACAAAACTTCACTTTACAGACTGTGAAAAGCACCATACCCCTCTGATTTATGCCCCTATCCAAATGTTGATGGCGCAAAGTTAATCGATTTGCACGGTGAACCCTTGATAGGGGAACTCCTACAACTGGTCGTCTGGACCGTTGTTGGTATTCATGCAGTCGATTACGCATGGTTTGGTCACTAACACAAGTCCCCATTGTCAGTCGTAGACGATTTTGCAACTTACGAGTCGTCACAGAACGCTCTCGTCGGGCACTTAACCGGATGTAACGACCCTCTTGTGCCGTAGTCACATGCACTCTACCCGACCCAGGCCTTCCCATAGTAGTGCCAATCTCTTGAAAGCAATTCCACACATTTTGGATGGCTCTGCGAGAAAATCCTAACGCATCAGCTGCAGACCGCTGCGAATAACCCTCAGCAATCATTGTAACGGCTCTGGTGCCAGTAATAGTGTCCATGGTGCCTTGGTTGTCGTGGCATTACTGGTACAGTATGATTAATTCGCCAACAGACGAACAGAAATTAGCTTTGAGCAGAATAAAGAAATCGTTTTTTTTGTTTGGATTAATTTCTGGTCTGCTATGAGACTTAAACAACAGTATGAATAAGGTGGTTACTGAAGGATGCGGGAAATTATTAATTAAAGCCACTTATTAATTAGTATATGTCCAATAATTAACAATAAAACGAAAATATATAAGTGGCCCTTATTTTGTTTTGACGAGAAGTATCGTTTTTATGACTTGGTCAACTTGTTACCCTGGTTATTTTATTGATATAATATTATAATTAAATATGCATTTCTTCTTCATTTCACGACAGAAAAACATCATGTTTCCGGTCTAAGTACCTTCTTAATTTCACTTTTTAATGTGCGAACATTGGAAGATGTAATTATATAATTCATTATTTTCCGATAGTCAATACTGGGGTTTTTTGTTTTGCATAAAATAGCTACAAGTAAGAAAGAACACGGACGCACGTAAACGCGCTAAGCCAAAAATAAAATCTACTTTCAAAAATATAGTATTGTCACTGAGATGTAACGGTGTATGTTAGTTTTTTTTGCCCTGTTTTGGTTTACATTTCTTATCAAATCTAAACGCATAACAATGTCCATATATTGTTAACATTTTTTTATTGAAGTTGCTTAGTAATTAATATATTGTACCAGTCGTGCTTTCAACTCCGCTTGCATGGAATCCGAATACTCGCACAGAAAACTTTTATGATATTCATTGTAATTTAAGGGCACTCTGTCATCGTAACAAGGATTTATCTTTGATTGTTTGCAGCATGAAAATAACAGTGCCTGGAAAGTTAGTAAGACACAATGTGCGATAGCAATAATATACTACTACTACTTAATACCAAAATTACATTCAAAACATTGTGGATTTTGTCGTAAAATATCAAAGTGAAAAATATTTTAAAACAGTCTTTGGAATAATGTATTTAGCACCCTCCCCTTATTTTACGGAATTATTTATCTCCATGTTCAATCATTCAGTATACTTAATGCTACTTTGGGTTAGAAAACAATGTGGAAGTAATTATTTACTCTCTTTTTTACCGAATATTATACCTCCATTAAATCAATCACATTTATTTTTCCATTCCAAAGGGTTAATATTAAAAATAAGTTTACGCTTGAATTGTTGCGATAATTGCAAAAATGTGCGATTTAATCGGATGATTGCGTTGCTAGCATTAAGCTCGTCGGTGGGAGCGCGAGTTCAAGTGCAGGGTGAAGGTCCACCGCGGCCACACGCCACCGCCGCCGCACTCCGGGGTCTCGTTTGATTTCGCCAACTTCGACTAGGGTTGACCATGGGAATGATTGCGTTGCTTGCATTAGCTCGCTGGGAGCGCGAGATCAAGTGCAGGGTGAAGGTCCACGGTGACTAATATACTCTACCGTCGCACCGCACCCCGTGTTCTCCTTTGATTTCGCCAACTTCGAATAGGGTTGCCACACGGGAATGATTGCGTTGCTAGCATTAGCTCGCTGGGAGCGCGAGTTCAAGTGCAAGTTGAAGGTCCACGGTGACCGCAAGCCACAGCCGGCACACCATGGGTGGGGAGGTTCCACGTGGGAAAACCGTGTGTGAAATATAGCTGGGGATTATTGATATGTCAGGAATTTTCTTTTTTAATTTTTTGTTCATTTTTGTAATTATTACCTACAAATAAATAATTTTCTTTTTGTAAGAAATGTGCGCATGAAACTGAAGTAAGTTTATTTATTAATTGAAGAACATAAATTAAATGCATGCATCCAAAATACAATATGAGCGTCCGTATTATTCTCATTTCATTTTATATTATTTTATGTTTTTTGTCGAGAGATTCTTATATTTTGCCGGGAGTAATGTGAAATGTCGGGATATATTAGTCATATCTGGACCATCTGGCAACCCTAAGTCTAACGGATGTGGATGTGTCAACGGAGTTGAGCGATCTTGGGATTCATCGGTGACATTACCGATTATGCTTAAAGTGATATCATGTCATCTTTAAGAATCTGTAAATTGAAATTAACCAAAAATATTAAGATTCCGACTTCCTTTTCAGTAATATATAGCTAACTGAGATATCAGAATAGGGCTACAAAAGTATTTAGAATATTAGTTTAAACATCTCCAAAATATATTATACTCGGAATAAGCCATTTAAAAAAATTGCAAAACTGAAGCAGTAGGCAAAAGCCACTTTTATATAATTATAAAAGAAATTAGTACTTAATTTACAGCCTTCGACTGTTAAGTATAAATATAGAAAAATCTAAGTATAACGTTAACTATCCTATCCGTTCAAATGTATTTATAGGATACCTAATCAAATTTTATAGAAGCAAAGACAAGACAATAATGTATCTTACAAACGCGATCAAGAGTGAAATTGAGATCGAGAGTCGCATCGTTTGTTCAATTTCATTTTCCTATTATTTTAGATACCTTTACTTAAAGTGGAAATATGGAAATGTCACCTATCAAATAGCCAAAGTCAACACGTGCTGAGTTTATCTATGAAATGAAATTATTTTTTCCGCGCTTTGAGTTTTTAAGGAAATATCATGTATTGTCCGCCATAGTATGGCGACTAGAAGAGGTTAATTACCCACAGTAATCTCCCCTGCGGAATTTATAAGTGGTTTGTTCAATTGCGCGACTTTGAAACAAGCGGACGTTGTGAACGGAGGCTAAGGCGCAATGTCGAACACTGGATTCCGTTTTTAGAAACAAGAATTTCTGGTTGGGATGGAAATAATTATGGAGGTTGGAGGTTACGACTTAATCTAATTTATCATTATACTTTTAGTTAATTTAGGATTCAATAAGGCGCAATATGTGGGAGGTGATAAATAATCTAAAAAAAAACCCCCCGACGATACACTTGGTTTCATCTCGCAGTCGGGGCGCTACATTTAACCATAGTTAGCACATTTTTTGCGCGCTGGAAGGCTTAAATTACTTAATTGAAATTCTTGTTCCACGAAAGAAAAAACGAAGCCTCTGTTGTTGTTCTCGTTGTGGCGCAGATAAAACAATGCCCCGACGAGCACCGTTTCATTTCGGAATTTGAATTTTGAATTAATCCGTTACCTACTCCGTGACTGTTAAAAGCATGCCGAACTTATTTTTAATAATTTAATTGAAGTCACGTATGAACAAATAAACATTGATGATGGCAGAGTAGCAAGGCCGACCAGTACCTAAAGCTTCCGATTCTTTTGTTTCAAGCGTTTAGGCGCGGATACACGCCTGCTGATGAGAGTTAAATGACTAGATTACCTTCTTCCTTTTAGTTTTACCTACAGTTCCGTGAAATAGGTTTTGCTAAACAATCAACTTCTGCTACATGCGTATAAAGTATATCTAGGTACATACGCTGCAAAATGTTTATTCGAAGCCGCTTAGGTATAATCGGGGATGGGTTAAGTATTCTTATTCTTAATGAATAATTTGCATAAAAGTTTGGAACCTAATTGCATCTATATTCCGGATTCATGTATGAAATAAGGCCGTGGGAATAGAACAAGAGAAACCTGAATTCCTATGCAATTCCTTCACGAAGTAGAGTGAAATCGTAATCAGGCGAATATCTACATACGCTAATTCGTGTCATCCATGTTGAGACATAGCCATTATTTAAACGGCAGCTATAAAATGAACTGCCCTCAAAACGTAGAGAAGGTCTGCTGACTTCGCATTAATGTGTGCACGTCAATATGCGCGCGCAAGTCCCGGCGTGACAGAATGCGCGCGCGACGGGCAGGGCGCGGTGCGCGGCGCGGGCGCGCGGTGCCACGCGCCGCCGCCGACGCCGCCGCCCGCTTCCTGGGAAAATGGCAACTTATGGGGAACTGAATCTGCACCGGTGCCATTGACCTCCACAACCTGCCACACTCGAAGCACATATGTTGCCATTCACATTTAATATTTACACACATACCTTCCATGTATGTTTATGGGCTCGAAAGAATTAAACTCCACAATTGGATGGGCAATATTTTTAATAACTGAGGTGAATCGCCCGCCCGATAATGGGAATAAATAGCGGACGTTTTTGCAAATTGTGATTGGAAAGAGTGATTAAACGGAAATATATATTTCTGGTGGTAAATAGTGGGTGTTCGATATCGGAGATAGAGGCAAGTGCAGTAGCAGGCGAGAGCGCACGACGCTGCGCCCGCGCCGCGGCCGATGCTCTAGGAACGGGCACCGTTACCGGACCACAAGAATGTCGCAAAAAACCTCGGAAACCGTTTCTGTTTCCCTTGCCATATTGTAATCACGGTCGTCTTGAGTCAAGTGGGGTAGCTCCGAAATACACAGAGACCCGGTCGTAATATCGTGACGTGACTTTGATTTCATGGTATATTCATTGAGATTTTCGCGTACTATTATCATCAAAGCGTGCAGTTCGTGATAATGTAATAATTGTATCGTGACAATCATTATAGATGGTATTAAAACTATAAAAATCCATATTTAGATACACATCGATTAGTAGGATATTGTGGAAAGCAACGTGATATGTTGCACCGTGTGGTTAAACACAGTAATATTTTTGATTATGACGAGCACTACTCAGTCACAAGAAGTCTGTCATTAATCTTTTGCCTTGCCTGTCCGATTCACCAAAGTGGGGATGAATGACGTCACAAGCGTAAAACACATTTTAATTTGGTCCCATTGTTTCAGATAATAATCCAAGGCTATATTAACGAATATAAACCACATAGTTACTCATATAGCAAATACATACCGTGTGCTACATGTAAGTATTAAGAAAATTCCAATGTCATGCATTCCTTCACTAACTTAAAGAGAAAAGTCACAATTATTCGTAATGTTTTTGGTGCAAAAAAATCCTACGTAGAAACATAACACATTGCTGGTCATGCCTCAGGAAAGAACATTTCGCAATATTTACTTCGCAACCTTGCTCTCCTTGGGAATACATTTAAGGCCCTGTAGGGACTAAAACTCACTTTTACATGTTAGCGAAACAAAGAAAAAGTAATTTCTCTTACGGCAGGATGGTTATTGGTCCCTAAAGCAGACAAGTAACGAGTAGTCACCGGTACGAAACCTCGCGACGGGTCGCCGCCTGAATATCAATATCAGAATAAGAGCTGTGATGCAGGTCACAATGACCGATAAAGAGAAACACACAAATATGGCCCTACTCGAGGTCCGTTTAAAATTCACATTCAAAAGCGTGGCTCACTAGGCGCCCGGTGCCGCCAAATGGAATGTAGGTTATGATGTTATTTAGCTCTAGTTTTTTGCTGGTCTGAGTTTTTATTACAATAGTTATCTCCTTTCATGTCAATCAGTAACGTATAAGGCGTGAAAGTACTGACGTCACTGTGCTAAATCTTATCTTGTTAATGTAATATCACCCCTGGCCATTGGATCGACCTGCTTACTTAGAACATAGAGTCTCACTTATACTTATTGCTCGCGCACGTGGGAATGGGCTCACCTACATTAATTCCAAATTCGTTAACAAACCTGAATTTGAATCGGTTTGAGACTGCAGACGCCTCAATCAACTTCTGAACAAACTTTAGTTACGTTGCACGCGGGTATAATAACATTGATATAAAGCCTGTGCAAATATTTACAATAACACTTATGTGTCCTAGACATCTTTCGCCCCAATGCCAAAATACTGTTCCTAGTTAATTTTGCTTTTAATACAATACAACTGTACTCGTAATTATAACATATATTCCTCTCCCTATATGTGCTAAGCTTAGGTATACCTACTATTCTAATCTTCATAAAAAGCTACCAATATATAACTGTATTATGATACAATTGTTTGAAAAGACTGGACTTTAACTAACATGGCTTAACTAAGGAGTGGTTATGTTACCGAGCCTACGGAAACTGAATGGGCAATGTCTACGGCTGTGGCTCTCACACTCTAAGTAACAAGACAAATAGACATGTCCATTTTACCATTTACCGAGTAAAAATTCTCATGGCGTGTTTGAATAGGTCTTTTACCAATTAGTATTTGTACCGATATACGACGTTTGCGTTGCTGAGGGGTGTCAGCGGCTCAGTGACTGTGTACGCTTGTGTGGTGTCCGCTAGTGTATAGCACATGTTATATGGGTAGCTACGCGTGGTCGTCAACAATCTCGAGTAACTTGAAATCTTAAAACTTATCATCATAATACAAGACATGTCCCCCATACTTTATAAAAGATGGCCTCACACTGTCTGCCTCCTGAAAGATATAAACCCATTATACAAATTACGGTGATTGATAGGTACCTAAGTACATTTGCTTTTGGTAACCTATTGATCATGAATCATGAATTGGCGATGAAGCAGAAGCAACGATTCCAAGGTGCTCACGTCTTCGTATTTTAATATAAAAACCTTAGCCCCTTTTCGTGTTAAAACAGCAAATTAATTTAGCTAAATTTCATATTCAAGTACCGTATCACAGAATCACGTTCGTAAACATTCCCGAAGCTCAAATTTACGCAAATATGGCAAGTGAATGGTCTCAGGGAATAGTTCACTGTTCGCGAAACAGGCATAGAGTTCTTAATGACGCAATTATAAATTGTATCTAACAGATTTTACGTGAGTGAAATAGCTCGAGTCTCCATAACGTCCAGATTGTGTTTTATCGTGCGGAACGCGCGATGTCATTGTCCTGGGAGGTAGGCGCTTGCACCTCGGAACACTCGGAAGCTGCGTCTTTAGCCACACCGACACCGGTAACTTCTACTTTACTCTCCTAAAATCAACTTTTCAATCTCCCGTCCCTCATCTTTAACCGCTATAGCCACTTAAATATACACAACACAATTTAAACTTTCCATGCAGGTAGCAAACTCTTGTATCTATTTAATATTCATCTGATAATGCGCCTGCCGAAATATCAAAGAAAACACTTGACGGGGTTATGGCGCTGGAGTACGTTTATCACTCTTTTCTCTTCTGTTGGGGGAGACTCGATGAAAGTAATATGTCAACCGAGTCTCCACATGAATTATTCACACTTGAGGAACGCTCAAAGGAAACGTATAACGAAAATCAATAAATTGGTGAAAAAGACCACTAAAGCTTTTATATTAAATTGGATATTGAAAGTTATGGCGGAATTATTCCTTAGTGATGAAATCTTCCGTAATACTGGGAGTTTATTGAATAAAAGTAGGTATCATTAGAGTCGTCCAGACTGGATAGCCGAGTTGATATTAGGTCTGGACCTAATATCAACTCGGCTATCCAGTCTGGACGACTGAGGGTCTGGAATACCTGGGTAATGGAGCCTCAAGGACTGGCGCTGGGCGCAGCGGCGGAGCTAATTCCTATTATTGAGCAAGTTAAACGATCACGCGAGTAATCTGCGACACCACTTCCTGCTTCGCGCTTCCCTGAATTCGGTTCTAGACATTCGTGCGCCGACATCTTCACCTTGAATGAATATAATATAGGCATTTTTTGATGCTAGTTTTTTCACAGCAATAATTATAATTTTTAGACGTATTCATTCAATATCTTGATGTTGGAGCTAATCACGATCGTTTCTGTTCTTATATGGTTTGGAAAAAAACAGATATGATGGCCATTATGGAGCTGATAACTAGGAGTGACGTAATCTTTTATATATTTCCTTACTCGTATTTTTTGTGTAAGTTCAGCCTTTATAATAGAAGATTGTTTGACAAGGGGTTAAAATAAGCCATTTTGACACGAAGTGATTATTTTGACGAGCGAACAAAGTGAGGGAGGACAAATAAACCTGAGTGTGATAATTACTTTTAGCCACGTGTTTAACACTGCTTTTCACTTGGAGTGCGAGAAAATTAAAAAATAACTTAAAATTCGATTTGTTGTATCATCAGCGCAATAGAGTACTGTTTTTATTTTTTTGTACATTTGGCTTTTTATTTTTTTTACTGTGACTTAGCAGGCATACACAATTGTAAGATAAGGAAAACACCTAAGATCGCGTAGGTAAACATACGTCTAACTGCGGCGCCTACAACATTTTCTAAATTTTCTTAGTCGTTTATCCATTTTAACTAGGTGCAGTCGTATTTAAATAATTTTAATCTATTCGTTTAAGCTAAAATCCATAACTCATCATCATTCGCTTGCCCTTATCCCATTTATTTGGGGTCGGCGCAGCATGTTTTCTTCCTCCATTCTTCCCTATGACTCGTCATCTCGTCGTTTACTTCCTTCTTATTCATAAGAAATTATCTCTTATTATTAGCTAAAATCCATAACTATGTTATATTAATTAAATTTACAATTAATGTTTAAAGATATTCGGAGTTGTAATTTTTAATATTCCTAATAATGAAATTATCTCTATACAGTAACTGCAGAAACTTCTTGGTTTGTTTTTTTATCTGTATCTATCCATACATTTTGGCCGATCTGATTAGGTTGGTTTATTTAAATTATCCGTATCTATGTCGGCGGCCGATCGTAAAATCCGGCAGATCACGAAATTCCTAGGCATATCGTGAAACGCCGCCATTTCATGATTTGGCTAAACGACATCCGGCATATCGTTCAAAACATAACGTTTAACGATTTGCCTAGTGACGTTTAGGCAGATCATGAAATTCCTAGGCATATCATGAAAGGCCGCCATTTCATGATCTGGCTATCACGAAATTCCTAGGCATATCGTGAAACGCCGCCATTTCGTAATTTGGCTAAAACCGCACATTATGGAGCGTTTTTTAGGGATATAAAAAAAAAACTAACCTAACCTAACCCGGCCGTAACCATCTAATCCTGATCACCTTTCAGAGCAGATCCGACTCGGCCGGGTTAGGTTAGGTTAGTTTTTTTTTTATATCCCTAAAAAACGCTCCATAATGTGCGGTTTTAGCCAAATCACGAAATGGCGGCGTTTCACGATATGCCTAGGAATTTCGTGATCTGCCGGATTTTCACGATGTGCCCGGTAGGTATATAGCTAGGAATATCGACGAATGCGTTGCTCTAATCGATCTGCCGTATATTTTATCAGGCACATCATGATATGCCTGGTCAACGTTTAGCCAAATCACGAAATGGCGATGGCGGCGTTTCACGATATGCCTAGGAATTTCGTGATCTGGCGAATTTTACGATCGGCCGCCGACATCTATATCTAGTATGTAACTGGCCGCTTACATTTTAAATGATAAAATTAGTAAGCAGCTTTTTTTAATTATTATTTATTTCATTCGAGCAGCTTCTTGTTGTATTTACGTAAATTATGGGAACACATAAATATTATTGTCGTAAAAAGTTTTGAACATTTTCACTACTCTTACTTCTACTTATTGAAAAACAGGAGTGCATCATGGAGGTAGATTGTCTCATGCATGTATCGTAAATCGTAAAATAGCATCATGCACGCGACGTCATGTCTTAACGTGAAATTCACACAATGTGACACCTCGGACGAAGTGTCCGTTTATACGCACCCCACATAACAAGTCCCGCGGTAATAGAGGCGCCCCAATAGTCACGTGCCTAGGGTCGCAAGACGTTTTGCTGTAACTGGAAATCATTGACATGTTATTGTCAAGTACCTTTAAATTTCCACTCGATCAGGTTTTTAGTCTTTCCTATGTTCGCGTACTGCCTGAAGTGTATGATAGTTGAAAAAAAGGATATTTGGATACGAACAGAGTCGTTGAACAATATTTCGTTTTTTAATGAAATATCTGTTTTAAACATAACTTGACCTGTAGGTATCAGACCTGGATCGGTCTCACTACTAGTTAATCAGACTTTGTGCGGGAGTACAGACCCACTAACGGGAATGTCTCTGCGCCACAGGAAAACGAAATGTCCCAGTGAATCCGACTTTTATAGTTTCGGGCCCTGTTTACTGTAAACGCGTCGGTCTAGCAAATGATGCGAAATGACAACGGCATCAGGCACGTGTATAAAAACACGCACCTAACTAGAGTGATAAATTGATTTTAATGCTCAACTTAATAGGCTATTGTATCGATAAAATAAATAAAAAGCTTGAATATAATCGGCCACGGTGATAGTAGTTTGAATATGAGTTATACCGTGAATCTATGACAAGCACGTCAAATATTTAATGTAATGCGTTTTATTTTGCGTACCTAACATAATTGGTTACAATATTATTACAGTAGTGATGTAAGGGAAACACGTTTTCTGAAATTTAGTTATCGTGCTACGTGGTAGCATAAATTAGATCACAACAGAATCAACGACTGGCTGTTAACTTCGTTCTCGTATGACCTGAATCTACTGTTATGTTATTATATTTACCCTGTAAGCAGGTAAACAAATTAAAATTATATGTTTTTCATAAGTCCATAAAAACATGTTAAACTCTCAATTGGACATGGTGCTAGTCGAGACTCCGGAGTATTACGATATTATTACGGGCAGGTAAACATATCTTTCGATGCGGTAAGTGGGTTCTTAAAAATTGCGGCGGCGCAGTAACGGTACAAAACCACCATTAATATTGCATGTTGCATAATGACAAGTAATACGAGCTCATTTCCTGCACCGGAATATCTTTCTCCGTTTATTGGATGATAAACTGTACTTAACAATCGACTACAAGTATTTTCATTACAAGTTAATGTGTTTTAAATATAAACAAGCACAAAAAATTAACAGATTAACCAAACACATAGAAGAGTACTTAAGGTACTTACATCGATGTTTTTGTTACTCGTGTGATGAGTTGTGTAATTAGGCGGAAGGAGCGGAACCGCGGAAGGCGCCAATATTTTTTATCGATAATACTTAAGCAATCGCCGATAGATGAGTCGTTTATTTATTTTGAATTGAAAACTTTTTATACAACCGCTGTACGGGGCAATAAGAAAACAGCGTGCAACTGGCACTTTACCCACTGCGTTACTGGGTGCGGCCGGTGTACTAATTTCAAACCGTTCTTTTGTTTCTCACTCCATTGTGAAAACAATACTTTTCTCCGAAAGGCGTAAAGATTCCGAGGGAAAGATTATCTGACTACACGGCTATGTTTTACTATAGCAGTATATAGATATGCATCGAAGAGTATTATTTAATTATTTTTTTCTCAAACATGCAATGAAATATCGTCATAACGTGCGTTAAAACAGGCTTCGAAGTGTCAAGTTTCGGGCGGAACAATTCGAGAGAACTGTAAAGGAATTTCATACAAAATTGAAGGCCTAGGCCGGGAAGTAATTTGTTTTTAATTTTAATGTAAACATGGCGTCTGTGTTTATGAACAGCTGATATATAATATACCTATTCAGCCGGCAAGCCCTTATTTCCCGGCGTCTGCAGTAATGTACTATTATTAAAGCAGTAGCGTCTGCTAACGTAAACCAAATGTTTACAATGAATTGAAAAATTTAACGGTTCAGACAGGATTCGAACCTGCGTTTCCAACGGCTTTCCGGGCCAACACGGGCGTCCTACCAACGGACCACCGAACCAGATGTCAGAGCCATTGAATCTTCCAATCTGTGCTTCCAACCAGTTCCTTCAACATGCCTTAGGGTGGCATTGTAGCGCCATCTACCGTAAAGATTTAGACTTTATAGTCGGCACCATCATCTCAAATTTGTTGAGTTTTTCAATTTTTTGCTTCATTGTAAACATTTAGAGTATTATTTAGTTAATAAAGCACTTACTCATCTCATCTCTTTAATTAAGTAGGTAGATGCCTAATTATGCCAAAGCCAGTATTGAGCTGTCTGATTCTCATTTGGTTACGTGAGTGTGTATTTTCCCATGCGCGGGAAAGATATACCTACGTCAAATATTTATTTTATATTACGTGGCTTGGTCATCTTGGTGGCAAGTAATTTAACGAAAACCTGATGTTAATATGGCATCGACGGCCCTCGCGACCGCAGCGCTGCGCGGGCGCGCCGACCGCCGCCATTGTGGTTCCGACTTACTAAATCAATATTTGCGCAGATGTCGGCACAAGAGCATGCTTTGCTCGTAGCGACCTAATATCCATACAGCTTATATGGCGAAGTTAGCGGTAAATTTTCTCAACAGCTACTTGTAATCCTTCAAATGTGGGTCGATGCTGCACGCACAGGTTGACCCCGGCGAGCTTCTCTCGAGGGGAAGCGGCTCATTCAGACCGAGGCTCGCGATCCCTGTTATTGTATCTACCCTCGTTCCCATGCACGGCGCCGATTTATTTCCGCAATCGTGTTTATTCGCGAAACAACACACAATTTAGGGTCATAAATAAATTACTGCCTTCCTACATGTTTAAAACTTTATATCGACCCAATACGGTGAGAAAATACAAGCATGTAATTATCTCGGAACGTAAAGTAACTCATAACTCATAATGTTAACAGCGGGCTTCAAAGCGACGGCGTACATAGCTCGCCATTAAAGAAAAGCTATAACCCTACGCCGCTATGAATACACGTGAAGATGGCTTTAAGTAGTTGATTAAAAGTCAGTTTTTATAGCCCACCCTTTATAATGCCTAAATAACAATAAACCTAGTACTTATCTTGATGGGAGTTGCGGAGTGCATCGTTAAGCTATCACGCGATATAATTACTGCTTCTCGATTGCAAAAATATGTGGTAGAATAATTCAAGTGCAGAGCACCGGAGCGCCTGCGCCCTCGCCATAGTTTTTTAACGCTAGGGCTTCGTTTGTTTATGTGCGTTTTTTATCCCGTGTGGTTTCCAAGTGAAAACGAATCGCATAATTTTCTGAGCGATGACCACGATTCCCGTGTAATATGATAATGCAATGTATATTTCATGGCTAGTGCTACATATATTATAGTTTTTTTACTAACCGGTTCCCAGTGCCAGTGCAATCCCGCTGCAAAACTTGATGTTTCCATGAGTCTATTGTTTACTACGAGTATAACGTTCACATCGTAAAGACTATGTAAAGTATCCTTATATGATTGTAATTCAAAATAGAATAGGTAGCAAATAAATTTTAACCTCTAGTCTGTTTATGCCAAATGACAAAAAATAATTTTTGGGTAGAATTTTTCATTTAACATTGCTAGTTTATTAATAAATATTATGAGCTATACCTAACAATACTTAGTCACTGCATATAGTTGTGACTAGTCAAAAAGTTATTCCAAAGCGGCGCGGCGTTAGGTATTTGAATATCCCCTCGGCCTCATATTCTAAGCACTGAAGGGAAATGTTTAGAAGAATAAACCCTAGTAATACGTGCTTAAGCTTTGGCGTGGCGTTCGTTTGTAAGAGCTCAGCTTGCCATTCATTCCGTACATAGAGATATGGGCGTAATGACGGGCTGGCCGGTTAGCTATCGGCCAGACGCTCGTAAACACAGTTCGACACGAAGCATTCGAACATGCCTGCGAATGCAAGTCAATAGACATCGCACTGAAGCCCTCACTTCCTGGTAAGTTAACTGTTAACATAAAACACGGTTCGCACGCCCACCCGCCATCACAAAAGCATATCAACCGGGCTTTAAATCTTAATTAGATTTCGTACCTACTCCAGGGAATGGAGTTCAAAAGTCACCGATTTAGTACCCGATGTATAGTTGGTTTAGCCGTCCGTACGTGAGAGGGGCGCGTAAGTGGCACGGGTCAGCGGTCGCCCTAATAGTCGGTGTCAGGCAGCGCAGCGCGGCCCGGACACTCCGGTTTCATATTGCATCGGGATAACTTAGCTGTATTGGATCGGAAAACTAATTGGTACTATAGTATTTTATGTACGGCATACTTAGGTTTATTATTTCTGTGGCTGCTTTGCTACGCGGGTCAAGGAGGTGCGAGCGTTAAGAGATTGCAATCAATATGAATATCCGCGAGTGTCCGCGGCGTGAAGGCCCCGTTGTCACCGCGCAGGGCGCGAGGGCGTGCTGCAAGGGCGGCTCATCTCCCGATCGAGGGGAGCCCGAGACATTACTTAAGATCCACGCTTGTCGGCAACAGATTACTCATTCGATAACCATTACTGACAAAACAATTTAAAACGGATTATATCGCGTATATTAATTATTTGAGCCTCCCTGACGTTTCAGTACCTTTACAGATACCGTTGTCAAAGGTTGACTGAGAAAAACACAATTTTTCTCTGTCAAAGTTACATTTGTGCAAACTACCCATTTTGTAAATATTAATTTAAAATAAAAGTGTTCATACATGCCAGATGGGCCTAATGTGTAAAGACAGTTACACATGTGCCAGAAGGGCATTTATTATTTATTTAAAAACGGGTTAAGGAGCATGTAGCTGATGTCAAGCACCGTCGTTGCAATAGGTCTGCAGTCTGCGAGCATGTCATGGACAAACCAAACCATTCAATTAAGTTTGATAACACTTCAATCCTTGCCAGAGAGAAACGATATTTTCCCAGAATGTTGCGCGAGGCTATTGAAATCAAAAAATATCCCAATTTCAATAGAGAAGATGGTTTGTCATTACCACCGGCTTGGGATCCTGTTGTACATCTTATCAAGGATCAAGCAAGACACAAGACTGGAAACCTTGGGCCTCGAACGGTGTAAAACAAATTAGTGTTAAAAGTAGCATATGTAGAGTTTTTGTTTAAAAGTATTTTATAGTAATAAATAAGGCAATCTGGGAGTTTTCTTTGGCGGTTCTTTCTCCTCAGTAAGCCTTTAGTGAACCGCTGGTAGATATTTTAAATAAATAATAAATGCCCTTCTGGCACATGTGTAACTGTCTTTACACATTAGGCCCATCTGGCATGTATGAACACCTTTATTTTAAATTAATATTTACAAAATGGGTAGTTTGCACAAATGTAACTTTGACAGAGAAAAATTGTGTTTTTCTCAGTCAACCTTTGACAACGGTATCTGTAAAGGTACTGAAACGTCAGGGAGGCTCAAATAATTAATATACGCGATATAATCCGTTTAAATTGTTTTATTTAAATGCATTACTGACAAATTGATTGTACTCTTGAAGCATAATTTTTGTGGTTGGGGAATCTATTGTGGGAAAATGATGTTTTATTTCCGATTTTCACTTAGGTACATTAGTATAGTAAAACCGTCAACGCGCATTTACCGAGACTACTGACTCATTATGCACTCGATCACATCGCACATTTTGAAAATATCATACTTATAAATTCGATAGATAATATAACGTCAGCATTATAAATAAATAAAATAAATAATAAATAAATAAATATTAAGGGACAATCATACACAAATCGACCACACGAATCGAATACACGAATTATAAAATCCAATATTACTTTATGAACATTTTTTTCAAAAATACCTAGGTTAAATATTACTCTTATATAAAGGTCTAAAAATAAGTTTATTATAAATCCAGCATTTTAGCAATTTCGTATTCTAGGACACACGAAGAAGTTCCATACTTCGGATTTTTATGGACTGTTTCCCTTTCTCGAGTTCAGCAAAGCTTAAGCTTATTGTCGAGCATGGTCGTGTGCAGTGTTACCTAGATCTCAGCGGCCGCGGTAGGTAGTGGGTAGTGGATAGGTATGCGAGCGCGCGTCGGGGGCAACGTTCATCGTGTGAGCGACGCGGCCGGGCCGGTACAATCGCGAATTCAACGTATGCCTAGCAACAGCCTGCTCGCTGCAGTCGCCCCCTGCCCGTGCCCGGGCTAACGGTGGCTTTTTACAATTTCACTCGTACACTTATGACCATTGCCCTGAAACTAGCTTGGTTAACGCAGGATCGACACATTTGGAACGTTAATCATGTTATATTTAACATGGCATAATCTGGAACCACGACACTTGCCGAAGGGAAAGGCTTCCTTCCTACCTATATTTTTTACAGTTTGAGACTTTAGTTTGTGAAGCAGCTATTTTATTTAGATTCGAACAAATTTATGATGATCTGTGTAAGATCTTGGTTAGAGGCAATAATTTATGGAACTGGTAGACTTAAGGTTCTATTAGCTTTCCTACATTATTTTTTAAGATCTGATGCGAACTCTCACTTCATACAAAGTAATCTTTCGTATCCCCTCGTCTATTTTCTATGCTACAAGTCCTTTTTCCCCGCAACAAGTGACCCTTCTTCAATAATATTGTTTCCATCCAGCTTCTACTTACTCTACTACGAGTAAGTACTCTTTATCCCGCTTTGCCACCCCCATTTCTTATCAATTTTTCACATATCTTAAAGACTACCTAAGTGTTATGCTGGCAAATTCTCACCAGTTCAATGATCTAGTACGGATATTTCTCGTTTTCGATTTATCGTGGAAATAAGATGATTCGGTGTGGCAGTGGAATGGAATGCTAACGCGTGTAACGGTATGGGTGCGTCTAGAGCGGATTTACCTAACTTATTCGGACTACGTTGGTGCTACGTGCGCGAGCGCGATCCGATATCGCCATTGCCTATGTTATGGACCAAAAATCCCAATGCATACATAAATTGTGTTAACAGTTACTCGGGTAAACTATATGTTCTATGCTCAAAAGAAAAAAAAATAACTAACTAAAAAGAGTTTTGGGGAAAGGTGACAAATCAACTAAAAACTATCTGTATCTTAATTCCATGAACAATACACACGTACACCACCAGATTCTATGATAGATGTAATTATTTATAAGTAAAGACGTGTATCAACACTGCACATATATGTATCACCTGAATTCATTTCATTAAAACTTCGTAGTCAAATAGTAAAATTACAAGACCAAAGCCAATCGGATACAACTTATTCAGCCCGCAACGGTTATAGCGGGCTCTAGACTCCCGAGAGCTGTTCAGATCTAAGTTCACTCCGCTAAGTGCACTAAAAGTATACTTACACTAACTTTATTTGATATGCGTATTTATTCCAAATTATCGATTATAATCAATAATATTGCTCAACTGGTTTTATACGTGTTATTTAACTATTATATACGATTATATTAATTACGAAACACGACTAATAATAACTTTATACGGTTTGATAACATTTACGTAGTTCCTTCTAGATATTACCATCTAAACAAAATCAGTTTCTTTGTAGTAATGCACGCATGGATCTACCTGTAGATAATTACTGGATTTTACTTAATGCACTTTGATCCAATGCCGGAAGACTAGTTCAGGACGCGCAGACGTATAGGTACCTAACCTATTACATAGTCCGCGCAGACGCAAGCCCCATGTACGGAGATGCGTTCCAAGATAAGCTATGCAAAATTGTGGTTGACAAAAACCCAAGCACTGTTATACGTGATGATACAGTCTAGATAACTTTCACTTTAATCCTCTGACACAAAATTTGCACGGGTCAACGAACCGAAAGCAGATATCTCATGAAGGAAACTAATATTTGCTACGTTCCTACCGATTTCCCTGAGGGACACGGGCCGCCACGCCGAGTTACTTCCACACGAATGTATTATCTCCTCTCACTTCTCCATAGGCAGTTTGTACCGGCGTTCCCATCTAACATATTAGACTATTTTATGCAAATCCCGAATTACGTAACATGACAGCATAGTAGGCCAATTTGAGAATGATATTTATTTAAACGTGCATTCGACATACATCTGGATTGCTGGCATGCGCCGTGCTCCGGCCACTTAGTATGTACACAATTGCGTCCTTCTGCCGTTAATCGAACGCTACACTTCGATGACAATTATCGCCTAATAACGATGCCATGTCGGTTGTTAGCCCAATCTGTAACGACTCGCCGTCGCCGTGTCCACGACTTATATGCTAATCAGTTGTAATTTACGACGCCCGATAATCGCGACAGCGTACGTGAGCGCATTGTGCGAACGCGCATCGTCAAACGCAGACGGTCGAAGCAGCCACGTGCATTTATTAATCGAACTTACACGTTCTGTCTCACTGGTACCTACAATTAAGATCGAGACAGATAAACGAGCTGTCTATCGTTATCGGGATCTCGGCAGGTCGGCATTAAAGAACATAAAAGTTTCCGCGCTCGCGTAGCATTCGCGAGCCGCGGCGCGCGCCGGTGCCCGCTGACCCGCGGTCATCACGATCTAAATCACCGCTTCTTGCGTACATGCGAGACAGATGTCAGAGAAAGTAATTTATATCAAACCAAAATTACACATTGATATAGTTAATTTAATGTCAGTTGACTTTTTGATTAATACATGTTTAATCAATTAAGAACAGAGCTGACATCAATACCTGTAAAATTTTAATCCCGAATAAGTATTAAGCATAAAGTATGTAAGTTCGAGATGCAAGTAAAATAATAGACTATTAAGATATTTTTCTCGCAAGTGCAATGGAAACAAAATACAGTGAAGCTCTCTGATCTCCAAGTCATTGTCCATATTCAAGAAATTGGTGTCAATGCTCGCTGTGGTTGCAGTGCTCTGAAATTATCTGTTGGGCAACGTCTCGGGCACGCCGGCAGCGGCCGCCGATACCGGCCGGCGCGGCCGATCGCCCAATTCCCGACGCCCATCCGATCGGATCACTTCACTCTACAGTCTATGCGCCTTCCTTATAATAATAATGCGTCACATATTACAACATATACTTTATTATTTAAAAGGTAACCCGCCTCGGGGAAAACACGAAAAACAAAGGTAGTTTTCCTCATACCGTATAAAAGTAAAAGAAGCGGCGCAAATAGACAACAAAGGCAAGTGCGTGCGTAGCGCGTCGTAGCACCGCGCTTGGCGTAGATAACTCCGTGATCAATAACAGAGAGCACCCATCTACAGTTACATGCTCGCGAAACCAATTAAGACCACACATTCGTGGCTTTCATCTCCATGCTTTTCAAAATTGAGTTTATTTAATCGGATTAACTGTTACTTTCCGACGCTGCCACCGCTGGAGTAAACGGTATGCCAAATTAAGCTTGGGAAGTGGGCTTCTATTGTGTACACAAAAAGAATCGGAGCGCAGCGGAGGCGGCCAATCAAAACATGATTACGAAGCTCTAGTGAACTTTTGTCACTTGACTATTTCGTTTGTAATACGGAACATACATTAAAATGTATTTTACGGGTAATTTGAATTGTTATACTTACTTAACTCCTTTGAAAACCATAGGTACCTATCTAAATTATACTTGCTATTGATATCTAAATTCTAGTTATTGGACCAACACTCAAAGCTTTCTACATTTTTCATTATTTTTAGCGCAAGTAAATAGATTTACCATTACCAACAGTTAAATATAAGTAGACATACTGTACCTACTGTCATTTCTAAAAATCGCCATCGGTACGCTGTAGGTAGTGTAGGTACTTCACTTCAGCTTCGCATCTGAAAATATGTCACAATGACATCACTCGACGTATGAAAGGAAGGAAGGAATAATAGCGGGAATTTTTGTGCCAACCACATTTCTACACAATTGTGCGAAGAAAAAGATAGCACGAAAGCAGCAAACACGTGACGTGAATAGCTCTCCACGTCGCGAGCACGTGGTATCTTAGTAAAGCAAATAGTGCTACCCTCACCCTCGCCCGCGGCGCGCAGAGCGTCTAGACGGAGGCCGAAGGACCCCTGTCATCTATACGCTTATTTATATTTATAGCAATATAATAAGGTTAGTGGAAAGTGATCAGAGATGGGACTTGCGACCTCGGGTGAGCTTCAGCGGGTAAATAAAGTTGTCACTTTTTACTTTGATATTCAATGCTATTATTTATTTTGTTACTGATAGATATAGATATGAGTATGGACAGCATAGATTACGCTTTTAAAAAAATCTTTATCCGATTCACTTATAAGGAAACAAATATTAAACGCAAAAATATTTTTTTGAGACGAATCTACTGAACCCAACTCAATGGAGTTGCCACATTTTATTGAATCGTCACCGAGTTTACATAAATTAGTATACAATATTTCAACACAATCAGAAACCAGACAGTGGGTCAAATTAATCTCGCAAAATTTGATTACTGACAGATATACACCAGGACAAGTGAACCTAAATGAAAGCTTGTAAAAAAATATTTTCTTCGAGCCGGCTATTTGTGATCCCGGTTTAAGGGTTCCTCCTAAAGCAATTTAATAGAAATCTCGAGTTTGTTGTTTGTTGAGAATGTGAAAAGTAGGGAAAACTCCCCTTTCGAGCACCTGCACCGCAGAGGGAGCTATATTATGAACCGCAGTGTTATTCACTCGTCCGTGAACTCGTGACGAACGAGCCGCCAACTAAATCCTCGCTGAAACTTCCGAAGAGGGCAATTAGACGAGGGCGGCAATTAGCATTTGCGATGGTAATTATTTAGCACAATTTTAGACCGCTTTAGTGCTTGCCAATTTTAGTAACAAGCAGTATTGTATGCAATATATGATGGTCAAGTACAGTTAAGTAAGTAGACATAAATACAGGTGGCGTAGGCTGCGCGTGTGTTGTGCGAACTCCGAACAACAGGCGGGTGATGCGTTCCCACGGTAACCGTCTCCGCGAATAAGCCGGAGTTACAATCATTTGCTCACCGGAGCTTGAACCTCTTTCAGTTAAGACTTTAAATAAATTTCCCTCCTACCATGAAAACCGGATGCTCGCATGATTAACATGAATCACATTTAAATTGAATCGCATATATGATGATATGATAACGTTAAGTGCTGAATTAAAATCAGCTTAGCGTTGCGGCTGACAGTTATTAATAGATGATACCTCTTTACCCTCGGCGTTTGAATCAGCACTGCTACCCATGAGGAATTTCATTACTTCATTCGGTTACGTTTAGTAAGACATCGGGGACTTCGCGAGGAAATAAAAAAATCTCAACAAGTCAAGAAAAGTAACTTTTGGTTTCCCTAACTTGTAAGCTACTACCTACCGCAGAGCTATTTTTCTCTGCCGCATACTATACTTAACTAGCAAATTGATTTGCGGACGCTACGGTACTCATGCCGTCATTCAGCATACTTTAGCTGCAGTTGACAGAAATGCTGAAATTTATTGAATTCCCTCGAACCACATTGTTGACTATTGTCGGTACCGGTGAATGGACAGTTAAACTCACATTCACTCTGGACTAAACGGTTGCCTAGATTTTTGCCTTCGACCCTCGTTTCCGCGTTCCGCACCCAAGTGCTACAAACTATTCTACAAAGTTGCATGGAATTGAAAATTACATTTGGGCATGAGGAAACTTTGAAGCAACAGAACAGGCCGTACTCTGTAGTCTTAAAGTTATTTTTGTACAACGTTCATATTATGTATATTACCTATATCAGTTTAATACCTATACTTCTCTTTAGAATATTATGTAGTACACATGACTTAAACCAATTTTAATCATAGTTTTATGATCCAATACTGATTGTTATTCGTACCTTTAATGCCATCTTGCTTATACTAACGTGCCTAATTTCGTCAACATTGGGAATTTATAGCTTTTGCCCGCGACGCGTGGAACTTGATAAAAGGGGTTAAGCGCCTAAGCAAATGTAAGAGCAATTGTGCGTTTGGTCTAATAATTACATTTCCTACAGGGTCACCGCACCCCAACAGAAATGTTCACTCACTTTTCAATCTTTTTAGGTATAATTTCCAGGATGAAAACTATCCTATGTCCTTCCTCGGATCTAAAACAATCTCTATGCCAAATTTTATCAAAATCGATTCAGCGGTTTAAGCGTGAAGAGGTAACAGACAGACAGACACACTTTCGCGTTTTTAAAATTAGTATGGATTGAGTTCAACGATTGATTACGCCAAATTAAGATATGCGGGAAATGCAACTTTTAAAATAAAGATTTAATATAAGTTACATTCAATAATAATTGTATATAGTTATTTACGCATTCGAATCGTTCGATTTACATTCAATAATAATTGTATATAGTTATTTACGCATTCGAATCATTCGATTGTGTTAAGTAATTAGCATTCTCAGCTAGCCGTGGATGTTTACATTCGCACGCCACCCTCCGAGGGGTCGCTCTCAAGCACGCTTCTCTCTTACTGTTGCTTTTTATATTCCCACTTGACGAGTGTGTTTATTTTACTTATGCTACATGTAGTAAGCGTCAACAAACGCAACGAAAATCAGGCGCCTTATTAGCATATACCTATGTATTCATCCACGTGAGTGATGAGTGCATTTTATCATAAGATTGGATTATTTCTTTCACAAGGTACCTAAGTGTCACCTTTTACATGCATGATAAACTAAGTACGTATTTACTTTTAAAACTTTTTCCTATCCTCCCTGCTCAAAGTTTGGCACTTTTAGGGGTATAAAAATAAAAGCAGGGGCATTTTAAGGTGATGTTTAAGATACTGTCATAAACGCACGTACTTATATCAATTATTTATTTTATGTATGTTTTTATTTTCTGCCAAGATTCGCTGTATTAAGACTAGCCATTTTGTTACGCGACAAGTTTAAAGACAAGTTTATATTCGTGTTTATTAAGTCTTTCGATTTTTTGCAAATTTTCTACCTGCGTTTATTTTTAGGCGCCGCCTGATATCTAAACCTAATAAAACGTGTTTAGGGTTTCGGTCTGGCCAAAATCTTTTTAAAATCATTTACTGTATCCAAATATGACGCTAAAACTGTACTCCAAATCGCAAAACGTCCCAATAACATCAAAGGAATACTCCCATTTATATTCCACTCGCAAATACCTATCCGTATAAGATTTCTCGCGCTCCGAAAACGTCATTTGGCGTCGTGAAGGGTGACGGTTACCCATTACCGGTGTTCGATCCCCACTGTCCTTGAGTCGGAGTGGAAGTGGAGCGAAGTGGTGAGCAGGGTAATTGATTCGATTGTGTGATTGTTACAGAGGGCAGATGGATCGGCGGTGCGCGGCGGGGGCGCTGCTCGCGCTAGCCGCCTGCATCGCGAGCGTGGCGGCGGGTGAGTCATTACACTAACTACTTTCCACCAACTAACCAATCCTTACTGAGATATAAGTAAATGAGAAGCTGGGTACTTCCGCGTGACAACGGAGTAAATAGATGTAATTTGCGTGGACATAGAACCTGGACTGAAGTGCGTCATGGACTATCTTTGCGCCCGAAAACATAGTTTTCAAAGTCAAACGATTTCAAAAAACATTACAAAAGAACTTTTATGAATAAATTGGCTTAATCATTATCAAATATAACTACTGACGACGCGGTTGGCGCAGTGGTAACGTAGCTGCCTTCTGAACCAACGGTCCTGGGTTCGAATCCCGACGAGGGCAAATATTTGTGTGATGAACTCTAATATATGTTCCTGGGTCATGGATGTTTTCTATGTATTTGAGTAAGTATCTATCCATATAAACATGTATATCATCGCCTAGCAAATATTAGCATTATTCATAACTTCGACCGAAAGTAAAATAGAAGAAAAAATAAACGTCAATTAAGGTAGCAAAGCATTGTATCTAACGCAGGAACCTTGAATCAAAACTCAGCCATTCATTGCGACTGAATCCCCCCCCGAAGTATCGGGGTGCAGTCTTTGTTCGGATTCGGAATAGGTACCTGGTATAATATAACACAAAATACGAAATGTACTGTGAGAGCAACGAATGGAAATGAAATGGCCATTATTCCGTCAACGCCGGTGTAATTAGTAAATACCGAATTATTAAATACATCCTGCGCAGTTACAATGACGTAGCGTCAGAACTTTTACTAATCCATTTCCATACTAAGGTAAACGCAGGTATTACCGACCCCCTTAAGGCAATTTCAAAATGAACCATCATTTTTAAGGATGCTGATTGCTCTCAGATTCACGTTTTTATTTTTTTACGTTTGTATTATGTGTAAATTCTATATTTTCTATGTTAAAGGCTACTGAATAAAGGTCTATACTGTATAAAATAATTTATATAACGACGAAGTCGATTGTTGCTAATACCGACTCACAAAAATGCCTGTGAAGCTATTAACGATTTTTATGCAGCTATCACCGATCGTAAAAATCAATATACGATCGGTAATAGCTTCTTACTGTTGCTACTACCGACCCCTATGGATCGCTAATACAATTTGTTAGTGCAAACATATAATTTATCAGCGACTCATAAAAAGTAGGTATTTTTTATTAAGTTACACCTTCTGACTTTAAAACAGATTGTAATTAATGAATATAACATGAAATATGAACCCATGCACACAGTTTTAAACAAAAAACAATAATTTTTAATGTAACAATTCAAGAATCGACCTTCCAAAAATATGTCATTATTAGTTCAATTAACAACGTGATAAAAAAGAAAGTAGAGAACAATACGTATGTCGCTAATATATTTTTACAAAAAACCGATGTTATTATTTAAATTGGGCTATTAAAGTACCTGTGTTATTGTCATATAATGACATAAAAGAGAAAAAACAAAACTCTATTCTGAGGCCATTAACGACTTTTGGGTCGGTAATAAAATTTGTAAGTGCAAACATATGATGTATTAGCGACTCATAAAAAGTAGGTATTTATTATTAAGTTACACCTTCTGACTATAAATCAGATCGTAATGAATACATATAACCAGAAATATGTACCCATGCATACAGTTTTAAACAATAAACAAAGAAAGTGTCCGGTCACAAAGTAGGTGAGATATACAATAATCTATAAACGATCGGTAATAGCTTCTTACTGTTGCTACTACCGACCCCTATGGATCGCTAATACAATTTGTTAGTGCAAACATATAATTTATCAGCGACTCATAAAAAGTAGGTATTTTTTATTAAGTTACACCTTCTGACTTTAAAACAGATTGTAATTAATGAATATAACATGAAATATGAACCCATGCACACAGTTTTAAACAAAAAACAATAATTTTTAATGTAACAATTCAAGAATCGACCTTCCAAAAATATGTCATTATTAGTTCAATTAACAACGTGATAAAAAAGAAAGTAGAGAACAATACGTATGTCGCTAATATATTTTTACAAAAAACCGATGTTTTTATTTAAATTGGGCTATTAAAGTACCTGTGTTATTGTCATATAATGACATAAAAGAGAAAAAACAAAACTCTATTCTGAGGCCATTAACGACTTTTGGGTCGGTAATAAAATTTGTAAGTGCAAACATATGATGTATTAGCGACTCATAAAAAGTAGGTATTTATTACATATTAAGTTACACCTTCTGACTATAAATCAGATCGTAATGAATAAATATAACAAGAAATATGTACCCATGCATACAGTTTTAAACAAAAAACAAATATTTATAAATGTAACGATGCATGAGTCGACCTTCCAAAAATATGTCAATATTGGTTAAAATAAAAGCGTAATAAAAAAGAAAGTAGACAACAATACGTAGGTCGCTAATACATTTTGACAAAGAACAGATGTTTGAATTTTAATTGGTCTATTGAACTACCTGTGTTATTGTCATATAATAACACAATATAGAAAAAACCGAAACACTATGCTGAGGCCATTAGCGACTTATGACTCGGCGATAGCTGCCACAACTAAAACTGATGAAGCTAAGACCGTCCTATTTTATTTTAAGGTTTTATCGTTTCAAATAGCTTTTTTTCAATAAAATGTGGTATGAAATCCAGAACTGACACTCAACGGAACATATTTAATAACACAACAAAAAGTATAGCACTCACTTATTCGAATAAATCGCGTAAGTAGAAAAGTCACGTGCTTACGTGATGGATTAAGGCCTAGTACGACGTGAACTGCGCCCACGCTGTCTCCGCACAAACTGGGTTATTTTGTCGCTTTTTTGCACTTTCACACACACTAACACAAAAGTAAATGATGGTCTAGGAACTAACGTGTGCGTAGCTTCAGCTATCTATAGCTAGAATAGTACAGGAAGCGTAAAAATTGACTTTCAATTTATAGGTCGGTATTACCTGCAGATTTTCGATGGGTCGTTGATACCTGCGTTTACCTTAATATTATAAACGCGAAAGTGTGTCTGTCTGTCTGTTACCTCTTCACGCTTAAACCGCTGAATCGATTTTGAAGAAATTTGTCATGGAGATAGTTTAAGATCCGAGGAAGGACATAGGATAGTTTCCATCCTGGTAATTATCCCTAAAAAGATTGAAAAATGAGTAAGTAATTCATGATGACATTGATGACCCTGTAGGAAATGTAATGATTAGACCAAAAGCACAATTGCTCTTACATTTGCTTAGGCGCTTTTAATAATCCCTTTTATTAATTAAGGTGATTAGGTCCATGCAGTCGCGGGCAAAAGCTAGTAGGTACATCATACATAATTGAATTACGTAGTAATAGATATTATTACTAAAGCGTCATTCCATGAATTGCAAACGGTGTAAAAATATTTATCAGAACGTGAGTCGATTATGAATAATGTATCGATGGGATAGACGATACTTAAACGGAATACCCCGCTTGACAGGTGTCATAAGTATAAAATGCAAATTTACAAGCCGTAACAATGTATTATGGCTTCTTATAATAATTCTGTAAGCAATTTCAAATCTTTAAAAGTAGTTTAAATAAAAGCGACTCTTTCTCAGAACTTGACCCATTGACCAGAAACCCCAGAGTAGGTTAAGTAGAACAAACATGGTAGAAGACGTTATGCGTAGGCGTTGAAGTGCTACGCATTCTGACACTGAATTTATTATTCCGATGTTTTAATTAGCATAATTGGTAGTTTTCTCAAGACGAAGATATATGTTGATAATAATATATGACGCGATCGTTACGGTAATTATGTTGTAGCTGTCACCGGGTAATATCCGACGTCCGCAAGGCTGCAGAAGCGATCGGCGGCGCCAAGTTCGCTTCCGCTAGAACGTATAATTTCTCAATTTTCGCATATCCACATAAACTTGTTGCAGCTAGAGTTGTAAATTTAAATTACATTTTTAAACTGGTTCCTGGGACGTCGAACTTTTATTGATAAATTATATAACTCTAATCCCAGATGCACCGTTTGTTTTATGGTAATTTCTTTATGCCTATTCTCGTAACGGTCCACTTAAATCATAATAAACAGTAAACAAGAAATCCCACGTCTTTAGGATTCCGTATCGATGTGAATATATTTATACAAAAGCATTACGTGAAAAATAAAACAATGCATACACAATGGTGCAACTAAACTGATTGCTTACGTAAATCCGACGTTTCATTTTCAATATAATGTTTTTGCATTTAATGTAGTCAATATTCAATATTAATAACCCCTAAGTAAAAAGGTTCCACAAGAATTTGCAGACTTGTGGTCTCAAGGCGGCGGTGGCGATTCGAGCGGGCGAGCCCTGCGCCTAACTGTACAGGCTGTGCGTGTGTTGGGCGGTGCATGTTATTAGATGATGCTATTTCGGTCTGCAGTCGCAGATTTAGTATCCGCAGCACGGTTATTTCAAAGAATTCGCATTCAATTTATGTTACATAGGAAGTATATTTAAATGCGGCCTACAATGTTTAGGTCCACCGTGTGAACTTCATCACGCATGGCGACCACGGCGACATTCATTCATTGAAACAACAATCCATATTAATGTAGTGCAAATTTCAAATTCAAGCCGGCTCCTGATTTCGATTGACTTGGGCCATGTTCCTAAGCGCACGATTTTGCATTAAGTGGTTTTTTGTTCGTGCAAAGCCTTTTATAAACGTCACCGTGGTACATGTGGATACGAAATCAATTCATTAGTATGGGGCTCGTAGAGCGGGGGGGCTACGTCACGAGAACTTTGGTATTTTTGTTAGAGACTTTCTTATTAGCACTCGTTGGCATAATATTTCAGTTTATAAATATTTTACGGCATGCGTTGTTTGCTCTCATGGTAGTTCTAACCAATTTGAAATTTGACAAAAAGTGTAAACTGGGTTCAGTATTTTGAAAGGAAACTATTCTCGGTGTTGATTCAAACGGGGCTTACTCGTAATTATCGCATCATGATTTGTTTGCCTTAACGTTTAGGACTTGTATAAGTATACCTCTCATGTACTTTTAATTTAATATTAAAACGATTGTATTTTCTTTTATATTCGGACGAGACGATATCTAATCGGGTTTATTATAAGACGGTTCGCAAAATGATCATTTGTACTTGATTTAGTATAATAGTGGTAATTGAGATAAGATCTGCCCAATAACGAAGGTGACAGGAAAGGTCAACATCCTATTAGTGCAAGTAAACAGGATACCAATTTCCGCTTGCCAGTCCTAATTATTTCAGTTTTACGATCATGAGCACAAATTTAGGATCGAAATAATGGCCGCAAAAACTGGATACTGACGACATTCCTGGCGACCGTTAGCTGGACGATCTGCGCAGAGGCAGCCTTATAGAGCCAGACAAGAGGTCCTAACGGTCCCTCAGCTGATAAGCCACCAGCGCGCAATGCGCGTGCGCATAACTTACGTGATCAATTAAACTGCCATCGAGCAATTTCCACGCGCATTCCGATAATAACAGCACTCATCACACATTAGAACATACATGCCTAAACGAATATGTTAAGCTAAAACATTTACTTTATAAACGATAGAAATTACCGCATTATGCGTGGAATGTGTTAACAATTATTTTATACTATAGAAACCCTTATATAGAACTCTTGTAAAATATGATATTGGAAAAACATGACATTTCCGGACGATTTACAGGCATTTTAATTAACATTGATGCAAAGCAAAACATAAAGCAAATGGGTGGTAGGTATACTCGAAACACTAACCTTCCAGATTGAACAGATTTCAAATTAGTTTCAGCAGCAGCAACAGAATACTATCAGTACCTTTATGACATTCGTAGTTGAATAGCAGCAAATAGATTACTACATTACCTATGCAATGACAAACATGAGTCTATAACTAACATAGATACCTCTGAAAATCCCGTAACGTCTGGTAACCCGGTAATCTTTCATCAGCGGCAGAGTACGGTAAATTTACGAGTTTAGTGGTTTAATACTAGGCAATTTATTACTTCATTCCCTGTGACGGTAAAAGTGCCACAGACAGACAGATACCTATGACAACCCCGGTCACGTGTAGTATACCAGGTAATCTCAGCAGAGTACGGGACATTTACGAGTTTAGTAGTTTAATAGTAGTCAATCGATTACGTACTCATTTCCTACGAGTATACAAGTGCCCTAAATGTCGGATCAGCACTAAAGCACAGTACAGATGTTAACGACTCTCCCCGTTAGTTTAATTGCGGCTTTGTCACTTGCCGCTTCAGTCATTACTTGCAGTAAAACGGATATGAGAAATGACTTTAAACCATGACCGTTTGCATCCCGAGCAATTTACAGCTAATACCCTGGCCGAGTGGAACACGCTCAATGACACCCGTAAACTGTAAGGGGTTCTTGAAACACTATATTTATCTTAAATGTAATCTATATTTGAATAAAATGTGTGCAGATGTAGAGCGCAGTAAACACAGATTTTTGTTCATATACCTTGCTGTTAAATACTTCAAATCCAATTTTGTTATATGTAGTTATTGTGCTTTTTATTAGTTCATACCTACTCAAAAGTATGTAAAGTAACCATGAACCCAATAATGTTAATTAAAAGAAAAACTTAACCCAAGGCAAGGTTATCAAGAGCGATGACTTAAGTTTCGGAAGTCCGATTAACCAATGTCGTCAATTTACTTGATTAATGTCCGAGAAACACCTAAACAGGTTTGTAAGTTGACGTATAACATTAATAATCGTGTTCTGAAATTAGTATCAACACTATCCTCCATCAGATCGAAATGTCCAAGCTGAGTATACAATGTGAAGTCACTTACGTTATTCAAAAGCGGTTGAACATTTCAATTAGATCTATTCATTATGAAACAAAAGGAAATTGCAAATACATGATTAACTGAATACAGTGGCTTCATTTGATACGCAGCATAATCATATTCATAACTAAACGATTCGCGGGCCGATAAGAAAACGAATGACATAATGCAAAGTAGCAAAATGGCTATTGTACAGACTTTGCGCGACAACGACAAGCTGTATTGAAACTCTTATGATGGTTCCCTGTCGGCCATCCTCTTAAATGTATAATTGAAATGTAAATTAATAGGTTAGCATTGTCGAATCCCCGAAATTGCATATTTGTACACTAGGCATACAGGGCGATCAATCCGAATGGGTCAGTAGGGAGAAAACGAAAACAAGCGGAGATAGGGAAATCTATTCTTAGGAACCATGGAGTCGATTTTAGATTTAACACAAAGTGCATTATTTTTTTTTTATACATATATACCTCATGTATAACCGGGAGTTGAACCTGGTTAAAATACCGTAATCGCATGGCGTATTGTAACATTCTTTACAGAGGTTTTGACCGGGTTATGTATGAAATTATGTATGAGATTTATAAAAAAATAATAATGCAGTTTTTATTAAATCTAAAATCGATGCCATGTTTGTCGATGTCGTCATTGAACAAATTTCCCTATCTCTTATATTTTGTGAATTCTTCCTACTGACCCATTTGGATTGATCACCCTGTATACTATATTAATTAAACATTCCATCGTAATCATAATATTTTATTTTATCTTACTTACTAGTTTTTTAAATCGCGGTTAATTTTTATAGGATGATAATACATCCCTATGTTACTCTTTAGCCCATATTGTCTATGCAAACAAAACCTCGTAAACCCGTTGCTCCATAGTGTGGTATACCCGGCGGTTATAGCAGAATAAGCCCACCACCAGAGAAATACATATAGGGACAATGTTTATTAAATGGTGTGATAAAGTCTGCAGTCATATTGTATTAACCTTATTTTGTTTTCATTTTCAGCACCTACAGCCAGCAATCAAACTGCACTAGACTTATATGATGGTAAGTCTTTATTTATGATATCCTTTTTTAAGATGTTATTAACTAACTGACGCTGAGGTTGGTATTGATACTCAGTCACCATGGCAAAATAACTATTACTATTTAGTTTTAATTAATTGTAAATATTGTTATAAATGTAATAAGATAACTTGTAATATTATAATTTTAGTTTAAATTACAGTTTCTTTTTTTTTACTGAAAAATCAATAAATTGTCCATCCCTAAAGTCTTTATGATATTTTATACTAATGCAATATCTGCATATGCATGTAGGTAGGTATATCGTCATCGCGTACTCACAACGGCAAAATTTAAATTTTATTTTTAATCTTTTGAGCGCTCGTCTCGTTGACTAAAAACTGTGCCCCAGACGCCAACGACTAAACAAATATCATTGAAAGTTTTCCTATCAACGTGGTTAGTTGCCATTAGTCCCTCAAGAATTGAATATTAAGAATACGTGTGTTTGTTACTGTACGTAACAAACGGCGGGCAGATTTGGATGTCCGCTAATATTTATTTAACATTTAAAAACTTACACTAACCTAACTCTAGCCAAGGTCGGTCATTAAATAGTTTTACCACTTAATTCAAATGTTTTTTTTTAATAAAGATATATAGTTTAACATTTACAATTTCAGGATCACCGGAAGGATGTTACTACAACTTCCAGCACTACGGCGAAGGCGACCGCATCATGACGAACGAGCCCTGCCTGAACTGCACATGCCACAACCGAATGTTGATGTGTTACCTGAGGGTTTGTCCCTTCACCAAGCCGATTGGCCAGGACTGCCAAGTCGAGAAGCGCGCTGACCAGTGCTGCCCCATCGTCACTTGTCCTGATGGTGAGTTTCAAATTATCATTGTTACTTACGTTAAAAGATGAATATTCTAGAAATTTAACCCAAGCTTGACAGCGTTATTGCGGAGTTTCATCTGAAGAAACTGTAGTGTATTATGTGTAGGTATGTGTGTTTACTTTATAGGCACTTGTCAAACAAAAATTTACGACCTGTTTTCGTGCTTTTATTTATATTTGTAAAATTTTCTATTATAACATTTATGTGCGGCGTTTAAATGTGTAATTTTTTTTAATGTGTACTTACCTGATTTCTACCGTATTCTCAACCACTGTAGTTTGTTATACAGTTGTGATAAAGCCGCTTTATAGAAAGATAAACTAGAAAAATAATATAACAAATGCAAGCCAAAACGGTTATTCTAATGACAGACATTGAATAACATGTTGAACCTAATTAGGAACGCCATTGCCTTAAAAGCTATAAAACGAGACATTATCCATTCACGGCAGCTAACTGTTTTCGAACTTCAGTTCCAGTTGACCTACTCACCTCGACTTCGACGTCATCTCCGGCTGAATATGGCGAAACTGGAATCGGCAAATTGGACAGATACGGGTGCAGCATAAATGGAAAGTACTTCCCCGAGGGCTCCAAGGTGCCGCCTTCTCCGAACAAGCCGTGCGAGCACTGCTACTGCATACGAAATATGACGACTTGTGTAATGCAAGAATGTACCCTCCATGTGGATGGATGCACTCCGATATATCGCAAAGATGTGTGCTGTCCGGTTCGCTACTCATGTGGTATGTAAATTTTTAAACATTATGTACTAGACTTAATCACCCTTAAAACGGCATTTACTTAATTACGTTAGGCGCGATAGGCGTTATTGAAATTCCTTCGAGACTAATACTTTCAATTTGTTGGACGTAACCGTTTTACCACGAATTTTAATTGTGTGTATCAACGATCTGATTATAGTAGGTAGGAGAAGTGTTTGCATGTATAATTATTATTGTGAAACTAAAGTATTATTATGAAACTGTAGGTACTATGAGAAATAACGTGTTCTCATACCAGTATTTATTTCTGTTCTTTACCTTCATCGTCGAAGAAGAAAATTTACAACTCATGCAATATTTCAGTTAGGTATTCCGTTTGTTATAAAATAAATCTCATAAATGATACAAATTAACCATATTTTCTTGTCTCCCTGCCATATTTAATAAATACTTGTTTAAATTTGTTATTAAATGCGTTTACTCATAGTAGCTGTAATACATTTCCAGATCACCCCGAGGATGAAATACCACTCTTGGACGATATGACCACTACTGTGCGACCTACACCAGGATTCCTGCTAACTACCACAACTCTGTCACCGGTAACCCAGATGACACAAGATTGTGTGCACGATGACAAGGTTTTCGCTGACGGTGCCTTAATAAAAACAGAAAAGGCCTGTGAACATTGTTACTGTATGAAAGGTGACATCGTGTGTGTAGTACAAGAATGCGGTACTCCTATGGAGAATGAAGGCAAGAATTGCACTTCGATACCTCCTCGTGAAGGCCATTGCTGCCCGGATACTTACATCTGCGAAGGTGATGAATTGACTACTGAATCTAAACCAGATATTGCCACAGTAACTTCTGTTGAAGATATTACTACTTTATCTCCACCGAGAAGAGTCAGTGTGGAGGGCAGTGGATATAGAAGTGAAACGGATGAGCCATTCACTGAAGTTCCCACATTTGAGCCTGATACTGAAGGCAGTGGAGAAGACCAGCCATTCAAGCCGAGCGATGCCAGTGACATGCTTATTCCCGAAACCGAAACATCTCCGCCTTTCATTACCACCAAACATGATGAAAACATTGATCAATATAACCCTACCACAACTGAAGCACCATTAACGATTGAAGAAATGGCTGAAAAGGCAACAACTGAACCAGACAAAGGTGAAAATACTGTGCCCAGTGGAAGTGTAGATGAAGATAGTTCAGGAGCATCCGTCCAAGATGAAACTACACCAGAAACAAAAACAACAACAGTACCAGTGACGGAGTCTGCAATTGACACAGAAACTAAACTACCCGAAGATGAGTCTGACAAAGAAAAAATTCCACCACAAGAAGAAGTAACAGCCTCTGAACCCACCTCCAATGCGGAAACAACTATTGCTGATCATGAGCCGATTACTTCGTCAGACACTGGAGAAGATGAACTTACTACATTACCTTCCAGAAGAAAAGAAGATGACGAAAATATTGCAATTGAAACCGCAACTTTGAAAGATTTAGAAGATATCACGACTAAAGCAAGCGATATGATAGTTCCAGATACTCATGAGACTGAAAGTTCTACTTCATTTATAGAACAAGAAGCTGAAACTACAACTCCATCGTTACCAGAAAGAGACAATGAAGTTTTAGTTAAAGAACCAACTACAGACTTAAATTTGGATCTTACTACAAAATCCGATGTTGTTGAAACTGTAACTCAATTGGCAACAACTGTACAACCAGAAATCGCTACTGAGATTTCTACACCAGGCAAAGTTGAACCCATTGAAACCACATCTGCAAATCCAATTGAGAACGAGATTGATGAAGAATCATTCCCAACTTTAGCACCTGGTAGGATACCTGGTGAAGGTGACTGCTTACTTGACGGTGTAACGTATAGTCACGAAAGTATCGTACCTAGCAGCAATAACTGTCATTCTAGTTGTAAATGCATCAGTAGCATTGTCAAATGTGAGCCAATTGTATGCAGTCCAGCTCCAGATTATATGGATAACTGTCAACCAATGTACGATTCTCCTGAATCTTGCTGTCCTACATATGTATGTGATCATCCAAGAGAAACAGTTCCACCTCAATCACATAGTCAGATGGCTGGAACAGAAAGTCCCGTACCTACACCTACAATCGAGTGTGATGGGGATCAATGTGAACTCGTTAAGGAAGACGCTAAACCCTCTGTTTCATGCACTTCTGAAGATTGTGCCGTCGATAAAAGCAAAAAACCTGATGAATGTGGACCTCAGGGATGCGATATAGTGGAAAAACGACCGGAAGACCAACACCCTTCAGAACCCACAGAAGAATGTACTGGTAATAGTTGCTCATCGTCTCCGGAACATTGTGCCGATGGTAAATGTGAGACTGCAATTCCAAAAGACCAAACTTGTAACAGTGAAAATGGCTGTGAAACGCCTATTATTCAAACATGCGAAGGTGATAATTGCGCTATTCACCCTGATATTAGTGACGCTAAGGATGATTCTACTCCTTGTGATACTCCGGGTGGTTGCAAAGATGTCAAAACTCCTGAAAAACCACCAAGTTGTGAAGGCGAATCCTGTATATCGGAACCAACTCCCCAAGAAAACCAAGATTGTAAAGATAGCAAAGATTGCGCACAACCTAACGAAACCCCTGTCGTCGAAGAATGCAACGAAGAAGGCTGCAATAAACAACAGGTTCCAGACATTAATAAACCTGCTCCAAGTGATTGCACTGACATTGAATGCACACAACAAGATCATATACCACAAATGACTGAAGAGCCAGAATCAATCCCAAGAATTACTGAATTACCTGACGCTCCGGAAACTAAATCCGAAGAACCAGTTACCGACCTACCAAAGACGACTGCTATAGAAAAGGAAATAGAATCCAGTATACCAACTGAAGCTTCAATTTCAGAGAAGGAAGATGAATCTACAACCACTTCACAATATAAGGAACCAAATGTTGAAAAAGAGCCCCAGACAACTTCCGAGAGCCCTGAAATTGTAACAAAGACACCAGAGATACAACAACAAGAGAGCATTACTGAAAATAATGTAGATCAAACAGCTACTACAGGTCAATCACAAGATATTACTAAATCAGAAGAAATACCACCAGAAGTTACGTTAGCAGCTTCAGAAGCACCAACTACAGGAATACCTTTATCTGACAAAGATATTAAAGAAATAATAACAGAATTGCCAAGCTTTGCGGATACGAAGTTGCCAGAACCAGTGACAGAACCAATTGAAGATACACAATCAGATAATAAGCATTCCGAAGCAACCAATCCACCAGAAGATGTTAAAGATCAAGATTTCACTACAGAAGAACCTTCTATACCTGCTGTCCAAAGTACTTCTTCTGAAATTATTCAGGAAACCACAGAGTCACAAGAAATATTAACATCGGCCCCTGGAAGCTTGGACAAAGAGGTGCATGAAGAAGCAACAAAAGAACCAGAATATGTGAAAGATACTGAACCAAAAGTAACGGAACCTGCCGAAGCTTACACTTCTGCGCCAGAACAAATTAGTACTGACAAACTTGAGGAAACACCAGATAAACAAGAGGTGCCAACGACCCAGAAATCATATGAAAGCCAAACGAATGTTCCAGAAAGTGCCGAAACGAAGGTTCCCATAGAAGAGGTACCAGATTCCAACACCGTTGTTCCTGAATTACAAACTTCTCCACCTCAAGTAGAAGATCATGAAATAACGGAGCTACCAGTATCTATGTTATCATCCGAAGAGCCCATAACGGGTAAACCAGATGATGTATCGCAGACTACTGATAAGGTGACATCACCAGATATTAAAGAAGCCACAGAGACTAAGTCACCACTATTTGATGTTACGCCCGAACCTCATGTACCACTTGATGAAAATATAACTCAAGCTCCTGATTATGGCTCTACTGCCAGTGAAGAATCAAGTACAAAGATTCATGATATTACTGTTGAACCCGAAAGTCCTACGGAATCAACTAAATTAGAAACTACAATCCCGCAAGAAACCGCTTCCCGAGAACCTGATAACGTAGAAACAGACAATAGAGTTGAAATAACACCGGTGTCTGTTACAGTTAACGTTCAGACAGAAACTCCTATGTCTATTGTTAAAGAACACGAAGGGGTGGAAATGGACGTAACAAAAACACCTGAGGCTGAGATGTCTACCGACGAAGTTTTCACGAAGACTCCAGAACCACCTGAATTCAAGCAACCACTGCCTACAGAGGCATATACACCTAAGCCTGAGGAGACATCCCCTGAAAAACCTGTATCAGATATTGAAAAAATACCAAGTGTGACTGATGTGTATGCTGCTGTAACAACAGGAAAATCTGAAAGTGATTTAGAAACGACCATATCACCAATTGACCGTATACAAGAGGCACTTCCTACGATGCAACCTGTTCCTGTTCCAGTAGATACTCTCGATACGGAAACGAGCACTGATAATGCACCAGTATCTGTGTCTGTGTTCAATGAACCAACGAGCTCAGAACATTCCGAACCTTCTGTTACTGAAGCTGGCATTCAAGAAACAAGTTCCATGCAAGAAGAAACCAGTGAAAGTTCGCCAATAACCCCAATACCTAGTGAAGATATTGAAACGAAATCACCCGAAGCGGCCACCGAAAGTTCAACCAAACCAGTCCCGGATGGAGAAGATATTATTTCTCCTACTCAAGAGGAAAATGTGGATACAACCGAACTGCCCGAACTAACAATTCATGAACATCCAACTGAACCGTCTTCGATTACTAAAGAACCTGAACAATCTGTGAGTGAAGAGGTTGCTACCAACGCTCCAGTTGAGGAAATTACGGAACCAGAAGACGTAATTGCTGAAAAGGATACAACTGGTACGCCAGCGCCCCAAGACGATGTTACAAAAACGTCAGAAATATCCAGTGAATCACAAACCGAAGCGACCGGGTTACCAGATCAAGAGTTAGTAACCAAAACGACAGAAATTATCCAGCCAGAAACAACTGAATCTAAGGCAGATGCAGTAACTCGTACTCCTGAAGTATCAACAGAACTGCAGAAAGAAGTCACAGAAGCCCCAGAGACACAAGATGGTGTGACTGATGTTTCAGTAATAACTGCAACAGACGCTCAGAAGGAAGCAACTGAAGCACCAGGCTCACAAGATATTGTAACTAGTGCTCCGAAGACATCTGAAACCGAACCACAGGAAACAATAACTGAAGGAGTGGAAACGCAAGATACCGTAACAGGCGAGTTTGCAACTGAGCCTAGCAAAGACAAGACAGAAGGCCCAGATTCACAAGATATTGTTACAACTCCATTAGATACTGAATCTCACAAAGAATCTACGGATGCACCTGAAATTTCAGATGTGGAACCTCACACAGACGTCCCAGAAATACAAGATGTAGCAACAACTGTTTCAGAAATTCCTGTAACGGAGTCGAACAAGGAGGTAACGGTAACTCCGCAGTCACAAGAAACTGAGGCAAAGGTGACAGAAATATCTCCATCCGAATCAGATAAGGAAATTACAGAAGAGCCAGAAACTCATGACTTGGTCACCAGTGAACCAAAAATATCTGTAACTGAATCACCAGATGCAGTAACACAGACGCCAGAGGTACAAGAAGTAATCACCGACATTCCAGAAATTACAGAAACAGAGCCAAAGCAGGATACAACTGAAGCTCCCGCAGAAGATGTAGCAACACGAATCCCAGAATTACCTTCGACAGAATCTGTACCTGTGCAAGAAACAAATGTTCCAGAGATACATGATATAACAACCACTATTCCGGAAATACCCGTAACTGAAGTTCAAAAACAGACCACGGATGCTCCAGTGCGTGAAGATACTTTCACTAACATTCCGGATGCAAATGAATCTATTGAACCTCAAACGGAACCATCGGAATCTCCAGCTAAGGAGGATACAACTAAAGTTTCAGATACTAAAGATGATGTTACTGAATCCCAAATGGATATAACACCAGCACCAGAATCTCAAGAGTTTGCAACAACTGTCGCAGAACTACCGGAAACTGAACCGAAGAAAGAAACTACTGAAACACCTGAACTACAAGAAGCTGGTTCAACGGTTCCAGGTGTATCTGAAACAGAACCTAAGAAGGAGATCACAGAGACCCCAGGGACTTTGACAGGTGCTCCCGAAACATCTGCAACAGAGTTATATAAGGAAACAACCATTTCACCCGAAATGCTAGACGTTGATACTAAAGCCCCCAAAACAACTACTCAGGAAGATGAAAAAGAAGTGACAGATGCCCCACAGGCAGAAGACTTGGCAACAAATGCTCCAGAAGTATCATCCACGGAATCACAAAAGGTCGCTACTGAACCACAAGAAACATCCGAAGAGATCGTAACTGAGCCACAAAAGGAATTATCACAATCACAGGTGCCTCAGGATCTGGTGACGGATCTCCCAGAAATATTGGCAACACAATCACAAAAGGAAGTGACCGAACCTGTTCCACAAGAAAATGTCACTGATGCTCCAGAAAAATCGGACACTGAATCTGACAAGGGAATAACAGAAGCCCCAGAACCAGAATTGATTACAAAGACACCAGAACGTACACAAACAGAAGATACTGAAAAGGAACCTGCACTAGAAGAGGCGGTTGTAACAGAAAAAGAGGAAATTATCACTGAGCCACCTTTGGGAATAACTACTAAACTTGACGATCAAAGTGAACCTGAACTACCAGAAATAGTAACTCCAACTGAATCATCTAAAAATGAACCAGACACATCACTACCTACCGAAAGTGGACTACCTGTAGAACAAAGCAGCACAGGGCCAGAGGTACAGGTAACTGAATCTCCAAATGAAATTACTGCCTCTGATACTGAAACAGCTAAACCACCTGCGGGTATAGCAGTTGATGAAGAAAAGCCGCAAGAAGAACAAGAGGCTACTACAGAAATGTCTTCGGCTGCCGAACCCGCAAACACGTCTGAATTACCTCAACCAGAAAAATCTGAAGAAGCTACAGGATCGACCATTTCTCCGGAATCAATTGAAATTGACATTAAGTCACCGAAAACTAATGACACTGAATCAGTTACAACAATTGCCCCAGAAGTCGATGTAACTGAAAAACTAGATTACACACATGCACCAGAAAGTGAAACACAGCGACCAATCCAAACCGATGCAACCAATGCTCCAATTGAAGAAGAAGATGTTACCACTAAAGCCACAGAATCATTTGAACCACAAGATAAAACAACAAAAACCTCCGAAGAACCTGAACGGACATCGGAGTCGAAAGACGAATATCCAGAAACAACACCATATTTAGTAATATTAGAGGAGCATACACATAAAAAAGATATATATACCACTACCGCTGATGAAGACATAACTACTAGTTCTTCGGATATACCTCAAAAGGAATATGAGTTATCAACACCACAGGTCTCTATCGACATTGTGACCGAATCTGTTCAGAGTACGGAATCCGAAAAACTGCCTGATGACGACAAGGATCAATCCTCACCAGAACTGACTCAAACTACAGTACCTGCTAAAATGACTGAACCTTCGATTGTATCCGAAGAAATCACAACGATTCCTCCTTCTCCGGCATCATTGGACACAGAGAAGCCACAGTATGTAGAAACTAACGAAATTTCTACTACCGGTCCTACAAGAGATGAGGAACCAGCCGAAACTGAAAAACCTTTGGTTCCAAGCATCGAGGCTGAGACTGAGAAAGAAGTAATTTTAGCCACCGAAAAACCGAAAGAAACAACTGCTCCCGAAGAAGAATTTATCTTAGCAACAACTAAAGCCACTACCCTTAAAACAGAAGAAGAACCCACAACACCTTCACCGATCATTGACAAATTTGGAAAACCTGATGAAGCACCAAAACCAGTTGCTGAACCCGAAAAACTAAAACCTGATACTACAGGAGAAATAACAAAACCTGGTGGCAATGAAGTCCAACCCACGGAAGAGGCCTCGCAACCTGACGATGAAACCCACTTCCCACCGAGCGGGACTAGTGGTTATGGACAAGAACCTGATTACGGGGAAGAAGACTCTTTCGGACCTGGAACCTGTCGGTATGGAGGAAAAGTATACGTATCTGCACAACAAATACCAAGGGACGATCCCTGTGATTTCTGCTTCTGCTTCAGAAGTGATATTATTTGCTTACAACAAAGTTGCCCTCCTCCTATTCATGGTTGTCACGAAGAACCTATTCAAGGTTTTTGCTGTCCACGATATGAATGTCCCGTGTCAATGGCGACTACACTCAATGTTACGACAACAACGACAACGACAACCACAACGTTGCCGCCTCACTTCCTACCTCACGCCTATAAGGGCGCTGCGCAAAGAAGAGGCTGTCAAATAAAGGGGCACACGTACAAAGTGGGAGAAGTTGTGCGAGCATCATCAGGACCATGTTTACATTGCACGTGAGTATATATTTTATTACTATTAATTACATTTATTAATAATTATTACATAGTCAAATATATTATCTCGAAATAAACAAAGAAAATTCATATTTACTATTATAACAACGTGTAGTTAGAAAACAGGTAAAACGAATAACAATTGATAGCTTGGAACTGCCATTAAATACGACATAGGTATTAAAACCTCGAAAATAATGATATTACTAATTTGATCTGTTTATATTCCAGATGTGGAGGAGACGGTCAAATGAAGTGCGATCCCAAAGTGTGCACGCCCGAGCCCATGCTGCGACAGATGATCGCGGCGGCCGTGTCGTCCAAGCGACGAAGGTGAAATACCCCCGGGGGCTGACTCACCATGTCTGCGACGTCACTAGGGTGAAGGACCTATGTGATAATATTTCCATCTACTCTTCTATGCACAATAATAATGCTCAAATTATCCCGAAGGAGTAGTATAAGATTTCGTGTCATATATGGTAAATGTTTTTTTTAACTTTCATAAAGTCGTGGCACGCACAACTCAATAATACTTGACTGTGATTAAAATATTGAATTAGATTTTTCTAAATCTGAATTGTTAGTGTTTTTGGGTCATCATTATTAAGGCTAATTTATTCTTATTATTTATCTTTTCATTAACAAAAGTCAGTGCCAAACGATAGTGCTAAGTTGTAATCGACTATGCCTTTATGATTACAGTTTCAAAATTTATTATAACACTAGAAAGTGCAAATTGACCAAAGCGAAGCGATTCGAGTCGAAAAGTATAATAAAACGACAGAAATACATCCAGCTTCGTGTCGTGGGTCAACTAGATCGCCGAAATCTTGACCATTTTTACTTGTACCCTTAATTTACCGAAATAAGTTTAGTCAAAATCTTTGTTTTTACACGATGTTACAATAAGCGATCTAGTATCGTGTAAATATGAAGTAACTCTTAAGGAGCCCTGATGTAAATGCCTTACTTAATTTGTAATAATTTATATATTTTAGGTGTATAGTACTTAAGCCATGTTTTAAGACCAGTGACTATTATAATTTAGAAGTTAGAAAAAAGAAGCCACTTCATGTTGATAGGGCGAAAAGCGTCCGTCGACGCGCGGCGCGCGCGCCGGCCGCCTTGGCGAGCGCTTTTCCTGCCTCCACGTCTGACAGAAAGTGACATCGTGACTGATCTTGTTTTCTTTAATTCGTGAAGGTGCACAGTTTTTACTAGCACTTATTTAGTAATAGTGACCAATATTTTTAAAAGTGTTTTGTAAAGAACTTTTTGCAATATGATGTTAACAAGCATATTGTAGGATCTTTTGTAACTTTTGATATTAAAGTGCTGGTAGACTTAATACATGATCTTTCATGTGGGACAGATCGAGACGGGTACGAAAGTTTAACAGACTTTGCGATCGTTTTTGGAATGAAATTATAGAGATGTAAATAACGATTGCATTAATTCGTACAAACCTTCTTCTGTGTATGTAGGTTGTAGTTATATTTTTTCTTATTTATTTAAAGTTGTAGTTTTGGTTTTAAATTGGGAAGAGATGGATATCAACAAGAAAAATGTATACTTTGGTAATAGAAAAATCAACAGTTTATATTCAGGTTTTCAAGAAAAGAGATAATTTTATTTCAGCTCTATTCTATTTGTTTAATTAGTTATTACCAAGCTACAATCTAGCTGTCTGTGCAACTGTGCAAGAGAGTTTAAAATAAAATATTTCAAATGAGCTCATTTGTTTACTTTTATTGTGCTGTATACCAAATAATTAACACCTATCCGTTATATATAAAAGAAAGAAAGAAAACGTAAAAGCAATGAATACCAAGGAAAAAGCATTTACTAGAAAACAAAAACATTACCCGGCTACATGTTTTTCAGTCATAGGCGATAAACCCTTAGGATAAACCTGAAATCTAATAAACCGATTTTGAATTGATTTTCACTAACTAATAGATTGTTTATAGAGGAATTTATTAAATATCTATGAATACTTGCCGTTCGTGCAGGAGACGGGGTCCAAAATGCGTAGCTAGTATGTACAATTTGAATTGCCAAGCTTTTGACGATCTGTATTGCTATTGTGTATTAGCAGGCGCAACGTAGGTGACATTGGTCATCACAATCATGTAAAAAAGTCTGTTCTATAAAAAATAATATCATTCTACGAGTTTATTAGGTTTCTTTCGAAATCGGATCGATTTGTGAAAATTGTATTTCCGTTATCACTTGCTTATTGTAACTAAACAATTTTATTCTGTTAAGTGTCTATGGCTAACATATGGCTAATGATTAAATAGTAGATTGGTAAACAAGATATGAAAGACACCCATCTTACTCGAGATATTTTTCGCTCGAGCGGAGTGAGAGCGCCAATAGCTCGAGAGTGGAATTGGTGTCTTTTTTTCGAGTTGAAAAGTAGTATGTACTTTGCATTTAGAATATGAGGAACGTAATCAAAAGTTATAGAAGAAAAACGAATTATTTATTTAGTGCATTTTGATGAAAAACATAGTTAGTTTTGTTTATAAAAAACTATTTAGTTGTTTTTATGCGTTTACTTAATCTTAATAAGTATCATTATCCACTCAATTAATAATATGCGTAAGTAGTAATTTTTAATCGTGTCTGTACGAGTTAATTCTATTGCCCTGTAGCACATTTGATTAATGCACAGTTGAGTGTTCTTTTTACAAATTACATTTCCACCTTAGGTTCGAAATGAGTCACTTTCAACCCGCTATATGGATAGATACGTACAATGACCAACTTTCAGAATAGGTATGAGAAATGAAATAGAACTCTTTTTGTCGATTCAGTTCTTCGTAATTTTTCAATATGGCGGATATATCGGGGTTGAAAACGTTTGTAAAGGGTATAGCCGTGTTTGTATGGGGCATCGGCCCCAGAAGCCAAATCGATTGCCGTTTTGCTAATATATTAGCCCAGATGTAAGATGCTATTTTACAAAAAAAGGACCCTGAAATACTTCAGGTTTTTGAGAAAATTAGTAAAAACGAAAATTGGTTTTTATTTTCTTTTATCTAAACTACTCAATAGACTTTTTCGTAACTTGTACACATTATGTAAGTAATAAAGATGTATTATTAAAAAAAAAATGGATTTCCAAATATCCTTATAAGTAAGTGAAATTTTCACTTTAAATTTTTCAATATTTTTTTTTTTATATTTTCGAGATAGGGACACCCACCAATTTTGGCTATATTATGTATGAACTAATATTCTAAAATATATATTTTTTTCAAAAACATTCACTTGGATCAACATATTCAAAATGAAACAAACTTATCGCCTGGTGTCAATTTTTCAGACAGTTATTTTCAAAACCTCGTATCTGTTTGTTTCATTTTGGATATGTTGATCCAAGTGAATGTTTTTGAAAAAAATATATATTTTAGAATATTAGTTTATACATAATATAGCCAAAATTGGTGGGTGTCCCTATCTCGAAAATATAAAAAAAAAATTATTGAAAAATTTAAAGTGAAAATTTCACTACTTATAAGGATATTTGGAAATCCATTTTTTTTAAATAATACATCTTTATTACTTACATAATGTGTATAAGTTACAAAAAAATCTATTGAGTAGTTTAGATAAAAAAAAATAAAAACCAATTTTCGTTTTTTTTAGTTTTCTCAAAAACCTGAAGTATTTCAGGGTCCTTTTTTTGTAAAATAGCATCTTACATCTGGGCTAATATATTAGCAAAACGGCAATCGATTTGGCTTCTGGGGCCGATGCCCCATACAAACACGGCTATATATACCCTTTCACTCATTTCTCAATATCTCACAGAGCCACTAGTAAGTAAATGGTTAAAAATGATCCAATATCAATGTTTTCTACGAGCAAACCGGCCCACTCCATCTAGTGGCAGATCGACACACCAAGCCGCGCAGGGTTTGACTACTACGCTCGTATATAATAGAAAGTAAGCGCGCCAAGGGTTGGTGGAGTTTCAGAGCAATAGATATAGATGTCGCTACTTTAACCATTTTTCGAAAGAAACCACATATCCTATAGGTACCACTGGTACCAGATTGGTTCGCTTTTTAATTAGTAGACGTATAATTATCATTTGTTTATTTTTTTAATTATATTCAATAACTTTTCAATCCATTGCTCATATTGCTTACCTATACTTACTCAATTTTGATATTCATGTTTGTATTAAGAAAACATATCCTTTTTTGGCAAGTAGTACTTAGGTACCTAATAATAGATCTCAAAATAACAAATGAAATTGGAATTCGCGTTATTTGACGCCATTAGTAAGTTGAACAATTGTCGATTTACTGCTCTATCGATACAAAGTCTCATAATTAATGGTTCTATGTTCCCATTACTGGCATACTTACATAAATTAAATTAACAGAAAATAATCTGAAACTACCTGCACAACCTACATATTCAAACAGTGTAAATACCTGTTCTTGAAGTTGCTCCTGCAAGCAACTCTCTTCAACTTTTCTACTTTTTGTTCAATAATCATAACATGGGAATACCTTTCTTTTTATTGCGATATTAATATTATATCAGAATAATGTTAAATGTAAGAATAATAAATACAGAAGAATGATTAAAATAGTAGCCAAATGAATTATATTAACACGTCGGAATATTTATCTGTTATTTTTATTATTTTACTGTAAACCATTTTATTATGATCATAGTGAATATGTGAAAATTGTGTATTGTTTAAATGCCTAATCGAGTGATTTTTGAGCTTTAATTATTACTGTTTCTAGTTACTAAATCTTACGTATACCGCGAAGAAACCTAGTTTGTTACAACATTATCGGCCAAGGGTCCAATGAGTATGAGTAGTTATGACTACTGGCCTCTGTAAACTTTAAGTTATTATGATAAAGGTGTCTTGAAGGGACAGGGTAGCTCTGGGAGTATTTTTTAGTTTCTGCCTCCTTTAATTGAAGGTAATTTTAAGGATAATTTAAAAATCGATTTCGAGTAATATGGTCTTTAAAATTACAGTCATTATTAGATATTGAGATATGTTGCGTTTCTTTTACTTTACCTTGTCCTTGTTATTTCATAGTAGATGTAAACTACATCGACTTTGTTATCGTCGTTTATATATTAATTTAATTCAGTAAAATTATTTATTACTTTTATTTACCTATTATTTATACTCATTTTACCGACATTGTGTCACGTGTCCAACGCCTCAAGTAACGTACCCATGCGCTGTAGCATTGTAAGTAACACAAAAGATAATTACGCAATTTAATCTCAAATATTCGATCCGGAATGTCCATACGATTCTTTACTAGCTATTTGTTACCTATGTAGAAATATGTACCCTCAATTTGAATAACTCCGTCCCTCTCGCACTCACAACTACTTCCACGCTATCTCACTCTATCCCATTACTTTTATATTGTTCGCTAACTTTCTTGTTTGTATAAGCAAATACACGTATTTGAAAGTTTGTATATTTGTAGGTTGAATTGTATAAGAATAAGTATAATACTTTCGTTTGGTTTTAAAACGTTTCACATAATATTATTGACTTTACCCTGTTTTATGATACTACTAATACTTAATTAAGTAATAATGTTTCTTTGTGTAAGTAATTATCTGAATGTGGGTTAATTCGAGCGGAAATCCTTCTTATTTATATATTATAAACGTGTAAATCAATTTTCCACTTAAACCACGCAAACAAATTTCCGTAAAATGTTTCAGTAGGTAGCATAGCTTCGATATCAGAATAGAACGTACAATTTATGAGGATATTCATTCATAAGAAGGTTGAATTGGAGTTATTTTATTAAATGTGGGAAACTTTAAACTTGATGTAAAATATATTCGGTAGGTACCTGTTCTTCAGAGTTATCAGTATATGTTTTAATATTGTTTTCACTTCTCATGCTTTTAAAATGTTACTTTAGTCTCTGCATATCGGGACTAAATCTCCTTATTAATGTCTAGAGATTGAAGTAAATTTGTTTTAATTTATTTGAGAAACCCCTAAACAGCCAATCACGATGTTGTGGATGGAGGTTCATATTTATTTTCAGTGACAGGTATATACAAACTTTTTAGTGCGTGAATACGAATTGATTTAATAATATTAAAGATTAATTAATTGTATCATGCATAAGTTCAATATTAGTCTTAAATAGAATAGTTTTCAAGTTTGAATCTGTTGGCTAAATATGCAAGCATTTAAAGCGTCACTACAAAAAAGAGAACAAAAAAGAAACCACGGAAGTTCTATTTTTTAGGGTTCCGTAGTCAACTAGGAACCCTTATAGTTTCGCCATGTCCGTCTGTCCGTCTGTCTGTCTGTCTGTCCGTCCGCGGCTTAGCTCCGTGATCATTAGTAGCTTTTTTTTTTCGGGTACGTCTCGAACACCTAAAGTGGGGGTGAATATTTTTTTTCGTTTCAACACTAGTGTGTGGGGTATCGTTGAATAGGTCTTTTAAAAAGAATAGGGGTCTTCAATCATCATTTTTTGATAAAGTCAGTAGTTTTGTAGATATTCGCTCCGAAAATAAAAAAAATAGTGTCCCCCCCCTCTAACTTTTCAACCACGGATCAAAAAATTATGGAAAAATTCATAAAAATGAGGCCTTATAAGTACTTTCAATGAAAACTATATTGAATAAAATCGGTTGAGCCGTTTTTTTGAGTTATCGCAAAATTTCATAATTTTCTTTAAAATTATGTAAGTGCCGCGCGATGTCCTTATACTTCGAACGTTACACATATTAGTTAAGTGCCATGCTGTATTAAACATTTCGCTCAATCTGGCGCGTATAATCGATAACTTCCAGAAGGTAATAAGTAATTGCAGTTACTTTGGCGTTTACGACCTTTTTATAGAGTTTGAAATCCTTCTCGTAATTTATTGTGAAGGATGGGCAACTACGGAACCCTACACTGAGCGTGGGCCCGACATGCTCTTGGCCGGTTTTTTCTATTAGAATTTTGAATGAGTATATGTCCAATGTGGTGAATTGTAATCACCAATTAGTTGTGTCACTTTATAAATTACGGACAAAATATGTAAAGGTAATCAACATCTTTCAGTGAAGAAGAATTAAAGCAGAAGGCTATGTAGAGGAGTCAATCCAAAATAAATACATATCTATCGAAGGCTATATTGAAGGAATTAAAATATCCTCAAAGCAGAAATCACAACTAGGGCTTGCAGAACCGGGAAATTTTAGTATGGGAGCACCGGGAATTCCCGGTACAGCCATACAAAAATTTCCCGGTACTGCAAGCCCTAATCACAACCAACATTGGGCCCACGCCCATCAACCTCGCGGGATGAGAATGAGATGAGCCTGATGAAATAACCATCGGCAACCTTTTTGAAAAAAGTCTCTACTGTACTCTCCATTCTCTCCAAGTTTTACTTCGATTTCGAGTGAAAACATTGATCATACCTCTCAAATACAAACCACGCCGACCCAGCTTAATTTACAAGAGAAAACCATACATTTCTCATCATCTCGTGTCATTATGGTTTGTTTTAGTCAGACTCACTCCCTTGGTGAACAATCTACTATAAAATTTACGAAATATGCTTGTGTCTCTTGATTGAGATTTATTTTTAATACAGAAATAAGTTTCTGTCAAAAATTACATTTTAGTGGCAAGCTTTTATAGCCGACTGTACTTTTCTTTGGATATCCATCAAATGCTCACTGAGACAATTCTAAAGAGCCCAAGCTCGGTAGGATTGCTTTTTCGATTATAGAGTTCGTATGGCCACCTTCCGGCTCCATCATCATCATCAGATCAGCCCCATGGTACCATATTATTGTATTGTCATCAAAGTTAAGTAAGTATGCAAAATTTCAGCTCAATCGGTTGACGATATCTGCTTCAAAATTGAGTTGCAAGATTTCACCCGAACAAACATACTTTAAACATACCATGCAAGTTAAATAAAAGCTTTAAAAATACGCATTACTAATGTCAAAATTCAAAACGGCAATTTAGAAAAAAAAACACGATGACGGCTATATTTGTGTGGAATGGAAAAACTATTGTACAGTTATTTTAACAATCGTGTATGATGACGATGAGTAAAACGCAATTTTGTAGTTAGCGGACTGGAAATGATATTTTTACACTTCTCATCTTTCTGCGCGAGCCTTATGGGTAAAGCTAGTATTAAATAATATGTGAAAGAAAATGCCGCCAATTTTCTGAATGCTGTATGATAAATTTAATCGATGTATGGAAAAGACTATTGTGTAGAGAACATAATCTATGTTAGATAGGGTTTGTATATTTGTATTATTACTCTGTGCTCATAACATAAAGACATTGGTCCTAATCCTAACCTATAGAGGTTCGGTTTAGGCTTTAAATTGATTATTTAAATTTTCTCGGAAGCAAAAATATTAGATTATAATCATGATGCATAAAAGTAGATTAGGAATTAACATTATTTGATTATCAATTGGACAGGATATTTTTTACTTAGAGTAACTAGTCAATAATTGGCCACCATTCAATAACTGGCCACCTCATACTAAGAATTAACTCTGTTCACCTACAAACTGAATTTATTTTAGTATAACGTCGCCAGTTATTGAAGGGTGTGGTGGGTTTGGGTAATTACCACCTTTTACTAAAATGAATTATATTTACCTATAGGTTCGTTCCGTTTAGAGTTCATTTTTAGTTTGAAGTGGCCGTTTTTGAACGGTGGCCTTAAATTGGCGATCAAATAGGGTTGTTTGTAAATATGTCATTAAAATACTCCTCTTCTTCCATAAACTTTGCCTATGTTCACAAAAACCACATCATATCGGGCACTGTGTTGTATCGGGATATCAAATACCTCCCCGGTTAGGTATTAAGTACAGTGAAGCGTGGCGATTATTCTACCGATCCTGAGCACAGCTCTTAAATTCTAAATGTTTGAACAAATATTCCATGATAACATCACGTAGTTGATGACTTTTGTAGGTACAAAGGGAAATAAAAACATAGATTAAATTAAAGAATAACATTTGACAAACACGGGTACAATTTTTAAAATGTAGGTAATCGTTGATTGCGGTTTACGGTTCTTACTGTAGAGTTCTTATCTATTTAGAGGATATAAAAAAAATCCAATCCAACTTATTTCAACTTCATGTTGAATAGATTTAAACTATATTAAACTTGATGCATTCCAGTTCCATGCTAGTATGTAGTAGTTTAGTTAAGTCAATATCCTGCGCCGAGGAAAATACTGATATGGCAATTGACCGGCAGATTGTCAGTGTTAGAAGAGTTACTTTATTTATTTATGTGAAAGAGGGAGATAGGTGCTCTGGAATTATGGAGTTCAGAACCAACGCGTCCATACCATACTCCAGTAGATCGGCATCACGAAAACTAAGGATCAGGGGCCTAATTCGAGTGTCGATCGCCAAACGTCAGATCACCGTTAGATAACAGTCATCTCTCCGTGATCTCGCCTTTGAACTGTCATTAAAACGCGATGAGCTTAAAAGTGACATATCTCATCTCAATTTTGGAAATACGAAGGCGATAATGATTGTCAAAAATGTTATTCATGTATATAAATTTCTGTTTTGAACGAAACGTAACGGACTAATTTCACGTACTACGCGGTCAATTTAAAGTATGCACCTGTTATTTATGCCGTCACATACAAAGGAAACGAAAATTTGCGCGTCCGAATTGACGAAGTTGCGATGTTCTAGGGATATCGCCACTTGTCAAGTAGGCACACGTCAAAAGTGACGGATGGCGATGAAAAGGAGAGATCTCCATTATATCTCTAAAATTGGTCGAATACCCCCCCTGACTGTGACAGTCAAAAGTGTAATAACAGGGAAAAACAAAACGGGTATATGTCTACCTCAGACTGATCCTGAAATCCAGTAGACACCTCTAGGGTCCATCGTCAGGTGAATGTTATGATAGTAGGTCTAAAGTGCTCATCCATACACGTCGAATTAGAGAATTTGGCATATGTCGACCTCTGACCAATTCGATACCTTAGAGCACAATCATACTAACTTTTCGGAAAAAGTCGTTGCAATTAGGACGTTAGTGGAGAACGGTATGTGGTTTAATTTTATTGGTATTTTTATTTTATTAGTACGAGTGTGAACCAAGGTATCGAATTTTGAGAGCCAGTAGGTGGGTCAATTTCAACAAGACTTTTTACTTTTTATTTATGATTATTTTTGAGTTTTTTTAAATGTGAATATAGTCTAAAGTATATCTTAAAGAGATCCTGAAATCTGAAACAGTTTTCGAGATATTCGAGATCGAAAATGAAACACACAACGGAATGATAAATGTACACCAGGATGATAAAATAAGTGCACCGCAATGAAATTTCATACACCGGAATGAAAGAAAAGTGGCAAATTATGAAAGTAATTTTACTTTAATAGTCGTAATATATATTATATTGGCATTACATAATAATATAAACATATATCTTAGTTTGGTATTAAAAACAAAATAAAAAAATATTATTATTTCAACAATATCTATGAAAAGTGAAGCTACTTTTGATGTCATTCCGGTGTTTTCCTCATTTTGGTGGGGCTTAAAGTCATTTTACTACACCGGAAACACCGGAATGAGAGTGGTGGAATGAGAAACACGACTTATTTTGATTTCTTAAAAAAAATGTAAGCCCTATATTCTAAAACTAATTCAACTCTTGAAATCGCGAGTATACTTTACCTGATATATATAAATTTCAAACCACGCAGTTAAAAAATAAATACGCTATAACAAACTCCGGAATGATTTTTTTTTGTCCCCTGTCCACTGCGATGATATATTCTAATTTATACAAGCCAACGTATTGCCACTATACACAACCGGCCTCGTCGAGCGCCGCAGCTTTACTAATTCTTTGAAGTGCGCGGGAGACGGGGGGCGTACTTGATCAAATTTGGGAAATAAATCGGTTCGAAACATTGTCGGCGGTAATGAGAAGTTTTCTCGGGACAAACGTATATGCACTTATTCAAGGGTATACAAAGGAGATATATAACGGGTAATGTGCTTTTCTGGTTACCTATTTATATGTATAGTAATAAAATAATGGTAACAGATTTTCTTTGTCATGCATAGTATTTGACCCAGCATTTTACAAACAAAGCCGGCTTGGGGACAACCCACCTTGATGAGAAATTTGGTCTGAATATATTTTTTTAAATTATTATATATATTAATATTTTAATTTTAGCTGTTGCTCGAGGTTGACAATGGCGGGCTGTTTCCGAAAAAAATGGTACTTTATTATTCAACCTTTCTGCACCCGCGTTTTCAGTCGTTCCATCTAAAAATACTACTTGGGAAATTGACCCAGGTACATATTTCCAGGGTTTTTTCAAATAAGGTAAATTTTATGACACTGACACTCTAGAACTGTTCATTAAGAGGAGCTGAATTAGCTGCCAAATCCTAAGTCAGCCGTGCTCAAATAAAAAGCAAATCTTCCTATGAATGAGCCCCTCCTTTATCAAGTCAGTTCAAAATTGCGTTAAAAATGCGAAAGTACGAGTGGAGAAATAAATATCAAAGGAAATCGTTTTAAACATAACACTATAATCTTAAATCTTAAAATACATTATGATTATTTCCGGATTGATCTACGAGAGCTTACTTACAGGTTTCAATTATTATGTTTGTCGAGAACCGGTTTTAACTAACCGGGCCAGTCATCATACTTACAGTTTTATTGTACTCTTTAGCTTACGCAGCAGAATAATGCTTGGCTCAAGCTTATTAAATCTGGTTTAGGTTAAGAATAGCATAGTGATATTGTGGTTGTTTAATTGCAGGAATTTATAGGCTACCGGAACCCTTTATTGGTTTATATGATCATCGTTGATTGTCCCTTAATATTTATGTATCGTTATATGTTGACTGCCTGATTGTAACAACAGTAAAGGTAAAGTACGAAAAGAAAGTTCTATTAAAAAGTGACACTACCGTAGTGTCGTCCCATTTTCTTAGATTGATTAGAAAGGGACGATATTACAGATTCCGACTTTCAAAATTCTAATATTTAATGTTGTACTGTATGTAGTACCTCTATATATGCCGTATACCGATATTTTGATACTTCAAAAACAGGGTTCTCACCGTTGATAATATTTTTTTGTTTAGGTTACGTACGATTAGCCGTGATTTCATAATCCCTAATATTTTTTCTTAATTCAAACTAAGTAAGGAATAACTAGGACCGTGAAACATGCCAACTTTGCCCGCTTTTTTCGTAAAAACACGAATTTCTCTCTTTTTTTGTATGACGGGATAAAGTTTTTTTTGTCTAACGCATCCATCGTATTCATTCATATGCATGCGTTTATAACGAGAAACAATTTTTAAATCTACATTTAACCAACTTTTTTATCAATTTTCACCTTGGGTAAAGTTATCTAAACTTTTGCCAACATTACCCAAATCGATTATTTTCGTAACTATAGCCCCTACAACGTTAAGATAAGGATCAGTATAAATTCTGGGGTAATAATGGCGTTCCACGTAAATATCTTGGTCTTAACTATACAAACACGTGTGCAATATGGGTGGGCAATGTTACATAGGTATTTTGTTTTACTCCATACAAGCCGAATCAAGTAGTTTGAAATTGTCAGGGTTGTCACTTTTGGTTGAGTAAACCATCTTTACCAATACCATTATCAAAATGAAAAATGTATGCTTAATATTGGGTACTAATAATAGTTAGGCGGTTATTTTTTTACTCCACGTTAGAATAATCTAAATAAAAATTGACATAATTGAATATTCTATGTTTTTGTGTTTTATGGACATGACATGACGTGACATGCAGCTACTGCTAAAAGTACAACGGCTTAATAGAAATACAATTTACCTAATCTTAAATACATAACCCTCCTTTATTTACGCAGTCAGGTAAAATTACGACAAGGTGACAACCCTAACCCTATTTTTAGGCTGGGCAATGTTAGCATTCATAGGTTAGCAAGTTACTGGATAACATTGCCCATCATCATAACTCTGGTTTTAATAAGTATTTTTAGTACAAACTACAGTAAAAATGATCTACGGTTCTTATTTTATAACAAGTAATAAGATACATTCACCTAAGGCTTCCCCATGCTCTAAAAAATACACCAGAACTTCACCTATAATTGGCCCGCCAAATCACGCACCTTATTCGACTAGTTCCAACACGTTACGGAATGAAGTTGCGCGCAAATGTGATTCTTAGTGATACCACAGATATAATCTATTTTCCACTAAAAATAGTAGTGTTGCCATAATCATCTTGAAATTGTCTACAGTAACGTTTCTTTTTGTAAGTAGCGTTTTGGACAAAGTTCCCTGTGGAGGCAAAGTTGGCGTATTTCACGGGACTGATGGTTATATAATTTCCCCAATTTCGGTAATAATTCTGCGTAACATATTTTCCATATTTTTTTTAAAGAAACGGATATTTGCAAGATTCCTACGGAGGTTTTAAGTATAAAACGTGAGTTATTTTTTTATAGACTTTTGAAAAAGTAGCCAAATGCAGGTTTCTTACGACGTGGACACTGGGCGTGATATGAGGGAATTCTTGATTTGCTCTGCAGTTATCTTCTTCTTCTTCGTTTCGTCAGTGCGGTCGTGGTCTTCACGGGGGAGGGTTGGGGGCTGCTGTCGCCCGCCTTACAATATCTCGTCATGGTTGTTCTATGTATTTATATAAGTACTTATTTGTCTATATAAGTACGTATATCGTCGTCTAGTACCCATAACACAAGCCTTCTTGAGCTTAATTTGGGACTAGATCGATTTGTGTGGAGTTGTCCGATATTTATTTATTTACTTATTTATTTGTTTTAGCACAATCGGGTAAGAGAATATTAGATAACCATCTATGGATTGGATACATGTACGAAAAATACAGAAATTACACATGCAAAAAAAAATCTGTGATAACCAAACTGCGAAGCTCACAGATCTCTAAATCTTACATAAGCTTATGTCTTATATCTTCAATGTATAGACATTATCTTTGCACATATTTATAATTTTCTTGAGAAAGTTAGCATAAGCACTCCACATTTTCCTACCACCCGAGAAAATCCGTAGACTATACTCGTACGCACCGCACCGGCCCGTACTCGTATTTGTTAGCCGTGACCGGCAGGGCTTATACACGTGACACGCGCGGATCGGCCGCGTAATGCGTTTGATCGAGGATAACCCTTCGCTAAAACGCGGTATCAACACGCTCGTTAAAAGCCGATCGACATCTTTTATATTTGAATTTTGCATGCAAAAAAAGAACACAAAAACCCAGGTGACAATGTTGGTGTTTTGTTGAAGCTTTTTAGGGTTCCGTACCTCAAAAGGAAAAAACGGGACCTTTATAGGATCACAATGTTGTCTCACGAACGCGTGCAGGTATCGAGTTAAAATTAAAACCATATCCATAAGAAGAGTCAGGTCAATATTCCCTTGAAGCTGTGAAAAAATCAAACTTCTAAGTTAACGTAAAAAAAGAAAAGGCCGTTTTTGCCACAAAGAACGTATATTTCGATATTCTCTAGGGAATTAAAATTTATGGGGTATATTCCGTTAACCTAGAACTATTAACTATTATTAACTACGGCAAGTAATACCGTCTTATACTACAACTATAGGAAAAAATCTATCCATTTGTAATTTAATCATAAAAAATATAGTCTTCATTTAAAGTAGATACGTAAAACAGTTTTCCAACGGTAAAGTTAATTTGTCGCTTAGTAAAGTTTATTTTTTCGTTAAGGCAATATGTAGTGCTTTTGTGGTTCGTACAGAACCCTCGGTGCGCGAGTCGGATTCGCACTTGACCGGCTTTTTTTTAAAGACGGGTCACATATATTTTTTTATAGGTAAGGTGGAATAATACTTAACTTTACCGTTGGAAACTATAATAGTAGTAGAAAGAACAACGATGAACCGAAACAAGACAGGTTGCCTTTTTTCATCGCTTCCTCAGTTGACTTCATAGAAATGAAGTCAACTGAGGAAGCGATGGGTATAACAGACGGGGATCTTGGGGGGCACAGCAACCCGCCAAGCAAAAAAAGAAACTGCAAACACAAACGGAAACAAGACAGCTGAGCTTCTGGTTCTACGAAGTCAACTAAGGAGGCAATGAGTATAAGAGACGGGGAGCTTGGGGAGACACAGTACCCGGCCCAAAAAAAAGACACAGCAACGACAAACGGAAACAAGCCAGCTTAGCTTCTGAGAGACGCCCCGCACAAAAGATAAAGGTTACGAACGGAACCCAGACAGCATTGCCTTCTAATTCTATGAAGTTAACCGAGAAGACGATGAGTAGAGACAGGGGCTTGAACTGACGGACTTGGGTGGAGTCCCCCCCACATTAGAATATGCAACGACGACGAACGGAAGCCAGACAGCTTAGGTGCTCGAGTCACTTCAGCGATGCCATATTGACTATCGGTACATTGAAGTGTTGAAGTGTTTGTATTTGTATAGCAACGCCACCATGTCGGTCCGAGTTCAGGAGCAGAGCACAAAGGCCATTCCATTGAGAAGAGGCGTAAGACAGGGGGACGTTGTGTCCCCGAAACTGTTTACGGCCGTTATGAAAGACGCCTTCAAGCTCCTGGAATGGCAAGGACTTGGCATCAACATCAATGGCGAATACATCACTCACCTTCGGTTTGCTGACGACATTGTAGTCATGGCAAAGTCGATTGAGGAACTCAGCATGGTGCTCGATGACCTCAATCGAGTTTCTCAACGGGTGGGCTTAAAAATGAACATGGACAAGACGAAACTCATGTCAAATGCCAAGGTTGTGCCCATCCCAGTCTCTGTTGAAAACTCGGTACTCGAAGTTGTTGACTCATACATCTACTTAGGACAAGTGGTCCAATTAGGTAGGTCCAACTTCGAGAAAGAGGTCAACCGCCGAATCCAACTCGGCTGGGCAGTGTTCGGGAAACTACGCAATGTCCTTTCGTCCGACATACCTCAGTGCCTCAAGACGAAAGTCTTCAACCAATGTGTGTTACCAGTGATGACTTACGGCACCGAAACGTGTTTCACTATCGGCCTCATCTCAAAGCTCAAAGTCGCTCAACGAGCAATGGAGAGGGCTATGCTCGGGGTGTCTCTACGTGATCGAATCAGAAATGAGGAAATCCGTAGACGAACTGTGACCGGTATAGCTCACCGGATTAGCAAGTTGAAGTGGCAATGGGCAGGCCACATAGCACGTAGAGCAGATGGCCGATGGGGCCGAAAAGTGCTCGAGTGGAGACCTCGGACCAGTAAGCGCAGCGTAGGGCGTCCACCTACAAGATGGACAGATGACCTTATAAAGGTCGCCGGAAGGCGCTGGATGCAGGTTGCTTCCAACCGGTATATATGGAAGTCCAAAACAGAGGCCTATGTTCAGCAGTGGACGTCCTATGGCTGAGATGATGATGATGATGATGATAATGTATAAATAATATAAATTAATGTTATAATGTATAAATTCAATTTGTTTAAATTTTGAAATTAACTATTATATAATGTATAAATAATATAAGTTGCTCTCTATGTATATTGAATGCAAGAAATAAATGGGCAATACATTATTATTTTATTTAATCGTTGACATTGACAACCCTCGCTAGCGGCGACGCGGCAAGTGAGCCAATTCATTTTCACCGTTATTACACAGACTTACTAGCGTTCCGTTTGGCTTGTGCTGGATACAACGACTTTAGAAAGGCCAAAATCATAATGTTTCGGCTAAAAAAAGCGGCTTTTGTAAAGATCAAAGTAGTGTGCCTTCTGTACTTGTACTATGTATTCTGTGGTAATTATTAAGTGGTTCGGCACCGACTTCAAAATGTGATTCAAATGTATTCTGTTCATCAACGGGTTATTTTTGGCTTTTCAGTTTTTTTGAAGTCGGTTCTTTTTTTAGGGTTCCGCAGTCAACTACGAACCCTTATAGTTTCGCCATGTCCGTCTGTCCGTCTGTCCGTCCGTCCGCGGCTTAGCTCCGTGACCGTTAGCACTAGAAAGCTGAAATTTGGTATCATTATGTGTATAAACCACGCCAACAGAACGGTAAAATAAAAACTAAAAAAAAAACTTCTTTTCGGGTACCTCTCGAACACCTAAAGTGGGGGTGATTTTTTTTCCGTTTCAACACTAATGTGTGGGGTGTCGCTGAATAGGTCTATTAAAAATAATAGGGGTGTTCAAACATTATTTTTTGATCAAGTCAGCAGTTTAGTAAATATTCGCTCCGAAAATAAAAAAATAGCGTCCCCCCCTCTAACTTTTCAACCACGGGTCAAAAAATTATGAAAAAATTCATGAAAATGAGGCCTTAACTATAAGTACTTTCAATGAAAACTATATTGAATAAAATTGGTTGAGCCGTTTTTGAGTTATCGCAAAATAACATAATTTTCCTTAAAATGACGTAAGTGCCGGGCGGTGTCCTTATACTTCGAGCGTTACACATATTAGTTAAGTGCCATACTGTATTAAAATGTTTCGCTCAATCTGGCGCGTATAATCGATAAGTTCCAGAAGGTAGTAAGTAATTACAGTTACTTTGGCGTTTACGACCTTTTTTATAGAGCTTGAAATCTTTCTCTTAATTTTAACCTCGAAGCCCGTCTATTGTGAAGGATGGGCAACTACGGAACCCTACACTGAGCGTGGCCCTACATGCTCTTGGCCCGTTTTTGTTATTTTTTTCTGCAAATGTAAATTTTTCCTGAAAAATTGACTAGGTATTGTTGGAAAAAAATTCAGGTCTAGACCTGAATATATGGTTTAAGTTTCAACTCTATACTTCCACGCGTTCCCGAGTGAAAGGGTCTGGACAGACAGACGGGCGGACGAATGAAGAAGAAGCTAAGCTGTCTGGCTTCCGTTCGTCGTCGTTGCATATTCTAATGTGGGGGGGACTCCACCCAAGTCCGTCAGTTCAAGCCCCTGTCTCTACTCATCGTCTTCTCGGTTAACTTCATAGAATTAGAAGGCAATGCTGTCTGGGTTCCGTTCGTAACCTTTATCTTTTGTGCGGGGCGTCTCTCAGAAGCTAAGCTGGCTTGTTTCCGTTTGTCGTTGCTGTGTCTTTTTTTTGGGCCGGGTACTGTGTCTCCCCAAGCTCCCCGTCTCTTATACTCATTGCCTCCTTAGTTGACTTCGTAGAACCAGAAGCTCAGCTGTCTTGTTTCCGTTTGTGTTTGCAGTTTCTTTTTTTGCTTGGCGGGTTGCTGTGCCCCCCAAGATCCCCGTCTGTTATACCCATCGCTTCCTCAGTTGACTTCATTTCTATGGACTTGGGTGGAGTCCCCCCCACATTAGAATATGCAACGACGACGAACGGAAGCCAGACAGCTTAGCTTCTTCTTCATTCGTCCGCCCGTCTGTCTGTCCAGACCCTTTCACTCGGGAACGCGTGGAAGTATAGAGTTGAAACTTAAACCATATATTCAGGTCTAGACCTGAATTTTTTTCCAACAATACCTAGTCAATTTTTCAGGAAAAATTTACATTTGCAGAAAAAAATAACAAAAACGGGCCAAGAGCATGTAGGGCCACGCTCAGTGTAGGGTTCCGTAGTTGCCCATCCTTCACAATAGACGGGCTTCGAGGTTAAAATTAAGAGAAAGATTTCAAGCTCTATAAAAAAGGTCGTAAACGCCAAAGTAACTGTAATTACTTACTACCTTCTGGAACTTATCGATTATACGCGCCAGATTGAGCGAAATATTTTAATACAGTATGGCACTTAACTAATATGTGTAACGCTCGAAGTATAAGGACACCGCCCGGCACTTACGTCATTTTAAGGAAAATTATGTTATTTTGCGATAACTCAAAAACGGCTCAACCAATTTTATTCAATATAGTTTTCATTGAAAGTACTTATAGTTAAGGCCTCATTTTCATGAATTTTTTCATAATTTTTTGACCCGTGGTTGAAAAGTTAGAGGGGGGGACGCTATTTTTTTATTTTCGGAGCGAATATTTACTAAACTGCTGACTTGATCAAAAAATAATGTTTGAACACCCCTATTATTTTTAATAGACCTATTCAGCGACACCCCACACATTAGTGTTGAAACGGAAAAAAAATCACCCCCACTTTAGGTGTTCGAGAGGTACCCGAAAAGAAGTTTTTTTTTTAGTTTTTATTTTACCGTTCTGTTGGCGTGGTTTATACACATAATGATACCAAATTTCAGCTTTCTAGTGCTAACGGTCACGGAGCTAAGCCGCGGACGGACGGACAGACGGACAGACGGACATGGCGAAACTATAAGGGTTCGTAGTTGACTGCGGAACCCTAAAAAAAGAACCGACTTCAAAAAAACTGAAAAGCCAAAAATAACCCGTTGATGAACAGAATACATTTGAATCACATTTTGAAGTCGGTGCCGAACCACTTAATAATTACCACAGAATACATAGTACAAGTACAGAAGGCACACTACTTTGATCTTTACAAAAGCCGCTTTTTTTAGCCGAAACATTATGATTTTGGCCTTTCTAAAGTCGTTGTATCCAGCACAAGCCAAACGGAACGCTAGTAAGTCTGTGTAATAACGGTGAAAATGAATTGGCTCACTTGCCGCGTCGCCGCTAGCGAGGGTTGTCAATGCCAACGATTAAATAAAATAATAATGTATTGCCCATTTATTTCTTGCATTCAATATACATAGAGAGCAACTTATATTATTTATACATTATATAATAGTTAATTTCAAAATTTAAACAAATTGAATTTATACATTATAACATTAATTTATATTATTTATACATTATCATCATCATCATCATCATCTCAGCCATAGGACGTCCACTGCTGAACATAGGCCTCTGTTTTGGACTTCCATATATACCGGTTGGAAGCAACCTGCATCCAGCGCCTTCCAGCGACCTTTATAAGGTCATCTGTCCATCTTGTAGGTGGACTCCCTACGCTGCGCTTACTGGTCCGAGGTCTCCACTCGAGCACTTTTCGGCCCCATCGGCCATCTGCTCTACGTGCTATGTGGCCTGCCCATTGCCACTTCAACTTGCTAATCCGGTGAGCTATACCGGTCACAGTTCGTCTACGGATTTCCTCATTTCTGATTCGATCACGTAGAGACACCCCGAGCATAGCCCTCTCCATTGCTCGTTGAGCGACTTTGAGCTTTGAGATGAGGCCGATAGTGAAACACGTTTCGGTGCCGTAAGTCATCACTGGTAACACACATTGGTTGAAGACTTTCGTCTTGAGGCACTGAGGTATGTCGGACGAAAGGACATTGCGTAGTTTCCCGAACACTGCCCAGCCGAGTTGGATTCGGCGGTTGACCTCTTTCTCGAAGTTGGACCTACCTAATTGGACCACTTGTCCTAAGTAGATGTATGAGTCAACAACTTCGAGTACCGAGTTTTCAACAGAGACTGGGATGGGCACAACCTTGGCATTTGACATGAGTTTCGTCTTGTCCATGTTCATTTTTAAGCCCACCCGTTGAGAAACTCGATTGAGGTCATCGAGCACCATGCTGAGTTCCTCAATCGACTTTGCCATGACTACAATGTCGTCAGCAAACCGAAGGTGAGTGATGTATTCGCCATTGATGTTGATGCCAAGTCCTTGCCATTCCAGGAGCTTGAAGGCGTCTTTCATAACGGCCGTAAACAGTTTCGGGGACACAACGTCCCCCTGTCTTACGCCTCTTCTCAATGGAATGGCCTTTGTGCTCTGCTCCTGAACTCGGACCGACATGGTGGCGTTGCTATACAAATACAAACACTTCAACACTTCAATGTACCGATAGTCAATATGGCATCGCTGAAGTGACTCGAGCACCGCCCATGTTTCCACCGAATCGAAGGCTTTCTCATAGTCCACAAACGCTAAGCATAATGGCAAGTTATACTCTTCAGTCTTCTGTATAACTTGCCGCAGCATATGTATGTGGTCTATGGTACTATAGCTTCTTCGGAAACCGGCTTGTTCGGGAGGCTGGAAGTCATCAAGTTTATGTTCGAGACGGTTCGTGATGACCCTTGAAAACAACTTATAAACATGGCTTAGAAGCGTGATGGGCCTGTAGTTCTTCAATAGGCTGTTATCACCTTTCTTGAAAAACAGTACCACCTCGCCTCTATTCCATGCTTCAGGCGTTTTGCCCTCGGACAAGACGGAATTAAAGAGCTTCTGGAGGACCTTAAGTACCGGTGTTCCACCCGCTCTCAGAAGCTCTGAGGTGATTCTGTCTTCGCCCGGCGCCTTGTTGTTCTTAACCTGCTTCAGGGCCATCCTAATCTCGTACAGACTGATGTCCGGGATGTCTTCGGTATAATGTCGGGACAACTTGGCTCTTGGATCGCCTACCAAGCTGTCAACGGGCTTTGCGACTGAAGTGTATAACTGACCATAGAACCTCTCGATCTCGCCTAGAACCTCTGCTTTGGTCAACGCTATGCTGCCATCTTCCCGTTTCAGCTTGGTCAGCTGGCTTTGTCCAATAGACTTGTCCTTTGCGAACACTTTGGAGCCTTTGTTCTGCTCAATGGTCTCTTTAACACGGTTCGTATTAAAGAGCCGCAGATCATGCCGCAAGGACTTCGATATACGTCTATTAAGCTGCCTATATGACCTCGCGTCATCGGGAGACTGCAACTGTAGCGAGCGTCGTTCAGCCATGAGGTTTAAGGTTCGATCAGACAATTTCTGAGGTCCATCTTTACGGCGGGGTCTGAAAAACTTAGACCCTACCGTGTGGACAGTTTCCACTAGCCCGTCGTTGATCTCGTCCACTGAGACAAAGTTCTGCAGACAAGCGAAGCGGTTGGAGAGCTCGAGTTGAAAGCTCTCGGGGTTTTGAATATGGGCCCGAGTAAGTCGGAGCGTAGACTTCATCAGACTGGACCTTTCCAGTTTAACATTGATATTCAGTGAGCCTCTTACGATTCGATGATCACTGCCGGTCTGTACCCTATTGATCACAGACACGTCACTGAAAATCCGTTTCTTGTCGGTCATGATGAAGTCAATCTCGTTTCTCCTGGAACCATCGGGACTTATCCAGGTCCATTTCCTGTGAGGCGGCTTCTGGGAGAAAGAGTTCATCATGAAGAGTTCCTCTTTCTCCAGAAAGTCAGCCAGCCTCTGTCCCCAAGGGTTCCGTTGCCCGTATCCAAATTGCCCCACTCTCAACTCATCACCGCTGTTCTTGCCCAACTTTGCAATGAAGTCCCCCATAAGAACAGTGAAGTAGGTTTTGGAAGTATGTATGGCCCTACTTACGTCCTCATACATAGCCTCTACTTCCTCATCAGAGTGTGACGAGGTCGGTGCGTATACCTGAAGGATCTGTGAACGAGAAACCCGACACCGCCTTGTGACTGTTGGGCGCCCTCCCGGTAGTAGAGCAGGTTACCAGACTTCAGGGTTACGGTATCCTCCCCCTCTCTACGGACTTCGCATAATCCTACAATGTCCCAGTGTAACCTGCTCAGTTCCTCTTCCAACTCGCAAATCTTTTCATCAGTCCTCATTGTGCGTATATTGTGTGTTACCAGGGCCAGTCGTCGTGGGGATGGGTAGCCGGATTTCGTCCGGGGATTCTTAGCACCCCCTGCTCCGCCATTACCTTGGCCGCTACCCGCGCCAGGGATAGCGGAGTTGCCGGAAACTGGGGGCCTGGTATTTTTGTGACTGCTCATAAAGGGGGTTTTGCCATACGCGCCACGCTTGGCAGGCGGGTTGGCGCGCGCAGTATTTTTTTTTTTTTTTCAAGGTCTCGGGAAGACGCTGCTGCCCATCTCCCGGTATATAATTATTATTATTCCCTTAACAGGCTTCTACTGCAACCACGGGACGATATGGTGGGGGACAATTCTAAGGCCGGTCACCCCACGGCAATTTACTATACATTATATATATGTATATTATTTCATTATTTTATTAAACTATAAAATAATAAGTAAATTTCAAAATTTAGACAAATTGAATCCACCACCAGGCCACATTTTATTGGCGTTGCTACGAACCTCGCAATACAAAATCTTGTTGCTTTATTTTTATATGTACACTATAATAATAAGTACTTAGGTAAATATAAAAAAATGCAACGTAACGAATAGAAAAATAGTGATAGTACGGCGTGGTGGTGCGGGTATTTTAGTCTAGATTCTAGAAGCTATCAGCAAGATTATTTGTAAAAATTGGGCAAATGCGAGTCCGACTCGCGCATGAAGGATTCCGTACCATAATCTATAACAAGTTTGTTGTATGGGGGGCTCCCCTTAAATATTTATTTTATTTTATTTTTAGTATATTTGTTGTTATAACGGCAATAGAAATACATCATCTGTGAAAATTTCAACTGTCTAGCTATCACCGTTCTTGAGATACAGCCTGGTGACAGACCGACGGATGGACAGCGAAGTCTCAGTGATATGGTCCCGTTTTTACCCTTTGGGTACGGAACCCTAATAATAACAGAAAATGGAGTAATAAGTAAATAAATATATAATAAAGACTGATTATATTTACAAAGGACGATAATAAATTAATAACGCCCAACAATATAGATACACATGACACATTACAAATGGTGGTTGTTAAATTTAATAGTGGTATATATCCGAATTCGAGCAAATTCCTGCAACCCGCTGCAATGCAGTACTTTTTAGTTATTATTTTATTCATTTAAACACTAGTATAAACAGACAAATGCGGCACGTTCACTTGCGGCGTAAATCGGGAGAACGGGAGCGCGCAGTAACGCGCGCGTGCGTTCCAAGACAGAGCGTGGCAGCCACTAAATATACTCCTGCGCAGGGGCGACCGGCATGTACTTGTAGCGGAGAACGTAAATCGCGGAGTGCGCCGCGCCTGTTATTGCCGATCCCATCATCAGATCCCAACTCGCTTATAATGGGACCACCTCAGGAGTAATACTCTTTCAAATAAAAAAAGATTTTTTAAAATCGGTCCACAATTGGCGGAGTAATCGGTGAATATACATAAAAAATATACATACAGTCGAACATAGAACCTCCTCCTTTCTTGAAAGTCGGTTAAAGTAAAATAAATCAGGCTCAACAACTCAGTTTCTAACGTCTTAGATAGCGTGGAACGCATTGGATTAGTCGGAGTCGGAAGATGATGATTGTATAATGCAATATAATATACTGAGGAAATGCGTTCATTTAAAAAATCCTTAGCAAATCACTATTTTATAATTTGGAGGTACGGAATGCACAGTATACCATTTTTTCTTGCACAAGACTGGTTTTAACTGCTATCATAAATCATAAACGTTGGTTCCATAAATAATTAATAGTTTACTATTTGATTAATTCACAAACCTGACTGCGATTGAAACATAACAACCGACCTTAGGTAAAACGCAGGCGAAGTGTCAACGCACCGAACCCAACGTTTCATTTATTTATTTATTCAACGTTTCGTTTCGTTTCGTTTTATATAAGGCGGCTTGTACGGATAGGAACCCGAGGTTAAGCCGCCCATTTAATAACAATTCAAACCCAACAAACTATTTATCTTCGAAAATGCTTTGAAAATCTTCAAATAAATAATGAAGGACCGGCGCTTAATGAAAATAGGTATCAAACTGGTTTCTACTTCAAAATAGCTAACAGAGATTTAAGCCAGCCATAAATCTAAAGCTAAAAAATTATATGTAAGTATGATGTATTTGATTAGATCAACAAATTTAATTCTTTAAATGAAATGTAACATTTCCACTGTAGCAATGCGGGTTATTGTAGTCCTATGATATATTATATTATGGTGTTGGTTCGCCGACCTTGTTATCAACTATCACAAGGTGAACGGACTGCGGGCCAACGAAATTCCTGCTATTATAGCAGACTAGATAGAATATAGTGAGCATTCAAGTTAAAGTAATATCCAGACGTAATAAACAGAAACATCTCAATTCCGCATCATCTTAACTGGCTTGTTTTTATAGAGGGATTTGTCCCAAATAAGGCTGTATCTATTTTTTCATTTGGCGGGGGCCCGCGGGCCCGTGGAGTTCCGTGCACCCACCATCCCGAAGCCGCGGCGCCGCCCCGCTCCGTTCGCGGTCTCCATGGCGACCAGCTCAAATGACGTATCGATCCCGCGTGGGGGCCCGTGGGAGGGGGGAGCTCGCGGGGTGGCGCCGCTCCACCCGCCGCCGACCCCCTTGCACCCCTGCCACCGCCACTCGACCGTTGGCCCATGCAAAATGACGGATGTAAAGTTTGGATATACCTCCTTGGAAGGAATGATATTTTCATTAAAATGAAAATGAGGTAATGTTTTATGATTTATTTCATTCTACAATAATATTCATTTCGTGAAACTTGAGGCTGACTTGGTTCGTAAGAAAGCTCTTAGACGAATTGGGTTTGATACATTATGAAAAGAAAAACATTTTCATTTAAAACGAGCTTTAACTAAATTGCTCTCTCAATTACTTAATTGCTACAATCGTGCAATCAAATTTGCCAATTATCTCTCTGTATGAAGTTGAACAATAACTGTTATCAAAGATACTTATATGTACCTATGTTTACAGTAGCTCCATTCTCCGGAAGCCTGAATAGAAAGTTGCAGAAACACTGGCTCAACTTTGATTAGTAGGTATAAAGTTAAATTAATTTGCTAAAGTCAATAGCGAAATGCATTTAAACCAGACTGAAGAAACGAATAGATAAAATAACGTTTTAAATAACCCAGCTGTAGTCGTTTAGCAAACGGTTGCCTTACGCTGCAATGTTATTGATAGCTATAACAAAACTAGAATTAGCATTGAGAGCCACGCGAATCACGATGCATCACAATATTTGAATCAACAGCACTAGGTATATCTAAGATTTAAACAAACCAACAATTAATCTCTTAAGTATAAAAAGTGCCCATTCACCATCTGAAATCATGAAACTCATGGTATTTGAAATTGACAATTTTATGACTACCCAGCAAGTATTAACATTAAATTAGATTCCTTTATTGGTATGGGTTATTTTCATGCTTTTATAGGTTTGTTATTTAGAACCTAAAAGGTTTGCTATTTAGAACCTATGTTCAAAATAAGATAATGATAATGAAGAACGTAAATCTGTTCCAAATAAAAGTTGATCTTGATGTTTTGTACAGATCCACAACACATTGTGTGAATTGTGTCATTACGTAGTATTTAGTGGATAGCCATCACCTAAGTTGTCAAACCGTTAAGTATCTACTTACCTTAAGTGGAAAAGGGCAAGCAGTACCTAATACTAACTAGTTTACTTCTTACACTCACATATAATACACACGTGTGCACTATCAGAAATTATTATTTCAAAAACTACATATTTTGTTAATTAATTAATTAAAACCAAGCCTTAGCTTTTACATTTATCCGAATTCCATCATCCAAATTCCAGTTGCTGAGACGAAATAAGTTGTTAAATTTTATGACCTACAAAACTGATCAGTAAATGTAAAATTTAAAATACTTCCGATTCAGTAGTCTGTCATCATGACACCCTCAATTACCGAGTGATACAGAAAACGATACTAAAACTGGATATAATAAAATAAAAAATCTTTGTGCCAATGAAAGCTGAATATCTTAAAGAAGACTATTTCTATTTTCACCGAGCATAGCTATGAACCATCTCGACGGACAAGGCTTTCCAAAATCCGCACTTCCTCAAGCCATACACAGATACACAGATAAACCAAACCGAACTGATACCAGAAATGTAGTTTAGGTTGGGTTTGAACTGCGAACTACCAGTAATTTAGGTTGTAATAGTCACCCTATAACAAAAAATATCTTCTATGAAGTGGATGTTATGCTTATTGATGAAATATTCGATTAAATGTACAGTTTTATTAAGTTATGTTGAGCGAGTATATGCTTTTAAAATTATATTTTTATCATATGTTGTTCGATACTGTGAGCATATAGCATTAGTTTTCAAAAAAACGATTACACATCGCTTTAATTAAAGTGTCTTGCCTGATCAGTTTCTTGGGTGGCCAAAGAAGAAAAACATCCGATGTGGCTACTCGTACATCTACCACTCTAACTATACCATCACATCCCAATCAGGGAAGGTTGCATCCTCGCGGTCATATTCCTCTGAGTAAGTTTTCATCCATGAATTAAATAAATTTAATACGCGTTCTCTATTTTCGCGCATTTGTTGGGACCGCATGTTTAGAAGAATCTTGTCGGCTATTCTTAAAGCTTCCCTCCAGTTTACTCGCCGAAGGAGATCAGCTAAAGTTACGAGCGACCCTCCTTCAAGAAGCTGAAGCCATCTTCAACTCTTTTTTCCTATCCGGTTAGCTCGAAAGTTCTTAACGTCCTTTTATTTCTTAAACCTTATCATACCTGATACTCTCATTACACCCGCGATCGTCTCTTACGTGCCCCACTACCGGGAAGGGCGCTGAATATATATTCTTCCCCTTTCGTTACAGATCACGCACATCGGGGTCTATACGGTTATCAGTCACTATAAATATTCCAGAAAAAAAAAAAATATCAATCAGCGCTGTACTTTAAAACCTGACGGGTGCCTACCAAGCTAATTATAGGTTTTAAATAAAGCTAATTACGGCCCTATCGTTCATGTCCGAAATCTCAAACAAAGTAGTAAATTAAGTGCCAATAAAACAGAATTGACTTAAAGTTAACATTGTGTCCGCACATGATGAACGAGAGTAAGGGGCATTCAAGTGTATTCCCACGCTTTTGATACTATTTATTTTATCTTTACCTAATATTTCTCTCAAAACTTGCGTAGGTACTAGGTTTTAATAATCAATAATCATGCTATAAAGTTTCTGATCAGGTGCGTCAGTTCGGCTTACAAATTCTTCTGCGTTGACAGAATATTCTCAAAATATCCATGTGAAGTGTTCCGCAAGAACCAATTCACGATTATGTGGTCTTCATTTTGACTACAACAATTATACAACAACGTTCAACGTTTTTTCAACAATTATATGGATTGCAATAATTCGAAATAATGATTTGAATTTGAATTTGCATTGCAGTGAACATTGCAAACTCCATCGCATACTGCAATTTTCTATATGTGCAGACTATCCGATATACTACGAAAATCTTGATAAAGATGAAGATGTCTTGGGACCCTCATTCATCAGTGTTATTCCTGAGGTAATATGTCAGATTTATCGACGGATCTTAGTATTATCAGACGTGACACTGCGCCGTTAACGCTTATTCGAACCGTCTTGATGAGCATTTAGAGCCATATTGCAGTGTCATCAAAGACATCTGGTGAACCCTAGAAGTGGCTCTAGTTCATAGGTTTAGTTAGTCGTAGACATAACCTGTTTTCACTAATTTGACTCATTTTGATGAACATTTCGAGTCAGTATCATCCATTTTTTTCTTTTCCACGAATGTCGGTTGGTTGTCTGTGTTAAGGCTAGATTCGCCTCAAGGCAGGTCTAGATGGGTGCATTTATCGCGTTACAGATAAATGACGTGAGTAAGTTATGGATAGATGATTAAAATTTATCATCTATCGAATGATAGACGCAATTAGCATACGCACGTTAGTTCTAAGAAGTTTAGCGATAAGACCGCCTGTTGTTTACCTCTATTGAATGTTACTTGTAATTTGTTTGTATTTATTTCCTGTTGAGGTGTGCAATAAGGCCAATAAGTTATTTGTTATGGAAGGCTGCAAAGTTGTTATTTGGCGCGAGTGTTGAAATTGAAAGCTGAGCGAGCGAAGGCATCTAAGATTGAACCATGAGCGAAGCGAAGCAGCGAAGCGAGCAGATTCCTGAGCGTAGCGAGGCTTTCAAGACACGAGAAGCTAAATAATTTTGCAGCCATGCGGAACACACAACTTTTCACCTCACTACAGCGAGGAAAGTGCAAGATTCAAGAAAAACAATTAAAACATAAAAATAATCATATTTAATTTTGCCTTCTATTTAACACATCAAATTTAAAACATAACACACTCAAATTCAAACCAAATAAATACGAGAGAAGCACACATATATTAAAAATTAAAAGTAATATGGCCGTAATTTGTATTATCGTCGTGTATATTTTATCGACGGAGTATATTTTAATAAATAAAAACTATAGATAAATATAAAAGAAAGGATAATTGTATGTACAATGGCTTAAAGCTAATTAGAAAATAAAATAAAAATAAAATTAAAAATATACATTTTCTATAAAAAGAATACCCCGTCCAGCAAGTCTGCCTGCGGCATGGTTCCCATTACGCTGGCGGCGTTACCTCTTTGGATCGCAAGAGCGATCCTCTGTGAGAGGTATGCGCCAGCTCTGGGGTGCATGCCTTCATATCGGCCGACCAGAAAAAATACTGGCAAAAATACTGGGCACACAAAGAAATAATGAAAGGTGATATGCCACTTTATGTGAAAAAGAAAGTTATGGACAGTGGTATCCTTCCGTGTCTAACATACGGCTCACAAACCTGGACATATACCAAACAAGTCAAAGAAAAAATAAGAATATGTCAGAAAACAGCCATGGAAAGATCTAGGGCGAAAACGAAACAAATAGATTTCCTACAGCACTCTATGAAACAGAAATGGAAATGGGCTGGACACCTGGCTAGAATGGAAGACGCTCGATGGACTAGTCGCGCTGCAGTATGGAAGGGACCTAAAGGGAAAAGAAAACGAGGAAGACCATCTAAAAAATGGATCGATGACATCATCGATATAGCAGGAAGCAACTGGCTAACGAAGGCAAAAGATAGAGAGAAATGGAAGAAAATGGAGGAGGCCTTTACCCTACAGAGTTCTCATTAAAAAGATAATTATTTATTAAGTTTATTTAATTAAGCAAATAGATTGATTAATGGATATAATTGAATGTTTACTAATATTATGTATAAATTTAATAGAATTTTAATGAATAATTAATCAACGTAAATTACTATGAAGATAATTAAATTAATTTTCTTAGCATGTCAAATATACATTGTAATATTGCATGAAAATGAGAAATAATAAAAAGTTTATTTATTTATTTATTATATTTTATCGTTGAGTTTTTCTTAAGCACTGTTATATTATATTTGTATTTGAAACTACTTGACACATTCGTTGTGAATGTGGGAGAATGGCATTCTGGGAAGGATTAGTTGGCCACTCGGAAGTATTTTCCATAACACTTGCTTTGGAAGTTATTGGACGATGGGATCCGAACAAGATTATTTCGGCTTTATCTTCTTTAAAAACGCCAATAGTTTTGGTAAATTACTTACTCGTATCGTCTCCAAATATTTATAACAAATCCTTTTTCGTTTTAATGCAGGCTTTTAGCATTGAATAAATACTCCAAATTGGGCTTAACTTTCTTGTTTTCGAGATTTCTATAAAGTAAGACAACAGTATGTATTCTCCACAGAACAAATTTACGTGAATTGTGAAAACTTCCAACTTTTTAATTATTATTTTTTTCTCGTGTGCGTTTAGAAATTACACTTTTATGTTCCAACTTTTATAACAAATAAATATTAAAATTTGTGTTGTATTTAATATATTTACTAGTCAAAATATGTAAATGAAACTGAAATACTTACTATTAATATATATAAATATATTCAACATAAAAAAAGTGTAGATAAAATAAAAACTTAAAAATCTCTAACCACAAACCAGGTTTGACGTGATATTGTATAGGTGTTTTTTTTTTTAAAGAAGTATTCAGACGTACATATATTATGATTTTAGCCGGCCTGACCAGATCGCCCTTTATTAGCGTCCGTTGATTGGTTATTCGAAGATTTATCAACTGATGAATCAGTCACGCGTTGAAGGAGTCTTAAATATAAAAAAGTTACATGCACCACAGAGAATCAAAATCGTCGTGTTCGAAATTCAAATGACTTTTGCACGCTAGCGGATAAAATAGACTTTTTCTCAAACATGCAATGAAATATTGTCTTTACGTTCCTTATAATAGGCTCGGAAGTATCGCTTTTTGGGCGCAACAACTCGAGAGGACTGTAAAGGGATTTCATACTGCTTTTCAGGCCTAGGCCTGCAAAGTAACTTTTTTTTTGGTTTCAACAACAAGGTCATTCACACAGCTGGCTGGTTTGACAAAAAGCAGGTTTTGTTTTTAAAGGTTGGTTGTTAGACTAAAATGTCCATTGTCCTATTTGTCAATTAATAAAATGTTGTTCTTTGAAGTATATTTTTTTATTTCATTGTATGTTTGAGAAAAGCACTATACATGCCTCGTCGTGAAAACGGATTCCCGGCCACGTATCACTATCCGGCCGTATATACCTGCTTGGCCGGAAATCCTCATTTTCCCGGCCTCTGATGTAATGTACTATTGCACGCAGATTTCGCCCTATAAACGGAGGTTTTCCGAGCGAGTGAGGTGAAAAGAATATTCTATTCTATTCTATTTAGTTTAGGTTAACTTTCAGCTCCATTATAGGTAGAGACCCCGATCTTGCTCCATATACAATAGCAAAACATATAGTGCATCACAAAGATTGGTATGGATAAATCTCGAAATACTATTTATTTATTAACAGATATTTTCAGAGGTAGGTAATTATGATTCGGAGGATGTAAAAGTTTTACTGCTCGTTCGTTCAAGATTTCGGAATAAAAATTAATCTAACGTCCCTCCTCCGAGCTTATATCTATGCATTAAATAAAGTAGATCGTCTGCGCCGTAGGTAAGCCGATAATTAATAAACACAGCTTTGTACATATTATTGGTACGGATTTTCTCACTTGGAACGGAATTGCATAATATTAGACGGTTACCGTAAAACTTCGTTAATTTATAAAAGCTTCTAATATAATTTTGAAACGAAATGACTCCATCTCGACTTTGCTGTTGGCCTGATGCCCAGCTCCAGATAAATCATGAAACTTGGCATATGACCTATTGGATACAGGTTAGATACTAATGGTCTTGACTTGAATCAGAATACTCTATTTACCAGCATTCTGAGTCTCATATATGAGTCTCATATGTTTTCCTGAGTATAGACTTATGAATGTTGTCATTCACAGCTTACAAGAATTAAACCTTAGCTTCTACATAAGTAATATAAGTAAGTACCAATTGTTTCAAAACTTGATGCAGATTTTTTTTCCAAATGAATAAGGTACCTATAACCTTAACAAACGTCCGGATAGTGGTGCTACAAACAGCTTTTATATGGCAATACTGTGCATACGGTCATTTATTTGAATTATTAAACGTCAATAGCGATTTTTCAAGGATTTGTCATTAGCCAAATTCAAAACATTGTTTACCGGAATGCTGTTCAGTCCTTCGTTCTTCATGCGAAATTAATTCTGAATTATATTCATATTGAAAAAACTTTATTTTCGTCACTATGAATAGTTTTGGTTTTATTATACAAAAAGTTCTTGAAATTCGAGGAATATTTAGTCCCGTTTCCAGTTTGTTTACCTCGGTGACATTGACTCACTTTCAACGTCAGTTAACAAAAAAATATTGTTGTCAGTAATATAAATTAGCACGACTAACAATCCGCAGTACGGTGTGGGTTGAAAAACATTCTGTCGGGCTATATATTGTTACAACAAATTATGGTGTTTTTTTATTCTAATATATCAATACGAAATTAACTAGGTCTATCTTGTATAGTTTTAATGTATAAATTTATAGTTATTTTTTAATTTATATGGTTAATAACGGTAATAATTTGTAAAACCATAAGGTATCTCTAAGACATCAAACCTTATATATTGTGTTTGTATTTTTTCAGTAATTAATGTGCTTTTTAGTTAAATCTAAATATTGAAATTTCAAACTTTTTTATTGTCTTCGCAATCTGCATCGTTATGATCATTTAAGTATAATAATCACTGTACGTATTCATACACGACGCGGTTGGCTTAGTTTGTAAGCACCTGCCTACTGAGCCGGCGGTCCCGGGTTCGAATCCCGGCCAGGGCAAATATTTGTGTGATGAACTCGAATATTTGTGCTTGGGTTACTATATAAGTATATATTCATGGGTACTAGACGACGATATATAAGTACGTATATCGTCGTCTAGTACCCATAACACAAGCCTTCCTGAGCTTAATTTGGGACTACATCGATTTGTGTGAGGTTGTCTGATATTTATTTATTTATTTATTTATACACGCGACAAGTAGAAAAAGCTTACAGAACACGACATAACATACATTAAATCAATTTTCAATAGGTACCTATACTAGCCGCATGCTCACAAAAATGTAAAATTCTAAATCATCATTTACATTTTGATTAAAACGCGGAGTGCCGCCGGTACAAGCAGAAAATGAGCTACAACCTACAACTCTGAATAAGTTTAAAACAATACAGCCTTGTACGAAGCCACCCTGTCCCGTACGGGAGAACAACATTCACTCTACATGTATATAGGTACAATATTGATATACATACACGTCACATACACAAATGTAAGACGTACTTAACTCTGGACATTATGCCATGTGTAAAAGTCAATTTAAATGTTTTTAAATTAAAACATTACCATGTATAAACGTCTCTTATAAAATTTTGTTTCGAACATTAACATAATTAAGTGGTTCTCAAAGTTTTCCCATTATAAACTTAGCGAGAAATTTTATTTTTCCCTCAAGTCAGGCTTCCCTGTGTGCGCGTGTATACACGGCACAGCGAATTGGATTTTCTCTAGTGTGAGTAAACCTACTTTGCTGGGAGAACAGGGGATCCGTGGAGAGCGTTCAAACATTTATTTAAAATAAGAGAAAAAAATATAAGAATGTAGTGAATTTATTAAACATATAATGTCTAATTTTTTTTATGCGGGTAACACCAAATTTTTTGTATCAAACCATTGAATACAAAGATCAAAGCTCAAAGAAAAATTGACATGCGTAACCTGGTGCAAGAGATTAGGAATCGAACCCGGTACCTCTGGATTGCCAGTCCAGCGCCTTAGACCTGCATTTAAATTTTTCTTTGAGCTTTGATCTCTGTATTGGTTTAAGAATGTAGTGTTCAGTGTTTCGGCGCTGGCTGCACAGTTTTTACCTAAAAGTATTAAGTATAGCATCATTTTGCCATAGGGTAGGTAAAGTTTATTGAAGACAATTGAATTATTATTATTTCCGCTAGTTTTTACAGTTACCGATACCTATAGCAAGGACAATCGCAAAAAAAAGTAGTGTTCAATAAACTTTATCGACACTATTGCCAATTTCAACTGCGTGGCCATATAATTGATAAGGTACCTATCTGCCACTCTCAAATCATATGCTTGTCGGAAAGCGACAGCTGCTTTATCCATCGCGTGACATTGAGTCAATCATGAGCCTGCGGACCCTTTAACGCGGGCACGTAATTATCGATGGGATAACGAACAGGGAACTAATTAAATGAAATATGTTAACACTGTAGAATACCAATTATGAATTAATATTGACGAATGTTAATATAAAATTCCCTTGGTAAAAAACAAAACCACCCACAGCGAAAGCCAAAGTGAATATGTTCCGCAATGTAGTCCTCTTTCGGGGCGTAATTTAGTCATAAAAAGGTTTCCGACAGACAATTGTCTATAGCGATAAATCTAGACCGCATACATTCTAAAATATAGGTACATACTCAACGAGATCCTTTCAAAGTGTACCACTAAATGAACTGAGGCCGATTTTTACTGAAATGTACAAAATGCATTAAAAACGAATATACGTACAACTATTCTACCGATTCGCGTTTCAGTCATAACGTTTTCCCTCGATGCGAACTAAGAAATATAGATCCTCGCGAGCAAAACCTGTACTAAATCACTAGTCTGCATTATTACGTACGTATAATTTCACGATCGGTTGATACAATTCGTGCTATTGCAACAGTTTAAAGGCTTATCCGCTTAACCTAGTAATTTAGTAATAAGGCGAATAAATCATAATTATACTGATATTCAAGCTGCTTAGAAAATTGCTCGACAGCCATTATTTGTGTACTCATGTACTACTAGTAGAACATTGACAACAATGTTTGAAATATTTAACAAAAGATCAAAAGTTATTTAGATGATTAGACCTTTAGACTTTGAAGATGTGTTAAATAATATTTGAACTGAATATGACCAGTACTTACCGACCTACGAGTATGTATTTCGAATAACCGTACTAATCTGGTATAGAGCAATGGAAGTAGATCAATATTTGACATTAGGGGCGGATGTTTTTATTAAAGTAAGACCAAATGTAGGAAACCGAATATCTTTCGGATGTTTGTATGGCGTTTGTCAGAACAGGTATACACATACATTTATGACATATAATAAAACATGTTACTTACTTCCATAAACATTTAGCTCCAAAGATAATCATAAGTTAAGTATTAAGAATAGCCAAATACTATCCCTATCTAAAAACTGCACATGTTTAATTGATTTTTCATCACACCTGCTCATAAATCAAGGGTTTACATGCTAGAAACCCGGGCGGTAAGTCGTAAATTACGCCCTAGGGCTGTAAGTATTTTTTTTTTATATGAAAATCTTGGCGTTTAGAAATATGATTTAGGGCAAAAAGTTTTTATTAAAAAGTTATTATCTTTCTAATTTAATGTCTTAAATGCTTAAATGCTTGTTTGAAGAAAAGAGTAGATAAAATTATTATTATAAAAGTATATAAACACGTATTTCCATGATATTAATTAATGCCCATATTTTCATTTGTTTCATTGTATTTTGTAAATTCTCAATTTACTCTGCTACGAGAAAGTCGTTTTGCTTAACCTATATAAAATATATTATTCCTCAATTCAAAAAGGTACAACTGCCGCACTTAATAAAACCATTATCGCTATGAGCTGGTTAATTTTTAGATTGTATTAAATATAATATTTACATAGTTTTGTTTCATAAATATTTTGGTATTGACTGCTGTTTATTACTTTTGATTTATTTCCTCCCAAATGTGATGAAAAACGTCATACGTGACTCAGCTGGGTAATGGAATTCCAATAATTCCTCGTTTACCACCCTTGTTACGTAATGTACCTACTATATCGTACTTAATCGTTACACAATTTATACCGGAGAATGGCACACGTTGTATCCTGGAAAATTTAATATGTGCCCGATCCCGAAGGATAAGCTAAATACTCCTAAATCATATTTTATTTGTTAGTACCTAAACATACGTATGTTAATGATCAGTTGGTAAGTTAAACTCGCAACAATTTATGGATTTTTAATCGTTCATTTCTGTGTTTGTTTTACATTCCCATGATCAATGTTTGTAGACATGAACATAAACTAATAGATTTCGTTTATTTGCTTAATGAACCGCCCACATTCGACGTCGAGTCCAATAAGTGGTTAGTACAAATAGTATCTACTAGCCATCGAGTATTGTATATTGTTTGGATCTTCCTCGCGATCCGTAACAACGTTTGTCCTAAAGTCACTTGCCCTGTTTTGTCCTAACGTGCATTAGCCCTAACGATCAATTGTCATAACAATTCTTTTCAATAATGTATTGGTTGCCCTAAAACTCATTTGACCGAAGTATGTTACCCTAAATGTCAGTATCCCTAATGTTTTTTGCTATAACGACTTATCGGGATTTGAAGCCGGAATCTCAAGCTTCGTAGGCAGGGTTACTGCCGACTACGAAACAGAGGCTTGTACCGTAAAGGAATCTGAAACGTGTACCTTATTGGCTCTTAAGTATTGTTATTGTGATAAAAGCGAAGAAGGCACGTATTTAATTTCCTTGACTGTACACTAGAATAATTGGGACGACGATATACATACTTATATAAAAACAAGAATACGGCTTTCCATCCAGAAACATATATTTAGGTACACTTCGTAAGTTACGTATTTAATAGCAATTCGATAGCCGTAGTGGATCAAGGGGGAGGCGATCTATACTGCAGAGACGAAGGTCTCGTTATCCACTCAACAACAACGACGGGCCCATTTCGGAATGCCAGTCTATCACTGCTGCAATACGATTTGCAACATTAATTTCTCAACTGCAAGATATCCAGTGCTTTAGTTATAAAGGTCTAGCCTTTCAGAGACATTGACAACTAGAATATAATGATACCTATTTAAAAACTGTTGTGAGATCGACGTAAACGATAGATGGATGGCCTAAATCTAAACCACTAAAGAATTTAAAATTAGTAACGAGTTAAGAATCCTGAAGTTATTATTAAAGTTTAAAGAACTTTAGTCTAAAACCGTCGATAAATGAGGTAAATGGGAGGATGATTGTATTACAAACTCCACGCGGACGTCGTTAATATTTTTTACAATTTTCATCTAATAACTTAAGAAGTTTAATGAAAATATGCAAATTATTCATTACATGTCTAGAAAACATGGCACAATAGGGGACACTTCCCCCGCTTCCCTCTCGCCCCCACTCCCACCCGCCATTAATGGAATGCCCATTGTCCCTCGATATGATGTTATGGCAAGCCACTTATGTCAATACTTTTGTCCGCGTGAACTCTGAACTATATATGTATACGACAACGTTACTAGTGCTCACTGCTCAAACATATACAAATGAAATACTGACAATTTGTTACTTTACAAACGTTCTATTTTATTTATTACTTGACAATCTGCAGCCCTGCTTTTCAGACAGAATAACAAATGGGAAGCGCGCATAAGAGACCCACTATCCTTTCGACAAACGAAGTCGTACGTTGTCCATTTTCAAGCACTAATGAATGTCTACAAATCACGGTTTGACGACATAGTGATATAATATAACGCGTTCTTTTACGAGCGTGCAAGCGTGTTAATGTAATGTAACGCATAGTTGCAGCGAGAGCTTTTTATTATAATGTTGTGAGGTGGTGGTTGAGTCAGAGAGTGGAGGCTCAGCGGTGGACGAGCGCAGCTGTCAAGGCCAACTGAGGTCACTCCTCCGACGCTCTCCGAGCCACGATACCGAGGACCGGTTCTAAAAATTTTAGTCTCTTTTTATTATTTTCATTTTTGTATAAGTACATGACGCTCAGACTAAACTAAACATTGTTTGTACGATTAGCTTTTGTTGCATGGTTACAAAGCTATAGCTGCGATGTACCTACAAATACGAGTAGATAGAACGTGCCCATCTATAGGAGTAGCACTGCATAAGGAAATAGTTTTAGTTTTTTCATTTTTCAATAATCTTGTAGATTTGAGCCTGACCAGACGATCTCTTTACGGGACTAATGACCCCGTACCGTATTGTGTTTAATGTGAGCACTATTTTTAGATTTTTTACTGAAATTAATTCGGAGTTGTAACAAATATCTCAATACTTATTATTTATTTACCACACAATGAAAAACTGATGGTACAAATGGTGAATTTCATGCAATAAGGCATTCTTTACCAGCTGCCTGATCATATTGCTTATCTGAACTGGAGGGCCTGGGTTCGAATCCCGGCAAGGACAAATATTTATGTGATGAAATAATTCAAGAACAAATGTTGTTATTATAAGTGACATAAATAGAGTAAGTAAAGTTTTATCAAGTTAATATTTGAATAGAGCTATCATAATAAAGATGTGAGTATTGAGGTCGTGGGACCGGTTGTCTTAATACCGGCTTAAAACATTAATACCATTATTAAAATGTCGACGCATAAGTACCTACGGCTCAGGAAATAAACTTAACCATACCTAGAAGTTCAAAATGAAATGTCAGTTTATGTAAACGAGCAGGGAATGTCTATTAATATGTTATGTTTGTTTATTTTCACAGCGGGTTTATTTTTTCTGATTGGATGATGGCCACCAGATGGCGTTTCTACATGGCGTTCACACTGTAGTGTTGTGTATGGTTTCGGTTTATAAGGGTTGGTTTACATGATTCAAAATTTCCCCGCACGCTGAATAGTTCGAATGGTTCGAGACATCAATTTGAACGAAGGAGTCATGTGAGTACAGATATGGTTAAAATTCCATGATGATAAAGTTACCTACTTAATTTGAAACCCGTAAGAAAAATCCAGCTAATTCTAAAATGTGATATTTTTTATTTACCTACTCTGTTCATTCCGTTTAACATCCCATTCCCTCGTCTTTTCAAGCTCATGGTCATAATGAGACGCTAAAAATGAGGAGGAAATTAAACTTATTATATTTAAATGATTGAATCCTTTCTTGTCCCTTATATTTTTACATCAAAAAATTTAACAATGACGCGCAGGTATGTTTACAATGTGACACTACTCTTTGACTACTTTTATTTATATGCGTTAAGGTAAAATGAAACACTCTACATTAACATCCTTCGTCTCGACGTAAAGCCCTAGCAAGACGTATCGAGCGCGCACAACTGTAAAGTAAGTGAGCGTATGTTGCTTTAAAATCCAGACAGCCTCGTAAAAACACCGCAATCAAAACGCAAAAGACGTTTCATTTACAGCCTGACAAGTTGCGGGTGAACCCAGGAATAGTGGCGCTACAAACAGCTTTCATATGGTCATAATCGTAATAATGTACATACGTCATGTAATAAGAAAGAAAGAATGATGTCAGTAGTATATATATGTGAACAACCAATTTCAATTTAGTGTAATTATCCATATCTTATTAATGCCTAACGAAATATTTCCTTAATGCCATTTTAAAACATTGTTGATCAGAATGCTACTCAATTCTGCGTTCATCTTGTGAAATAATGATTGAAACGTATAAAGAAATTTTCTTGCATCGCTGTTAATATTTTTTTAACTTTATTAAGTATATAAATTTATGAAACATGCCTCGTTAATTTGAATGTACCATTTTTTATATATGAAACCATTGATACAAGGTCAAAGCACAAAGAAATTTGAAATGCGTAACCTAGCGGAATTAAGTAGGTACCTATGCCGGTGCTGGAGGGATTAAGTATCCAAAAAATTTATTAAAAATTGAAAATCTAATTGTAGCACCATCTTCTCTTTGTCTGCATCAGTGATATTGGATCGTAATGTCAATAAAACTAGGTCGATGCAGAGTCAGCCACCGGCTAAGCTTGCACCATAAATTGGAGCGGAGTTTTTTTTTTCGAAATTTTCTCTTCGTCACGACCTAGCGAAATTTAATTTTTGCATTTTAAAACAAAAATTTCTAAAATCGGTTGAGAACTCGCTGAGATTTGCGCATTGTCACAAGGTCCATTCGAGTCGATCCATGGGAGCTTCGCTCGCTTCGCTCGCTCCGCTCCAATAAATTATTAGTATCACTAAAAATCTGTCACCATTATAGTTTATCTAAATATCTAGTTGATGAAAATCAGGGACCATTATAGTTTATCTAAATATCTAGTTGGTTTCTTTCGCATTCTGGCGTAAAAATATTTACAAAATGTGTAGGTAAATATGTTATTTGCCCTTTGCTCTTGCCGTAAAGAAAAAACTGAGAGTTAATTAGAACTTAATTTATTGGGTAGGTACTTAAATATCAACATTATTTAATAAACCCTAATAAGGTTTTACCCAGTTTTATGAACAATATTTCCTTTTCCAACTCCATGTAGCCAAAGCCTAAGGACGCAGTGTAAACACGGCCACAAAACCCTCGTAGCTGCCCGCTACGGAATTACACACAAAAACTCATTTCGGTGCCTCGTTTGTGGCAAAAACACCGTTACATTTTCCAAGATATTAATTATTCATGTCGTTATTTACAGCCACTCAGACTTGACATGCTCGGAAGGAAAAAGTGCCCCTCTAATCGTTCAACTTAAATACTAGGATGAATCGCGGGTTTCATCTCAGAGACAAACATTCAATAGCACTGCATGAGAGTAAAACAAACTGTAGCCTTTGTCCTCCCTCTCCTCATTACTGAACCACATAAAAAGAAAAATTAACCAAATCGATGCAAAGGGTTTCTGAAATAAATCAGCGGCAAACAATGGTAGTGTGGTGCAGCCATATATATAATCTATAGATACACCTACTTATGTATGATAACTTTATTTTTAAATAGCAATTGTATTAAATATTTCTTGTTCCTAATTTATTTAAAGGTATTTGGGAATAATAATGGGTATTTCTAGCATACGATATCAGATTAATGTTACGTAATATAGTACATTACATACCTAGGGCGTTGAATTTGTCAATGTCCCAGATCGCAGGTGATTGAGGCCCGAACCGAAGGTGAGTATAGTATATTGTGGTAAGTAAAACAGGGCGAGAATTATATGTATAGGCCCACTGTATATCAAATCAATTAATACACCTATATTTATGATCGTATCAGTGTCCAATATCAAACATGCTGCCAAAACACAAATTGATTGGAAAATGGACAGAATAAATAGCAGTGCAAATTACGGGATTTTCTCATTCACATGCCAGCTACGTTAAAGCGTAGCGTGGATGTAAACGTAGGTGCCATGCAGCTACCCAGGATATGTACTCGTAGTTTATTGAATGATTAACAGCGGCGTGGCGCGCATAAAACTTGACTCCCACCGGCTTGCTCATTGTTTTTGTAAAAAAAGTAAGCTAAGTCGGTCCCTGCTTGCCATATATTTGTAAGCAGTTAGCAAATATAAGTTTGAAAAAAAAACGGAAACGAGATAGCTTGTACCGTAAAACAGGGTTACTTTAAAATGCTGCAGGGGCTACTTTGGAAAAGTGTTTTTACGCCATATCCTTTATTTTTTTTACTATCTGTGGCAATGCAATACCTATCTTCAACAATGACCTAACCTTTTACTTCATTTGCTCTATGAATATTTGCGTTTTTATGACCATTTTAAATCTATCAAAGTAGCCCCAAATTTTCCTAAAGTAACCCCGTTTTACGATATTTTAATTCTATGAAGTGTAAGGAGAAGATAAGAGATGGGGAAGAAAATATAAGAGCAAAAAAAGAACATACATACTGAGTGTTAGGACAAATGATAATTATGACAAACTGTATTAGAGAATGCAAAAATAGGATAAAAACCTTTGTGAATTCCGATATAGATCCTGTATTCTGCTCCCTTAAACCAAGAAAAATTTCTAATGATATCCTTTGATATTTCTTGGATCTATATCAGAATCCCTAAAACTATTTGTTCTTTTTTAGGGTTCCGTACCCAAAGGGTAAAAACGGGACCCTATTACTGAGACTTCGCTGTCCGTCCGTCCGTCCGTCCGTCCGTCTGTCACCAGGCTGTATCTCAAGAACGGTGATAGCTAGACAGTTGAAATTTTCACAGATGATGTATTTCTATTGCCGCTATAACAACAAATACTAAAAATAAAATAAAATAAATATTTAAGGGGGGCTCCCATACAACAAACGGGTTGGTTGCGTTAACTTTGCACCTCATTTGTATGGGGCGCTATACATACCAGGTGCAAACTTAACTTAACTATGTAAGGATGAAAAGTGTTTGTACGGAACCCTCGGTGCGCGAGTCCGACTCGCACTTGCCCAATTTTTGTTTTCCTTAATATCTTTTATACTAATGCATGTGCCCTAATATTTTTTGTCCTAATTTATATTTGAATTTTTAAGGGCACATTATTTTAGGACAAACGGTGTTAGGGATTTCGATGATGACCCATATTTCTTGCCCAGTTTTTCTCTTTGCTTTTATATTTATTTGCTTTTTTTCATTAGCAATTCGTGTACTTACGGCTCCTTATGGTAGAATGTAGTAGCCATTCCTGTTCAAAATATACTATGCATAAAGTACCTACAATCAAACAAGCAGAAAATATAAAAGAAATAAAGTTTTTATCTGAGACCTATCGAATGGATCATACAATTAGTGATTGTAGAAATGTTATGTACGATTACGACAAAGTATAGCAAACGACGCGTCGTGATACAGACATGAACTGTAACTACTTATGGTATTCATGGATCGCTAGGCACGTGTATCACTTAAGTAAGTAGCGGCCAACCGTTGAAAATCTTGGAGAAATATCAACGAACTGAAGAACAATGGAGTATTATGTGGTAATAGTGGAAATATATTCGTTTGCCGATGGTGGAAAAAGTGACTAAACAAATAACGGACGCTGTAAACCAATAAAGGTAAATTAGGTTTAAGAACCACGGGCCTTACCACGGACGATTATAAGTACGTAGAGTAGGTGGAGCATTTTTTTTCTATTGAAGTATGTACTTTGGGCACAGAATACTAGTACTACATACAGAATGGACACGCAAATCCCCGCACCGAATCAAGTTACCTCACCCCGCAAGGGCACCGAGTTAGAATCGTGATCGTGTTGGCAGCGTAGATTTTTTTTAAAGGGTTGTTACCTACTGTGCATAGGTGGGCACTTGTGAAATGGTTAAGGTGTTGGTAATGGTGATGATGATGATGGTGGTGACTGGTGGTGATGATGGTGGCGGTGGTGATGGTGATGATGATGTTGAAGAAAGTAGTGACTGGTGGTGGTGATGGTGATGATGATAGGGATCGGAAATTCAGGTGGATATTTACCTAAAAGTTGACAAAATCCTATTGCTATGCCACTCATACCTCAAACAAAGCCGCTTATACCTACAACTGAACAACAAAGCCGCCAAAGTTTAGGTATAAAAGCATCCGTTTATCCGATGCCTAAATTGATGATGATAATGGTGGTGATAGTGTTGGTGATGATGATAATTTTCAATATATGGTGGTGAGTGGTGTTGACGGTGGTGATGATGATGATGGCGGTGTTGATTCTGATGGTGATGGCCACGGCGGTGACGAACGATGACAAAGACCACAAGATTACCATCATCACTACAATCATCATCAACATCATCATTCTCCACCACTACCACCATCACCATCACTATCATCGCCACATTCATCACCTCCACCACCATCACCACCATAACCACAACCACCACCTCAAAAACCGCCACAACAACCATAAACCCCGCCTCGCCTTTACCATCCACCACCACCATCAACATAACTACCACCGCCATCACTACCATCATCACCACCACATATCACGCCGACAAAACGGTAAATAAAAACTAAAAAAAAACTTTTTTCGGGTACCTCTCGTACACTCGTTGAATAGGTCTATTAAAAATAAAAGGGGTCTCCAAACATAATTTTTTGATAAAGTCAGCAGTTTTGTAATTATTCGCTCAGGAAATCCAAAATATAGCTCGCCCCCGCTTAAAACCGCTGTTTTAAGCCCGTCTTTTTTGAACGATCGGCAACTACGAAACCCTACACTGAGCGTGGCCCGACATGCTCCAGGCCGGTTTTTATGATTTTTAGACACAGAGATATTTTATTTTATCATTTAGTGGAACGTAATTAATTTGTTTCTCCTTGCCAAATTATTAGTTCAATAAAATTAGCTAAAAATTTGGCAAAATTAATGGACAACTTTTATCTCTCAGCATATGTAGGTTATAGAGCAAAGTTAAATTTTATCTACTCTCCCCCCCCCCCCCCCCCTCTCCGGGGCGAGTGTCACCCCTCCGCACCTTCGAACGTATAAGTGATATCGCTTTTGTATGTATCAAAGGTTTATACTAAATTTATCAAGGATTATTTTGTTCCTACACACTTTAAATGTATCGTTCACGGTTTTTTTTTATGGAAAATACCGCGCTCTGGGACACATTCGAGGGCGCGGAGGGGTGACGCTCGCCCCGGAGAGAGGGGGAGAGTAGATAAAATTTAACTTTGCTCTATAACCTACATATCCTGATAGATAAAAGGGGTCTATATTGGAATCCATAAAATCCTTTGTCCTATTTGTAAATTCCATAATAACTGTGGTCATGATGATCTTTTGCCATAATAACGTTTATCCTAATGTAAATGCCATGATATTGAATATCCTAATGATTATTTGCACTAGTTTCTTAAGTACTAATGATCAAGTGTCCTATCAGTTACATATCCTAATACTGGTTGCCATAACCATCATTATGTCTTAATAGTTACTTTTCCTAATTATCATCACGTGTCCTAATAGGTAGGTACATATCCTAAAACATGATAATAGCCAGCCTACATGATTTTAATGCTGACGTGAAATAGGTAATGTTACGATTTTTCGGCCCTCGATATAGACCCCTGAGGCTTGCTTGTTAGGTTCGCAGTTCAACCTAACACTCCTCCACGCTTCGCTCGTCGTCGTACCTAACCTAACGTAAGTCGGACATGCCTTAATGTGAAATAGGTAATGTTTATTTTTTCGGCCCTCGATATAGACCCCTGAGGCTTGCTCGTTAGGGTCGCAGTTCAACCTAACACTCCACCTCGCTTCGTAGAATAGGTAATGATTCTTACTTTACATTAATAAATTTAACGCCTACTATAAATATGGTATTCGACTTTAGGATATTAGGTAATGTAATTATAGCTTATGATCATTATGGCAAGTAATCATCATGGCATTTGACTTTAGGACATGTGATTTATGGTTTTGTTTATTATGACTTATGTGTAGTGTAGTAGTATAAAACATATTAGGTATTTAGATCATTAGGTAATATAATATTATGGTTTATGATCATTAGGATGTTAAGATCATTATGGCAAATAATCATTATGACAAATGATTGATATGTCAAAAGTGCTTAGAGTAAAAGTGGTATGGCATTTGACTTTAGGACATACGATATTATGCATTGCGAAGGAGACCCAGATAAAAGTTGTCCATTAATTTTGCCAAATTTTCTTTATATGGCCTTGCAATAGCTACAGACTCTGAGCTAACCTGCGACCAAGTGTACGGACGACATGGCAACACTACTATGGATTCCTCGATGACTAAAAAGATTTTCTTCAAATAAAGTGATTGATTGACCTACACCGAGCCGTTCTATCCAAACACGAGAAACCTAAAGTCACAGGACGTCAAAACATTATTTTATGTTATCCTGGTTCGGGACAGGCCGGCGAGCGCTAGCCGGGCCGGAATACCCGCCCTGCCCCGCGCTACAAGTGTTACTCTTTAGGGGACCTCCCGGCCTCCGGGGGCCTTTCTCGGTGGTCACGTTCGGAGCCTCGGACAAGTAACTTGTCGGGGTCATAACCTGTTTGTGACCCCTCCCCCGAGACCGCGGCTGCGGCTGTCTCGCAGTGACCCGAGCCCTTGACTCGCTTGACTGATGAACATTCGAACATACTTTCCCTATATAATGCTTGGAAAGTTTTCTTAGGAAAAAATCAAAACGATTATCTATTTATGATTTACTCTGATTTTATTGCTTTCATCTTATTATTTTTATTTATATGTATTTATTTATATGTAAGTAAAAACCGGCCAAGAGCATGTCGGGCCACGCTCAGTGTAGGGTTCCGTAGTTGCCCATCCTTCATAATAAACGGGCTTAAAACAGAGGTTTAAATTACGAGAAAGATTTCAAGCTGTATAAAAAGGTCGTAAACGCCAAAGTACCTAACTGTAATTACTTATTACCTTCTGGAAGTTATCGATTATACGCCAGATTGAGCGGAATATTTTAATACAGTATGGCACTTAACTAATATGTGTAACGTTCGAAGTATTAAGGACACCGCGCGGCACTTACGTCATCTTAAAGAAAATTACGAAATTTTGCGTTAACTCAAAAACGGCTCGACCGATTTTATTCAATATAGTTTTCATTGAAAGTACTTATAAGGCCTCATTTCCATGAATTTTTTCATAATTTTTTGACCCGTGGTTGAAAAGTTAGAGGGGGGGGGACGCTATTTTTTTTATTTTCGGAGCGAATATTTACAAAACTGCTGACTTCATCAAAAAATAATGTTTGGAGACCCCTATTATTATTGAAAGACCTATTCAAAGACACACTAGTGTTGAAACGAAAAAAAAAATCACCCCCACTTTAGGTGTACGGGAGCACCCGAAAAAAAAATTTAGTTTTTATTTTACCGTTTTGTCGGCGTGGGCGTGATACATACACATACTCATACCAAATTTCAGCTTTCTAATACTAATGATCACGGAGCTAAGCCGCGGACGGACAGACAGACAGACAGACGGACATGGCGAAACTATAAGGGTTCCTAGTTGACGACGGAACCCTAAAAACGAATACAAATACTTTAATAGTAATTTACTAAGGTAACTATCTGAATAGAGCTTATTTCAATAATTTAATAGAAATAGTTTTTCCCGCCTCGATTTTTAATTAAGAAAACTTAAGAAAGAAGTTTTGAAATGGCTCTTCTTCGCAACCCATTTCAAATATTCCTTCCTTTTAAACGGCTCGGTAAGTTTTTTTTATTGTATAGCAAATATAAAAAAAACATGCCTGCAGTTGGATGTATTCGTTTCTCAACGATATAAATAAAAAAATATCAATACAAATTATAAGTAAGTAGTTATAGGTTATTATTTATTACTTAAGTATTTTTGTATGAAAATTGAATGATTAACTCTCCATGACCTAAAAAAATACAAATAAATAGTGGGTACCTATGCATGTTTTCGTTTGTTAAATACAAAAACACTATCTTCATCCTAAGTAAGATAAGTTCTAGATACCTACCGTAAAGATTTCAAAATCGGAACATTTTAAATTCCAAGATACTTACAATGTTTCATGTAGCTACATGATATTCCATTCTGAGTTTTATGGAAGTAGTCCGACAAACGAAGGCTCATTTATTTACTCATTTAAAATATACTTTTATTATTCTTGAAAATAAATTGTAATCAAATCTAATACAACGTTTACTATTCCAGTATCAGTATAAGTAGTCGCGGTGAAAATGCTATTTCCATCCGGTTGCATATGACATCCAGAGAAGGGCACAACATTGAAATTGGCTGGAATAGTCGATTTGAGATTGTTTGCCTGGGTATTTGATTTGTAGGAATGACGTTGGTGCGTTGTGTTTGTTGTGTTGTGATGTCGTCTCGTGGATATTGTTAAGGCGCACAATGCGACTGCGGGCCGTTGAGCCTTGTGAAATGTTGCGCGACTACTTTTTTCGTCTGGATTTTATACTCACAATACTCGTTTTTTAAGACGCAAGCCCGAGATGTACAGGTTTATCTGTTTAAAATTTATTAACATCGAGAAACAATTTTAAACCTTTAGTTAGCCCATAAGAGTTTTGATGTATGGAAATGTATGCTATTATAGCTTATTGTGTTCGGAGAGAGTTATTATATTTTGAATTGTCTGTATATAGTTGCTTTTAAAGTAGTATATATAGTATGACAATATCGACTTTCAAGCAGTTCAAGCTTATAATGCTAATTTATATTAAGTTAGTTGGTAGACTTTTCTTGAACAGTTTCTAGGTAATTAATAAATACTGTATGAAATAATTGAAACTAAGTGCTTTTCAATCTCATTTAGAAACCGACCAAATGCATTAAAAAAATAAACATATATTTGGTAAACAAGAAATCTATACCAATGAAAGAATACTATATAAAGGGGAAAGTAACTGTCTGTTTGTTTTTTTTTTTCAAACTTATGGACCAATTTCGATGAAACTCTTTGGCATATGAAAAAGAAAAAAAAACGGGTAAGTAATATAAGATATAAGAACTTATACTATTATATATTATATAATATTCATATTATATACGCTCATATTGAATAAGCTTGTTTTGTATATACCGTTCAAGGTGTATAACGAACGTTAGATATAACAACAAAATATCTATTTTTGTTAAGTATAACGTTATTTAAGTATAATATCATTGTATATAACGATCATAACGTATAACGTTAATTATATCTCAGATTTATAATGTATATAGAGGGTCCGTCCGGATTGTTACTACCGTCTTGCCTACTAACCCACCGCCAAACAGCAATGTTCGTATTGTTGTGTTCCGGTGTGGGGGTAAGATAGCCGGTGAAATTACTAGCATAGAGGCATTCTATCTTCGTCCTCCGGGTAGGCAAGCACTTGTGACTCCTCTGGTGTTGCAGGTGTTTATGGGCGACGGTAATCGCTTTCCATCAGGCGATACGTTTGCTCATTTGCCCCCATGACATAAAAAAAAAAATATATTACTCAATACATCTAACATCAAAATGCATAATGTTCGTATAGAATAACCGCCTGCACATCAATTGTGTACATACTTGTACAATAGTTCGCTGTTTAATTTTAATATACCTCCATGCAAGCAAGCATTTTGACGCTCCGCTATCCATGGTCATAAAACAAACCTAACCTAACCTACAGTTTTCGGTTTTTGACCCATGTTCCATTTTAGGGGCATAGGGGTAGCAGTTATAACCTATTTAGTATATCATACGCTATTATATTTTCTAATCATTCCTATACAAAAAAAAGTATATACTATGATCGATATGTTATGTATGTTATATCAACTGAATTTAGAGTATTTGAATGTTATATAAAAAATCATTCTACAACATGAGTATTATGCTAATTGACCGTTATTCCTAATAAAAATATTGATTTTGATGTTATAGCAAAAGTTCATTATATGTTGTGAACGTTATTAATATGAAATTATATATTATGTAGTTATATCTCGTGGGACGCACCCAAAAAAAACCCTGAGTACAGTTAAAAAATCTGTTTTTCTAGTTTTTCTATCTATCGCAAGATTCCAGCCCTTGAACTGTTGTAATAAAGGAGGTTAACTAAATTTTCATAAAATTGTATTTACCACTGTGGTCAATTTGACACCAAATTAAACTTTAAAAAATTAAAACGAGAAATGTGTTTTTCCGCTTTATTTCATTTAAAACTGTAAAACCTATTGGACCGTAAAATGCATACTAAATTTTGACATATTTAGTGTGTATAGTGTACACTAAAAGTATATTAACAAAATAAAAATTAAATATCCCTGTTTCGTCCAATCGTTGGCTGGAAGAGAATGCCGTGAGGAATTATACCTACTCTCGAGTTTTATGCACACTAAGACTTATTTACTATAAAATGCAACAATAACCTAATCAATTTTCAATTTAACTCTAATTAACGAAACAACACAACAAGCAAGTATAAAATCGTTTATTAATAAAATTCAAGTAATACTGCTATTACTTTTCCTAATCGTGATTAAAAAGCAACACTTGAATTTGAAGTTTGCTCAAGATCTCACCCGCCAGGAGAGCGCCTCCCCCATGGGAACCTTTCTGCGGAAATTTTCCGAACCCACGGGCAAGTTATCTGTGCGTATCACATTATTTATACCAATTTCAAAATGTAATCACTTCGAATAATTAATTAGTTAATACTGACTGTACTGAGAATTTTGGGGTTACGTACCTCAATCGGCAAAACGGAAACCTTATCACTTTGCTGTCTGCCTGTTTGTCCGTCTGTTAAGATCTTTTTCTCAGGAACGTGTGGAAATTTATATCAAACTAGCTGCTCCGCGCGGTGTTACACTAAATTTTCGGGGTAAAAAGTAGTCATGTGTTAGTACAGAGTGTCAGCTACCTTCATACTAAAATTTATCAAAATTGGTCCAGCCGTTTGAGCGTGAAGAAGTAACAAACATACAAACACGGTAATTATAAAGGCGAAAGTTTGTGAGTTCTTCTATGTTTGTTGTACAGTGAGCGGCAGCTAGTATATCATAAATTTAACCATTTCAGAAGTATATTAAACCGAAACAAAGTCCATCGGCCACGTGCCCAATACCGAGAAAACGATCAAATACACAAATACTAAATTTAATAACTTTCATGCATGCATCCAAATGTTATAGGGTCGTTCTCAAAATATTTGCACCGCCACCTGTCACCAGGTTTGTCTTAGAAGAAGTTTTTTACACCGCATTATTTTAAATATTCAATTATCATCACATATCTAAAGACACTTTTTACATAGAGGCCAAATGCTTTAAATTAAAAGTAAAGTATATTAATGGACAAAAAAACGATTTAAAACTAGGTTTTGTCGGTCACTTGCCGTGTCCCAACGCGAGGTACTCATGTTTCGTTGTAATAAAAACATGTACATTACCGACTTAGCTTAAGTTCAGTACTCCATTTTATTTTCATATATGATGAAGATTGAATACTACCATATCGAATAATAATACTATGCTTATTTTGCGAATTATTTGCAATTTAAGTTTGTCCACGCCATTTTTTGTCGTTCACTTGTCATGAGACAAACATTACAATTGTGTGACTACTATTTTGTTTCCCCTGCCTAACCCCGCATAAATCGAGACCTTCAGTCGCCACCTAACACTGTTCCGAGTGACACGTCGTCAGTGTGCTGCACTAAAAAAATATGATACATACTCTTACGCGAGCGGGAGTTTGTAATGGGTATGTAGTCTATATTCTGCCTTCCATATTTTGGTTGACGTGTGTACTATCGCATTCATTTTAATTTATAACGCGTAAAGTATGGTCTACTTTTATGTGTATAAATATGCAGTTCATCAACGAAATACTTTATTTGTTTTGATGACATAACTGTCATTTTGTCCATCACCTGTATGTCGTTCACTTGTCTATATAAAAACAGGTGAACGACACATACGGCAGGTGAACGACAATTATTGAAACACTTATACAAAATTATTTAAAAACCAGGTTTTATCGGTCACTCGCCGTGTCTCAACCTCAACTCATGTTTCGTTGTTTATAAACATATAAATTTCATATTAAACATATAAAGTTTAAGTATTCCATTTTACTTTCAAGCTGTCTTAGGAATCCTTAGCAGGCGGCGCCCGCACCAGATTTTGAAGCATCAATGCTCTGCCTGTCAGTGGCTTTGAGCGTCCAGGTCTCTGCCCCATAAAGAGATATGGAGAAGACAAGGGCACAGACGAGGTGCATATTAGTTTGGTTAGGGATGTATCTATCTTTCCATATTTTGCCGCGTTGGGTAATCTCTGTTTTGGCCATTCCGATTCGCCTGTGAATCTTTGGTTTCCATGTGCCTCTATTTGTGGTAATGGAGCCAAGGTACTGGAACTGATCAACAGTTTCAAACTCTTGAAGCAGGTTAGTACTTTGTCGACTAGTAATGGTCGACTATCATCAGCTCTGTCTTATATTTATTAATATCGAGACCCATTTTGAGGCTGGTTGTTTTGAGTCATTCCAAAAGTTGGGCCGCTTCTGCTTCGGGTGATGCAAAATAGGCGATGTCTACCACGTACCTTCAAGGGCTCCATATCTGTTAAATCTGTGTCTGTGTAATGGCAGCTTCAGACAATACCTCCCATAACTTATCCCACCCAACGCAGCCGAAGGCTTTCTGGTTATCAGATGTGAAGGAATTCCTCGAAGATGACGAAAACAGCAGTAAGTTACTCAGCGGGTAGGAAAGAATATTTCAAAAGAGGCAGCATCAGGATGCAGAAACGTTGTTTAAATGATTCGCTGTTGAACCTTCGTGGGTATGCTTGAGTTTTGCATCTTTTTGCCGGTTATGACCTTTCTGGATAGTACAGGCTTCAAAACACCTCCTGAGAAATCCTCCTGTCCTATGATATGAGAATTAAATGCTTGTTTTTTTATGCAAATTACTAACATAAGGAAAAAAGAAAAACAAAAACAATCAAAAAAGCACTATTTGGCAGTTCAACGTAGATTTTATTTAAAATGTAATTTACCTGCAACCGTCGTCGTTAACCTGCTAACAAATTCAGTGAAGTTGGAACATATTTGTCGCAAACCTGCACCCATTGTCGATAACTTGGTAACAAATGTCGTTTACCTGACATCGATGTCTTTCACCTGTCGACCTAAAATTTCAAACATCCATATCTTCTAAGATATTCAATTTAACTACTTCCCTCGACGTGATATCAATTGTCTGAATATATTTCTAGCGATCCTATGAAAAATAAAAGAAGAAATCGCAACTTTAAAAAAAAATGCAAAATTAACGCAGCGGTGCAAATTTTTTGAGAACGACCCTATACCCAACTAGCAAAACTGAACCAGATTTAGCTGTAAATCAGTGACAGACGCAGTTTTATATCCGTGATAGAAACATCTCTATCACTGGGAAGTGGCCCCAGTTTTACAGCTATTTGATGATATATCATGTGTATTTTGGCACCGCACGTCACTACTTTGATGTACGTATATCCATGATACTACAATGTTTTATGAATCTCTTTAGCGTTACACCAATGGTGCCTGAATCACTATATCACTAAATTATGATAAGAAAATAACAGCAATGCTGCTATAGAGCTGTTTGTTGTTATATTGTTATTAAGGATTCTTTTATGTCGCATATCGTTAGTGCTAAATTCTGAGTCTTATGTTTAAAAAAAGTTGTATGAAAAAAAATGACCTTACAATTAACAGTTTTGTAAGTATAATAAAATAGCAAATTATTTTTGTGTTAGTAAGTAGTGTCAAGTTGCTTTTAGGTACGTGCATAGCGGGTAATTTATCATGCGCTCAAAATTTTATTGATGAAATAATAGCATATTATTTGTGTTTTTTTCATGCCCCTATTAAATATTGAATATTTAATGAAATAAAAAATATTTAAAATATCAAATTATTTAAAGTCACCAATATGTATCTAAATTGTGTTCTGGTTACCGATATATCACAAATTTACAGTTTCCCACCGCCATTACCAAACACTTTAGGGTTCCTTAATAAAACTAGTAAAACCCCCTACTGTACCTACCTTTAGGTAATAAATAAAGTATCTTCAATATTGTTCAACTCATTTGCGTGAAATGAAAGTGGTTATATTTTTGGTCAATTACTGTTTTTCAAACAGAAGTAATTTCATAAAACTCAACAGATTTGAATGGCTGTGGAAGAATATGTTTTCATCTTCTCCATTGTCATCAAAATTGTCAGTCGCAAACAAGTCATCTTGGTATCCTGAACAAGGTTCTGTTAAGATTTCATTTTTTGTGTCTACGGAACCAACTTCCGAATTCTCGACGCTGGTTTGACTATCATAAAGATCCTATACATGAGGTTACAACAGCTGATATACATTTATTTAGCGTTATATTAGTAACAATAATGTTTATATGTCACTGATGATATAAAAGGTCTTAAAAAGTGTATTTGCAACTGTTTAGTGTTAATGTAGATATTTAAACAACTTTATGCTGCTGGTGTTAAGGAAACACCATTATATGATACTTTAGACGCATATCAGCTGCGTTATGTTCTTATATATCTCGAGTTAGCTCCATTAGTGCACTGATATATCACCAGCGATATTGCAGCGCATTAAAAGCCACAATAGAGTTACTTAGCTGTATACAGGCACTGTATATATCTGATATGCAACGAAATTGCTCTAAATCACAGTTAGGGATACTGTTGTGCAGCTGTGTTATATGTGCCGTATTAAGAAGTCCAGTAAACGTTTATGTCATCAATTCTTATCACGATATAGCTGTATAAGATTATACAGCTAAATGATGATAAAAGTCGCCAATATACAACATAGCAGCTCCGAGTTGCTATTTTATGACTTTTATATCATTATTTAGTGTTAAAACATTTTATTTTATCACTACTTTGCTAGTTGGGTATCCACGGAGCAGGGGCCCAATTCGAGAATGCCGTTGGAGATATCTCCAAACGTCAAATCTCCATTAGATAACAGTTATATCGCCATTGAACTGTCATTTAAATGCGATGAGCTTAAAAGTGACATATCTCATCTCAATTTTGGAAATACGAAGGCGATAATGATTGTCAAAAATGTTATTCATGTATATAAATTTCTGTTTTGAACGAAACGTAACGGACCAATTTCACGTACTATGCGGTCAACTTAAAGTATGCGCCTGTTATTTATGCCGTCACATACAAAGGAAACGAAAATTTTGCGCGTCCGAATTGACGAAGTTGCGATATCGCCACTTGTCAAGTAGGCACACGTCAAAAGTGACGGATGGCGATGAAAATGAGAGATCTCCATTATATCTCTAAAATTGGTCGAATACCCCCCCAGGTTTCGTCATAAATACAAAATGGGCCCCCGTAGCAACCATTGTCAAAATCACACATAAATACTTATCAACAACAAGCTTCGTCCCAGTGATATAATATAATAGTCCGCAACACGCTTTGTCAATTACACATCAATTTATTTATATTCATATGGAATGACAATGTATAAACATAATATTTGTACATACATATATCGTAAACGAGTACACAGAACTATTTTATTCGAAGAGATAGACATTGTAAGAATCTGTAGAATTCGTAGTTTTTTTCTTTTATACTCATTCGAAGGATGCAGTTTAACAATACCTTCCTTATAAACTTCTCTAACGTGTAACTACAAACATTACAAACCGTGGAGACGGTTAACTAACTTATAATTACTGATTAATAGTTATGAAGAAATACTCGCTCTTAAAACTAAAAGTATTAATTGCGTTAGAGTAAACGTTATACTTATAACAAGCTATCGTCGTAGACGAACTTTCGTGCTATCTCAACTAACGCCGTCTCTCTCTGCTTCCCCTGTATTTTATTGAAGTTTTTAGGGTTCGGTGTCTTTTCCTCAATCTGTGAGATGACATTGTTTGTTTTTGTCATCCGGCGGATGAAGTCCGGTCATAAATGTCAATAAGACGAATCCGTAATCATCATCAATGTCAGATTGACGATAAATGAAGAGGTTCCTTAATAATTGTATGACTTTGGCACATATGATAGTTGGAATATGTTTCTAGTGTATAAGGATTAACATCATATCACAGATGCTTTCATATAAGAAGCTGAAGATCAAAAAAAAAAGGATTGAGTGAAAGATGATATGAATATAAGAAGGAAGTAAACGGCGTGATGACGAGTAATATTTGACGACGCGGTTGGCGCAGTTTGTAGTACACCAGCCTACTGAGCCGGTGGCCCTGGGTTCAAATCGCAGCCAGGGCAAATATTTGTGTGATGAACTCGAATATTTGTTCTTGGGTCATAGATGTTTTCTATATGTATATATGTATTATGCATATCGTCATCCAGTGCCTATAGCGCAAGCTTTGCTTAGTTTGGGAGTAGGTCGATTTTGGTAAGATTGTCCCTTAATATTTATTTAAAAAAAATAGTAATAAAAAATAAAAATGTTGAAGAACGGAGGAACAAAACATGCTGCGCCGGCCCCAAATAAATGGGATGGGAAGGGCAAGGGAATGATGATGATGATCACAGATCATCGTACCGAGTGCCAACCAACAGTTAACAACAAATCATCATACCAACCCAAAGAAATCCATTCCATGAGATAAGGATTTTGTTTATAGAATCGCATTCCAAAATAACCATCTAATATGCTTGATTTAATTAATTTCGTCGTAACATAAATCACGAACATTGTAAAGGAATGTAAATAAAAAACATAATTAATTACAAAACAAAAAGCTCTTAAAAGCTTTCCATTTCAAACTCAGTAGGGTTGGGGTGGCACCCCTCGTTGTTACGTATTACAAACTAAATTTCGCTCTAGATACATTTTCGTACGTACTGTCATTTACGTAATCAATGTATTTTTATGAAACCATTGGAGTGTTTTTACAGGAACTTATATTTCAGACGATGTTTACGATATTGCTTTTGCTTAATTATACACCACTTGTACATTTAATAATGGACAAGTCGCAGTTAATCAAGATTACTCAAAAAGTGTTTTAAATATTTCACAACCTGAAAATAATTAAAATACGTATTAACAGATTTACATGTATATTTAAATGAGTGCTCCGGTTACATTCTCTTTTGAGAGCGAAAATTCATATTACACATTAGATTTAATTTAGGAAATGTTTGTTTGAATTTTTTCAGTTGTAAATTGGAGTTGGATGAAGGAGCGTCCCGCGCAGAGAATAACACATGGGGTGCAGCGGAGGGTGCGGCGGGCGCCCACTGAAAAGTGCGCGGGTGGGGCTGAACAAACTCGCGGGGACTACCAACTGCGCGCACACAGTTTTCCCGTTTTCCTTCCGCGGTACTTGCGCTAAAATTATTAGTATGATTGCATTAGAAAAAAAAACATATAAAACATTACTTAAATGTTTGCGTTTACTTTAAAATATAATCATTTAGTCCCTAACATATTGTATACCCGTAGTCGTAAACATAAATTTTATTAAATTAAGTAAGGTAAAAAGTTATAAAAATGTACGTTCCTTTTACAACACGAAAAGTAGGCGATAGATATAAACATGACAAATTGCCAGTAAACTAGTTGTTAAAAACACAATAAGTGAGAGATAAGAATGTAACAACGATAGAAAGTGTGTCACATTCACGTTTGAATGAAGACGCATCCGGTCGTAAATCTTACGTAAACTGTTCATGATAAGTAAAGTAGAAAGAAAAGTGGTAATAATGTTGAAATGAGAAAAACTTAATTGAAAAATTTAAATACGATTGAACGTAGTACACAAAGATGTGATATATTTAACAAAATATGAATACTTGAAAAAACAACAATGTCATCTTGGGTATTTTAAGTGAATTTCAAAGAATAAACGCGAGATCAAAATGATAATTATCGATTGCACCGATAAATTAAATTAATAAAAGTTAAATCATGTAGTAACAATTACCCTGCAACAGTCCGTTTCTACTTTGATATCTACTTAGTTAACATAAGCTGTGTAGACATATAAATCACCAACTAAATAAATTCTCGTTAGGAAAAGAAAATACAGTAGTACGCAGTTGAGCGTCCCCGCAGCATGTACTCTCAAATAGGGGAACAAGCATTTTAGCATTACCCCCGTGCAACTCTTCCCGCGGGGGGAGGCGGCCCACGGCGACGTAAAAATCAATATGCCGGAGTTGTTAAATCACGCTTATAAACGAGCACTCGTCTTCGTTTCAGTCCTGAAACTGCTCAAGCATTTTAAACGACGTATGTTTCGAATAACGAGGGACAACTTAAATACAACTATGAGATTGAGTTTTCGTGCCAATTTACTCTGGCTAATTCCTGGGTTCAGTAATGAACCATAATGAGTTCAATGTTGTGATTAAAATTAGGTTTTTTATAGACCTTATTACAACAAATTCTGTTACTTGGTTGACTAGTGCTAATTATTGTTACGTTATATTTTACTGAATATTAAATGCAATTGAAGTTTAAATTTTTTTTATTATTTCCATTTTCTGTCTTACTCTATTTAGCTACTAATATTTTATGAGTAAACCATTGGATCTAATATATTATAGCAAAATAAGAAATGAGTCGGGATACCAAAACCGGCCGGATGTCCCGACCGGAGGTACCCGGTTTATAGGGAAGGGCGGTTGGTAGTGAACAACTGTATACAGTTAATGGGGTATTTTCCGATTATTCGACTAATCTTGGATTTGATTTTTCGAATAAAAGTACTTATTGGTAGGAAACAAATCAACGAAAATATGAATTTAATTGGTTCTTAAAGCGTAACACTGTAATAAAATATAGACTATTTCATTATTTTTATTAAATCGGAAAATGTAATTGATTTATTATTAATAATGGCTGCTTAAATTGTTTAAGAAGGAACGTACCGTTTGGCGACACATCATCACCATTTTCCAACAGCAAAATATTAGCATTTCTATTTACAATAATTCAAACATTCAACTCGGCTTAAGCCCGACCCCTTAACTGCCCAAGGGTTTCCCACCTTTCGCAATAAAAAATACATCAAACACATATGATAGCCCCTTAAATAGCCATCCATAACCATTACGCTTATTTATGACGAATGTTATCTGCATCGGGAAGAAAAAATGGGAACAACATTTTGAATTAACTCCGTAGCAAGTCCATGTTCAACGGTATTCTCTAATTTACAAACTTGACACGGAAGAGAAAATTTACTTATGAAAACTCATTAACTGTTCTTAATTGACGACGTTTAATCTACATCTTCAAAACACTTTACTAGTATATGTGAGGAAATTATATACGAAACGATTCTATGTAATTCCAGTTATGGATCCTTGCAAAACTGAAACACAATATAAAGTAGGCGAGCATAATTAATTCAAACAAATATGCCGGCTTACAAAATAAGTGGGGTACAATGAAAACAATCAACACACGTACACGTACAGCTACAGCGGTGCCAGCTACTCCTCCGCGTCAATAAAATAGAAATGTTACGTATAAACATACATAGAATAGGTTTCGCTGTATACAAGTAGGTATACTCGTACATACGTATCATTAATATGTTTTTTTCTACAGTTGTTCGCTTCTCGCAATTTGAGCATGATCGTCAACTTCTCGTTTGCTGCCAAAACTTATTCGGATTTTAGTATAATATACATTTAGAGATATAATATTCATAAAACCAAATACGAAAAGTTTACACGTATTATTTATTTATCCCTTCGAGGTCTTATCACACTAATCTATACCGGGTGATCAATCCAAATGGGTCAGTAGGGAGAAAACTAAAAATATAAGAGATAGGGAAACCTGTTCTTAGGAACCATGGATCCGATTTTAGATTTATTAAAAACTGCATTAATTTTTTTTTTCGTATATCTCATGCATAACCCGGAATCGAACCCGGTCGAAATTGAGTACAGAAAAAAATAATAATTTAAAATGACAATCGATCCTATTTTTTATTGAGAACAAGTGTCTATATGGGACTAAGTACATACATTTCGAGTGCTCTACTATTAAGAATCAGAAATTTCTGTTAAAGAGTGGTATTCCTTTAAGGTACGAACAATTTTTTTTTATTATCCAAAAGCAAATATGAAATTGTTTCCAATATCCTAATAATTCAACAAAACAATAATTGTGTGACAACTATGAACCTAAACGGAGATTATCATGGTCAAAATGGAAAAAGTTATTTTTCCATACACACGGACGCATATTTGTATGGAGCGTTTTCAGCTTTAACAGCAATTTCGAACTCTTAGGCTCTTACTCTTTTACAGACATTTGTTGCCAATAAAAAGTAGGATCGTTGACATCTTTATTTTTTTTCTCCTCTACCCAATTTTAACCGGGTTCGATTCCCGGCTATGCATGAGATATACGAAAAAAAATTGAATGCAGTTTTTAATAAATCTAAAAGCGAAGCCATGGTTCCTAAGAACAGATTTCTCTATCTCTTATAGTTTTCGTTTTCTCCCTACTGATCCATTTGGATTGATTACCCTGTATATATAAATGCAAGTGTCCTGACTGACTGACTCCTCAACGCAGAGACGAAACTACAAATGCTAGAGAGTTGAAATTTGCACAGTAGGTGGCATTTATAAAGTGTACAAGAAATAAGAAGCGATTTTGAAAAATTCAACCCCTAAGGGGGTTCAAAGGGGATGAAAGGTTGTGTGGGGTAAAAGTTTTTTTAAAGTTAGGAACTTTAAACTTCGTAAAAATGTATTAAAATAAAATAAAAGAAAACTAGAGGGCAGAGGGCGGCAAGAAGAGCGATTAAAAGTGCAGTGGGTCGCGAGTCGCGTAGCAGCACGGATAGCTACCCCTGATGAAGAGCTCCAAATGAGTTCGAAACATGTCGGGCCGTTCCTGACAATTTTTACGTGAGTTTATACCGTTTTTATAATTAGAAAAGAAATCTAATTTCAGCGTTTTTGAAAATTCATCCCCTAAGGTGGTAAAATAGGGGTTGAAAGTTCTTATGGAGATCAAATATTTTTGTGCGGTGCGGAGTGCGGGACTTGAATCTGTATAAAGGCATATTATTAGAATACGAGAAAAGTAATTTCAGCGTTTTTAAAAATTCATCCCCTAAAAGGGTTAAAAAGGGGTTGAAAGTTAAAATCCATTACAAATTCTTTGTAACTTCTTATAAAGGCATATATAATAATAAAAAAAAAAATAACATTAAATGATCGTTATTAAAAATTCAACCTCTAAGGGGGTTAAAAGGGGCATGAAAGTTTGTCTTTGGGTTCAAATTTAATTTTAAGCTACGAACTTGAAACTTCGTAAAAAGGTATTAAAATAAAATTAAAGAAAACTAATTTCAGCGTTTTTGAATATTCTACCCCTAAGGGGGTTTAAAAAGGGGTTGAAAGTTTGTATGAAGATCAAACATTTTTTTGATTGCGGGATTTTAAACTATGTATTACTAAAGGCCTTATACATCTTGACAGATGATTTAAGCAGCGTCAGTTTGCGAGAGACAACGCCTCTCGTGACTATTTAGTCCTATCCGGGAGCAACACACACGTCCACATTTTCTACATGTCCATGAAGACCCCGCCGCGGAGGAGGCAGTGTCGCAATTGTGCCTTTTTGCACGCTTTCTGGCCAAGTCTTGAAACCACATGTTATCGTGGGTTTCTCGACCTTTCGCGACAACAATTCGCCAATCATCGCGGTTCGACGCTAGTTCCTCCCACGACTTACAGTCGATGCCGAATGCGACCATGTCACGCTTTACACAGTCTTTAAATCGTAGCATGGGTCGTCCTACGTTGCGCTTTTCGAATGCGACTTGGCTCAACATGGTCTGCCTGGGCAAACGCGTGCTGCTCATGCGTTGCACATGCCCAAGCCACCGCAAGCGTCTCTGCTTGAGTAGCGCGGTGATGCTTGGAAGCTGTGCAATCTCCAACACTCTCTCATTTGTAACCTTATCCTTCCATGTGATGTTGAGGATACTTCGAAGACAGCGCATGTGAAAAACGTTGAGTCTTCGTTCGTGGTTAGCGTACGACGTCCAGGTTTCAGCCCCGTACAAGAGTGTACTTAAGACACAAGTCTGGTATACAATCATTTTGGTCTTAATAGTAAGATGGTTATTATCCCACACCCTTGTACGTAGCCTGCCGAACGTTGTAGCCGCCTTGCCGATGCGAATATTGACCTCCCCATCAAGGGATAGGTTGCTCGACACAGACGACCCCAGATAACAGAACCTATCAACGACTTCTAAGGGCTCACTCTCCAGCAAGATGGACGGCTGGATCGAGTAGCCCTGCGCTAAAACTACGGTCTTCTTAGTATTTATTGACATGGAGAACAAGTCACAAGCGTGGGCGAATTTGTCCAGAAGAACCTGAAGTTCCTGGGGAGATCTCGCAACAAAGGCTGCGTCGTCGGCAAAGAGCAGGCTGTCGATAAAGAGGTCCACACGGTTGCGACGGGACTTTAGGAGGTTGATATTAAACAATTTACCGTCTGCTCTTGTGTGTAGGTGAACTCCCTGTTGCGTGTCACCAAAAGCGACTTTCAGCAACAGAGAGAAGAATATGCCGAATAGCGTGGGTGCCAAAACGCAGCCTTGGCGAACACCTCTCCGCATCTCGAATGCGTCGGACGTCTGACCGTTAAAGACGACGGAGCCCCTCATGCCATCGTGAAAAGATTTTATAAGCTTCAGTAGCTTCGGAGGACATCCTATCTTCTCAAGTGCCACGTAAAGCCCCTCCCTGCTGACCGTGTCGAAGGCCTTATTAAGGTCCACAAACGCGATCACCAAGGGTGTGTTTTGCTCACGACACTTTTCCTGAAGTTGCCGGAGAGTGAAAATCATATCAATAGTGGAGCGCTGGGATCGAAAGCCACACTGCGCCTCTGGATACACGCGTTCGGCAAGACTTTGCAGTTTTGTCAGTATGACTCTGGCAAACAGTTTGCCGACGATGCTTAAAAGGGATATACCACGGTAGCAGTTACAATCGCCACGGTCCCCTTTCCCTTTGTATAAGGTCGTGATATTAGCATCGCGCATCTCCTGAGGCAAGATCTCCTGCTCCCAGCACTTCCCTAAAAGATTATGGAGCAAAGGTAATGTGCACTTAAGTTTAAGGATTTCGGTTACGATACCATCTTCCCCGGGACTCTTGCCACACTTAAGCTTAAGCACGGCGGCATGAAGGTCTCTAACTGTGGGCAAGGTGTCAAGTTCAGCCATGATGGGAAGGTTCGGAATTAAGTCCATGGCTACCAGATTGATTTCGGCTGGTCGAGAATAGAGCTCGGTGTAATGCTCCACCCACCGACCAAGCTGACGACTACTATCAGTGATAATCGTGCCATCAATCTCTTTCAGAGGGGCTGTCTTGTTTTGGACAGGGCCAAGAGCTGTCTTAATCCCAGCATAAACACCACGAAAGTTACCTTTCGCAGCACAGTCTTGGATGCTTCTGCACAACTCTATCCAGTAAGAGTTTGCAAGCTCACGACATGTACGCTGAAGCAACGCCTTGGCACTGCAGAACTCAGCGCGAGTGGCTTCACTAGGATTGAGACGGAAGTTCAAAGCGTATTGTCGTTTAGAGTCGATTAATGGCTTTAGCTGTTGCAAATTATCAGAGAACCAATGTATAAAGGCATATAATTAGAATACAAGAAGAGGAATTTCAGCGTTTTTGAAAATTCTACCCCTAAGGGGGTTAAAAAGAGGATGAAAGGTTGTATCGGGTATAAGTTGTATTTTAAGTTAGGAATTAGAAACTTTGTACAAAGATATTTTATGAAAAGATAAGAAAACTCATTTCAGCGTTTTTGAAAATTCAACCCTGAAGATGGTGAAAAAGGGGTTGAAAGTTTGTATGAAGATCAAACATTTTTTTGAGGCCGGACTTGAAACTTTATATAAAGGCATATCAATAGAATACAAGAAAAGTGATTTCAGTGTTTTTGAAAATTCAGCCCTGAAGGTGGTGAAAAAGGGGTTGAAAATTTGTATGTAGATCAAACATTTTTTTGAGTGCGGTACTTGAAACTTTGTATAAAGGCATTATTATTCGAATCAAAGAATTTATAAACTATTCGTTACTAAAGCTATTCGTTCGTAGATGTACCTGATTTTATAATAATGCCGCGTAATTAGAGCAAATTAGCCGAAAAAAAGTAAAAAAAACGCCAAGAGCGAGTCGGACTCGCGTACGAAGGGTTCGTTAGTATTTCGTAAAAAATTGCAAAAAAAAAAAGCACGTTTAGCAATTTCAACATTACTTAGATCTGAAAATAAAAAAGATGTAAAATTTTCAAGATAAAAGTTCCACGCGGACGAAGTCGCGGGCAACAGCTAGTATGATATAGGTAGGTCGATTGCAAAAAAATTGTACATAGTTAAGGGCTTTAATTAAAACAATGTTAATTGATTCCTTTGTGTGACGAAAGTTAGCCATACAAAATGTATGGGAAGCGATCGTATTTTATGTTAAGAGGCCTTATTCTTTTTAAAAAAAATTTTTTTCATGTTATGACAAACTAGTTGTGCCCCGCGATGTTACCCGCTCATCGCACGGGAACACTAAATTTATTCGGGATGAAAAGTATGCTATGTCCTTTCCCGGGTCTCAAACTATCTCCATACCAAATTTCATCTAAGTCGGTTCAGCGGTTTAAGCGCGAAGAGGTAACAGACAGACAGACACACTTTCGCATTTATAATATTAGTTATGACAAATATATTATTGATAATTTCAACCAACTTTTTGAAGTAAATAATACTTTGTCCCGAGTTCTAGGTAGTAACATAGCTATTTCATGCTTTCATTGCGTGCAGTCGAAAATACGTTGAAAAAACTAATTTTCGGCGTGAATTTTGTCAATTTCGAGTAGATTTTGTAACAAAAATTATCAATGAAAAATTCATACTGTAGGTTTGAAATATATACCAATAAATCACAATAGCCCTGTTCTAGGTAGTAACATCAATAATATGTTAAGAAACATATTTAATCATAGAGAAAAATGTCTAAAACAATCAGCATTTTAAAAGGAATAAGGCCTCTAACTAAGCTTTTAACTATGTAAGTACATTTTTTTTGCAATCGACCCACTTGGAAGAAGGCTTTTTGTTGGTACTTCTTCACGCGCAATCGGCTGGAGAAATTTTGATGATATTTGGTATGGAGGTAGCTGTGGCTCGCTTATCACGAGAACATGTAGATTTTCCGTGTTGCGTTACGTTGCGTTATGTTACCTTCAATTCGACCAAACCTTCAATCTCCTACTCTCATAGAACATCCGTATGAGATTAATGAAGATCAGTTAAATGTTAAGAACCAAGTGTGAAACAAATATATAATTACTCACGTGCTCTGAACGGTTTATCCAAAGCCGTGGGTAGAGAGGGAAATAGTTATTTGCGCAACAGGAAAGCAAAGTTGTTTTTTGTTGCGAGTGCTGATTTTGAGTCCCGAGCAAGCGAAGGATTCTATGTTTGAATCACAAGCGTAGCGAGTGATTCTAATTTAGAATCCCGAGTTTAGTCATGGACTCAACAGCACGAGATGCAATAAACAATGCTCTCGTGTAGCACACACAACTTTTCACCTCGACAGCGAGAACATATTCGACTTTTTGTACTTTTTCTTCCAACCTTTCAGGTGTAGGTATGTTATAGTCTTTGTTGCAAATTTCAATGATATTATTAATTAGAAAATACATACCTGCTGTTTGAAATGGAATAAAAATATGTTAAAATTTAAATTATACGTTCTAACACTGTACCAGTCCCTCACGACCACCCATGGTTGTCATGATTTGATCAAATTGGAAGATTGAATAGAATAGATTAAGTATATTTATTTGTCAAACATAGGCACAAAGTAGTTGTTACATTAGGCAGAAGTTCTCTATATCTTTGAGCAGATACATTACGTGTTTATTTATTATTACGTGACTGTTTACAGTTTAATTGACGACGCGTTTGGCTCGGTTTGTAGACACCTGCCTACTGTGCGGCGGTTCCGGGTTCGAATCCCAGCCAGGGCAAATATTTGTGTGATGAACTCGAATATTTGTGCTTGGGTCATGGTTGTTCCTATGTATTTAAGTATATATTTATCTATATAAGTATGTATATCGTCGTCTAGTACCCGCAAGCCTTCTTGAGCTTAATTTGGGACTAGATCGATTTGTGTGAGGTTGTCTGATATTTATTTATTTATTTTAATGACAACCATGGTGGTGGTGAGGGACTGGTACAGTGTTGGAACGTATTATTTCAATTTATTTAGATTTTTATTTCATTTCATGCGGCGGATATCTATTTTCTAATTAATAATGTCATTGAAATCAGCAACAAAGACAAAACACATACCTACACCTGAATGGTTGGAAGAAAAAGTACAAAAAGTCGAACCTATGTTCTCGCTGTCGAGGTGAAAAGTTGTGTGTGCTACACGAGAGCAAAGTTTTTTGCATCTCGTGCTGTTGAATCCCTCACTACACTCAGGATTCTAAATTAGAATCACTCGCTACGCTCGTGATTTAAACATAGAATCCTTCGCTTGCTCGGGACTCAAAATCAGTACTCGCAACAAAAAACAACTTTGCTCTCTTGTTGCACAAATAACTATTTTAGGTTGCTGTATCAGCAACAATAGAACCCATGTAGGATCACTTTGTTGTCCACCTGTCTGTCTGTCTATCTATCGCACTTATCGTTCGGAGGGGAATCATTAAAGGCAAGAAACATCATGTCATGTAGCACAACCAAATAGGAACGTCTGAAAACCGTGAATTCGTAGTTACATAAATAAGTATACATATTTTTGTGTGACAACAGTTTTTTAGCGGCAAAGTTTTAAGTTTGTGTCTAAAACCAATTAACTTTTCGTCAGAGCAATATTAATTGCTTTTATAGTTTGTACGAAACCCTCGAGGCGCGAGTCCGATTTGCACTTAACTGGCTAATTGCAGCTTGCATTCGACTGCATAGTCTGCAGTCACTGGTACGTAGGTACTAGAGGCGAAAACGGCATCGGCACCTGAAATGACTGAATCGGATGGCGGAGAAAAGATGGCCTCTAGAGACCGCATCGTGAAAGTTCAGGATCAGGTTCAAGTTTGCTTGGCCTCTGGAAATATTATTGTAGAACATAATTGCTAGTTTTTAACCAACTTCTAAATAGGAGGATTTATTACCTTATATTACATTTATAATAATAAAAAAAATTGTGTCGGTTTTTGATTATGTATATAAATATTATAAATATTTTGTCTCTGATTCCGTTTTATTTGTCATAATAAAATGCATAGTAGTATATCCAAGGAGCTGTTATGCTAGGTCCATGAGTATATCCATACCTACCAGTATCAGTTAACTCATAGCCAGCCGAAGTTAATTTTTGAAAATTTTCTTAAAGTATATTAAGGCAAAAAAAAAAACATTTTTTTTTAAATCTATGAAGAACCCTTCTCTAATTACTTTTTCCCACTCAGCCAGGCCTTTTTATTCATATAATAAAATTATATCATTTTAACACTATTAATAAAAACAGGTTAAAAAGTTGTCATAAAACACAGCCACATTGACAAATATTTGAGCTTTTATAAAGAGGGATTCTATTTTTTCCTGTTGGGATTCAACTAAATTGAACGCGAAAATAAAATACTCATCCCAGTGTAACCCAAACATAAGCCCATTAAGCGCGGAACTACATTTATGTCCGGAGCCTTAAAGCAATTTAGCCAAATAGGAAAGTTATGGATTCGTATGTAGTAATATAATCGCGATAAAATATGAAATAGTTACCTAAAAGTAAAAAGTAATATTACTTGTCCCGTTAAAGTGGGTCACCCCCCGCGCCCCCGCCCGGCGCTCCCTGCCCCCTCCCCCTCCCCCGGTACCGTCTCTCGTCCGCCCGTCTGTCCCCACTACCCCACTTTACCCCCCAACATTCATTGTGCCGCAATATATTTCTTTTTATGTGCAAACAGAAAAGTTATTTATTTAAATTTTCTCACGAATTCGCATCGCAATTTTATTTTATTATATTATCCGTATCGCATTTAGAATGCCGTATAAGTACTACTCGTATCAGCACTTTGTATTCATAAAGAAAATCTATCGGAGAAATGTACATTTAGGCTCTAATGATATTTGTAATTGTGTGTACATTTTGTAGACGCTTCAGCCGTAACTCGTATAACCTAATCAAGTGCCTGCGTTACTGGAATACATACCATACCAACATGGCTAACAAAAATCTTTAACCGCGTCAGCATTCTATCTACTCTACGCCATCGCTATTATGTCCCTAAATAATTAAATTTAAAGCGCTCGACGTAGTAGGGCATAATATTAAATTGAATAATAAAACTCAATTGCATTGCAAAGATCACAATTTCCTGACATCAGACTAGAGAAAGGCGGTGAGCGAGCAATTTTAGAACGAATTTTCGTCGCTATAGGGATTAAGTTTTAGTGAACGACGACATAATATTGCGCGCTATAGACCGTTTGTTTGGTTTACTTCTTGTAATATTTACGCAATATTTCTACTTATTGAACGCAGATAGAGAGCAAAGTAACCTTACCTGTGAGCCTGTGACGTTAATGATTGTGTGAAAGTTGTAATCGAAACACTGAATCCCTGCCAAATACTACTAAGGTAAAATTAACTATTGGCGTGCTTAAAACTGTCGTAGAGTAGTAGTAATTGAGCACAGTCATGTTATTCTTAGTAGTTAACAGAAATTTCGTGATATGTAAACATTTGGACTCAAGTATTTCAGACATTCTGTATGGACAGAGCATGATAAGTGACACGCTGACTTAGTATCTGCGTCCATCACATCAAGACTTTATTCTATACTTACTAACAGGTTACCTATCTGAAACACTAAAAACGTTAATCCGATCTTCGTTTTGACAAAAACTATTCGACAAATATCATTTTAACTTTTTTTCATTTGACCGAAAATTCAATTCGATATTTTACGATTAGGCATGCATTGTTTACGTTTTTTATTCACTCGACTACTTAATGACACGTTTCCCTAAATCTCATTTGTCCGTAATATCAGTTTTCTGATGTAACGTTTCGGTTTTTTAATTATTCGACTTTTTTTGTATCACTTTGATTTCATTAGTCCGATGTAAAGATTCGGTTTTTAACTACTCGGCTTTTCTCAAATGGACTTTATAATTTTTGTAAGAACCTAACCTAACCAAATCCGACAGTTCCGGTCTGGCACTTCGCCGGCTGCTGACGAGGCATGGTCACTTTTGCTCGCTCGGCTGCGCTGCGCGTGCGCTGTTGTGGTCGCAGTTCTAACCTAACCTAACCCAGCCAGGTTGGTTTTGGCGCTTTGCCGGCTGCTGCCGCGGTACGCCAGCTTCGCTCACTCGGCTCGCGCGTTGTTGTGGTCACAGTCGGGCCGGATTTGTTCAGGGCCACCTATAGCCCCAACCTCCTGATTCAGGCTACCACCGTCGCCACACCTGCCGTGGCCCGAATCACCGCCTCCCGATAAGTACCTCCTCGGGCTGTAATCAGGGTGTCATCGGCGTAGCACGTCACCTGGACCCCCGGCACATTGCGCCCCCTCAGCACCCAGCCGTACCCTATGTTCCACAGAAGCGGCCCGAGAACTTACCCCTGTGGAACACCGCACGACCGTCCCTTCTCCGGCCACCCATCGGGCGTAGGGTACCTGACGGCTCTATCGGTGAGATAGTCCTCGACCGTCTTCCACAGGTACTCAGGCACAGCGTTGCGCCTCAGTGCCGCAGTGATGCAGTGTGCCCAGGGCAGGGAGTTGATAGCGTTGGCGATGTCGAGAGACACCGCCAGAACCACCTCTCCTTGGGACACAGCTCTATCCGCCAGGGCCCTCACGCGAGCAATAGCGTCGATTGTGGACCTGCCCCGGCGGAATCCAAACTGGTGGTCACTAAGGTCTGGACCCGCTCCCTCCAGATGTCGGTTTAAACGTCCGGGCACCACTCGCTCAAATAATTTGCTGGCCTCGTCCAGCAACACTATCGGCCTGTAGGCCGAAGGCGAATCTGCCGGTCGCCCCTCTTTGTGCAGGAGGACCAGTTTACCGGACTTCCACACACGCGGAAACTGATGCCCCTGCTTCAAGCGTACGCTGAACAGCGAGCACAAGCGCGGCTTTAGCGGGCCCAGAGCCAGAACCCAGGCTCCTCCAGGAACTCCGTCAGGACCGGGGGCGGTTTTTGGGTCGAAGCCGTAGCACCGCCGCACCCAATTCACCCTCCGTTACCTCCGGTGCATCGCTCGTGTTCGCTTCCCTCCCCCTGGGAGGCAGCATTTGTGGAGGGTCGTGCTCTCCCCTCGTCGGAAATAATCCATTGACCACCTGTTCCAGGAGCTGTGGCTGGAGTCACAGTTCTAACCTAACCTAACCTAACCCAGCCAGGTCAGTTTTGGCGTTGTGGTCGCAGTTCTTATGTAATGCTAAAAATATCATTGGGTAAATGAAAAAATGGGTATTAAACAAAAGACGTCTCATTTCAGAGGGTAAGTGGATGGGGCGGGAAAAGTTAAAAGGTAAACTGAAAATTCGTTTTAATGTATGCAGTGCAAAAGTATCATTGGGTAAATTAAAAATGGGCTACGAAACAAAATATGTAGCAACTCATAGGGCAAGTAAAGGTGACGGGAAACGTTTTTCGGACAAACGATACTTCTCTACTAAATGTGAAATGGTAAAAAGAAAAATGTACGAAACCTGTCATCGGACAAACGATAAAAAATCGAATAGTTTTCGGACAGATGAAATTCGGTCAATGGTTTTTAGTGTTTGAGATACTACCTTACTAACAAAACATAACTAAGAAAAAAAATATGAAATGTATAAGTACCATTTTTTTTTTCTTTGTACGGATTAATACCCCAAGTAGCACAATTGGGTCTAAATAGCTCGTATATCATATCTAATTAGATGCTTAAGTGAAATTTACCACCATGACTAAGTGCTATATAGGTGGCAAGAACCCTTATGCCACCAGTATAGAACCAAAAGGAGAAAAATTGCAGCCTATTTTTGGTGCTAAATAGAATCCATAAGAGATCTCACAATAACCTTAAGTGGAAATTAGAACTATGGGTGAAAGTTATGCGTCCATAAGAGATCTCACAATAACCTTAAGTGGCAATTAGAACTAAGGGTAAAAGTTATGCGCAGTGAACGAATGAAAACATTTCAGTTCGGTCAATGAGTGATAAATGAGTCGCCAAAATTATCTTTGAGTGGCGAGGCAACTGTCAAATTGAAGTAATACGTGATCTGCCATATTCATTTTGGATTTATATGTCTGTTTGATGAGTGATTAAAACTTTACGTTATACAAGCATCGAAATAAGCACGAAATTCTTGCGAATTTTTTTTTACTGTGAAACTATAGTATGTTTTCTTTGTAAATTTCGACGCGCCCTTCATTTGATCAGGAATATTAAAAAAGAGAGTGCTAAATTAAATAAGGAATAGATACTGATAAGAAATAAAACTGTTAAAAACCTGACCTAATGATTGTAGGTTACGTACAATGTTAAAGTAACATCGTCACAACTATCAAAAGTCTGTGATTATGCGTCAGTGTGATAAAATTATGGTTAAAATAATCAATTTTCATAGGCTTCCATTTGTAAACATGGCGAAACAAAAACCGTCCAAGAGCATGTCGGGCCACGCTCAGTGTAGGGTTCCGTAGTTGGCCATCCTTCACAATAGACAATAAAATCGAATTTAAATTACGAGAAAGATTTCAAGCTCTATAAAAGGTCGTAAACGCCAAAGTAACTGTAATTACTTATTACCTTCTAGAAGTTATCGATTATACGCACCAGATTGAGCGAAATGTTTTAATGCAGTATGGCACTTAACTAATATGTGTAACGTTCGAAGTATAAGAACACCGCGGGGCACTTACGTCATTTAAAAGAAAATTATGAATTTTTGCGATAACTCAAAAACGGCTCGACCGATTTTATTCAATATAGTTTTCGTTGAAAGTACTAATAGGGCCTTATTTTCATGAATTTTTCCATAATTTTTTGAAACGTGATTGAGAAGTTAGAGGGGGGGGACACTATTTTTTGGATTTACCGAGCGAATATTTACAAAACTGCTGACTTTATCAAAAAATGATCTTTGAAGGCCCCTATTGTTTTTAAAAGACCTATTCAACGACACCCCACACGCTAGTGTTAGAACGAAAAAAATAAATCACCCCCACTTTAGGTGTATGGGAGGTACCCGAAAAAAAGTTATTTTTTTAGTTTTTATTTTACCGTTATGTCGGCGTGATACATACACATACCAAACTTCAGCTTTCTAGCACTTATGATCACGGAGCTAAGCCGCGGACGGACAGACGGACAGACGGACATGGCGAAACTATAAGGGTTCCTAGTTGACTACGGAACCCTAAAAAAGATCCTACAGTGTTTATTTTCACTTATTTGTTCCTTATTTGGAACTATCAAGTCTAATAATCACTTATTTGTATCTTGCGAGTGGCAAAGCAGTGAATGATATTACCAATAGTAATTATTTGCTCTTTTGTAGACTATTAAACAAGCAAGACTATTAAATATATTTTGACAAGGCGCAAATAGGAACAATAATAGAACTTTTAGTTCGTTAGTGGTTCGAAATAAGTGAAAATAACTGCTTTTGGTTCCAAGAACCTCCTACTGACACCTATTTATGCGTTGGAGTGGCAATAAGGTACTTCTTAGGCCTTAAAGTTGCAATATTTTTTGGTTCCAAAAGAGCCGTAAAATTATCCCTTTAGCCACTATTGGTGATATAATTCGCTATTGTACTAGTCATTTGGAACTTTTAGTTCCAAATAAGGGTATGTTCCCACTTATATGTAAAAGTTGCTTATAAGTGATTTTAAGGCCTTATATAGCACTATTGCTTCTTATTGAGTGACAATTTGAACCTGCATGCAACTTTAAGTAGCAAAATCGACTTTATCCCACCATAAGTAATAAAGTAGAAACAAAAAACGTTCCTATGCAACTACAAGTGATAGGATGAACTCATATACAGTTTTGAGTGGTGTTTAAAGCTATAAGTTGTATCAAACACTGTTAAACCACTCATTTAGAACTTAAAGCTATAAGATAAGCTGCAAAATTCACTAATGTACTGCTTGGGACGTACGTACATTTGATTCAGAGGCCATATGATTAAAGGTGCCAGCGAAAAAGTCATGTCATAATTATAACCCTCTTTTTTGCTTCTGCGTAGTCGGGTAAAAAGTATTCTATAACCATCTGAGGATGCGCAGGTACTAAGTATACCAATAATCGTTGAAATCAGTCCAGCCGTCTTCTAGACGTGAAGAAATGTCAAAGAGATAATTTAGACAAAATAATATTATGTCGAAAATGCCTGGAAGAGCTACTGGTCCATGAAGGAGCTAATGAAGGGAAATCTTCCATTGTCACTTAAGCGGAAACTCGTTAACATGTGTATCCTGCCCGTCCGTCCTAACCTATGACGGTGCCCAAACATGGTCACTTACTGAGAGCCAGAAGTCCAAACTGAAGGTTTGCCAGCGAGCCATGGAACGCATCATTCTATGTTTTAAAAGGACCGACCACGTCCGGAACACCACGCTGCGTTCTATAACACGAATCTCCGATGTTGGTGAAACTACCGCCAGGCTGAAGTGGAACTGTGCCGGCTACGTCTGCCGCATGCACCTGGAAAGGTGGCTAGCTTGGCCACTGAGTGGGTGCCACAAGATGGGCAGCGCAGGCGGGGCAGGCCTAGGCGGAGATGGCGGGACGACCTGGACACGTTCCTCAACGGCTGGCCGGAGGAGGCTTCTGATCGGGAGTCGTGGAAATCAAGAGGAGAGGCCTTTGCCCAGCAGTGGGACACTCAAATAGGCTAATAAATATATATATATATATTATGTAGATAAATAAATAATAATAAAATAAAATAAAAATAAAAAATAAAAAAATAAAAATAAAAAGCCTTTTGTTTCGAGTCCAAAGATGCATTACATGTCACTTAAGCTATAGTTGTTATGTTTAAATATCACATTTTCTTCTTATTGTATTTTGTTAATTAATGATTCATAAATATATATATTTATAAATTTGCATTGAATAGCATTTTTAATTTCTGCAGTATAACATAACTAATATTTTTATATAGCGGACAAGAACCCCTTATCAGGTGAAGGCCTCCTCCAAGGACTTCCACTTTTTTCTATTTCTTGCTGTTATAGCCCAGCTTGGGCCAGCTACTCTTTTAACGTCATCCGACCAGCGACTTCTTGGTCTTCCTCTACTCCGTTTCCCTCCAGTGGGCCCAGGCCACGTCGTGGCTCGGGCGGCCCAGCGTGTGTCTGACATTCTGGCGACGTGTCCTGCCCATCTCCATTTAAGTAGCTTTGCGTGCTTTAAGGCGTCGATTATTTTCGTTATAGCTCTTATATTTATTATGGATGGATTATGTAGATAGATGTGCATATTATACAGTATACACGCACATCCGTAACGGCCTAAGTAAATGAAGCGTAGGTGGCATTTAATGAATGCAAACACTTTACGACTTTCATTATGGTACTTTCTTTATGGCCGGGCCAATTTTTCAAAATAAGTTTCGTAATGAGTCCAACAAAAGCCATAAAATAATTTTCCGCTATGCGAGTCCGTACTTCACGCGGCCAAACGAAAAGTTTCGCAGAACTCCGAAATGAAACTGAAATATGTAAAATAGGTTTATTGCTTTAAAAGTATTCCCTTAATCCTGTTAACTTTATATATGCGTAGGTAGCATTCGAATAAAGCTGGTTATCCCTGGCTTGTTTAAAATATGATAAATCTCAATTAATATTTTAATTTCCACTGGAAAGCTTTCCACGTGAGCAAAGCCGGATTCATGAATTACTCGTATATAAGATTATTTAAAATGAATACTTCTTTCGATGACCTTCAATAACACTGACCGATCAGCCTATGAAACAACACTGATGTGTAATTACACCAGCATCATCATCAACAGGGATAAGAGGAGTAAGTACCCTCTTATCCCTAATTAGGGAGTTTAGGGACATAGGGCATAGACATAGAGTCTTCCATTTTGTGGCATTTGCAGCGACTTCCAGCTCTTTTTACCCGAGACCAGTTGATTCGGCCTCCTTTTCAGCTGAGCGTCTCCATGCGCTTTTATTTGCTTTTTTATTTGCTGCGTGTGCATGAGCGCGGGTGCCTCGGGCGTCTCTTGGCAGTCGTGACAAGAGATGCCTGCCAAAGCCAAGGTCTTAGCTCGCCAGCCACCTTTGCTTGGACAGATGGTTGTCCGTTCACCCAATGTTTGGGTCCCAAACTCATGACCAAGCCATTTTCTTAGGCAGGTTTCTTCATGTAGGCTTTTGCCACAGTCTTGCAATAGAGATGATTCATGGCCAGTAAATCCCTAAACTGTGCGACAAGCATCTCATCATTATGAAACTGATTTTAGTATCACACTAGCTGCGCTCCACGGTGTTATCTGTTCATCCCACCGGAATACTATTTTCTTTTCGTAATAGAAAGTAGCCTATGCCTTAATCCAGGGTATCAACTACCTCCATACCAAATTTTATCAAAATTGTTCCAGCCGTTGCGCGAAGAAGTAATAAACATACAAACACACAAACACACTCACAAACTTTCACTTTTATATAATTAGTGTGATATATATACCACGTGTTTCCTGTAATAGGAGCAATAAATTAAAATATAGATTCTACTCTTCAAATTGAACAACACTTGTTCAGCAACTTTAAAAAAAGTCAGTTTTCAGAATTTTATTATTTCAAACAAATTAAATAGTATTTTCAATGTACATCGTCCAACATTGACATTCCCTGAGCATTGACATTGCTGTCACTCTACTAATATCGGACATTTCATAATACATTGCTTCTTTGTCTAAACATTATTCTTTAAAATATCATTTAATACACGTTATTTTCAGAAGTTGCTTAACAAATGTTGACCAGTTTCAAGCGAAGAATCTATGTTTTAATTTATCGCTCCTATTACAGGAAACACCCGGTATATAGAGGAAGTCACAAAATAGCACCAATTAGGGAGAAGCTGCAAGCTAACCGACTATCATGATATGGGCACGTGATGCGAAAAGAGGAAAGCCACGTAACCAGAAAAGCGTAAAGCATGAATGTGGACAGATATAAAAGGAAGAGGAAGGCCAAAGAAAAGATGATGTTATGAATAAGAAGGAAGTAAACGACGAAATGACGAGTAATAGGGAAGAATGGAGGAAGAAAACATGCTGCGCCGACCCCAAATAAATGGGATAAGGGCAAGCGAATGATGATAATATACCTATTACTCGCAGTTTGATTAGTAAAACTGCACATGACTGATTTTTATTTTAGTTTATGGGAGAATATTATGTAGTTTCATTAAAATCAGATTTGAAGAATCGCTATTGGAGATGTGTATTTTGGTTAAGATGACATCAGTTGCTATGGAGCCATGGCTTTAAGGAGTACATTAAGTTTGACATTGCTATCATTATGGAGAGATGTAACATAATGAATTGATAATAAAATACCATAATATACATATAAATGGCAAATTTAATGTAGGAAAAAATACATTAGTCGTGGTGAGGCTTTGAGTATTTCAAATGACAGAAGATCCAAGAATGCCTATTTTATTCTAACAAAACCGGATTCTTAATATAGCCTAATTTGCAATGTATGTATGTAATATGTTTGTTCGGGTGGAATCTTTGAACTCAATTTTGAAGTAGTAGGTATCTTCAACCGATTGAGCTATTATTATTATGCATTTTAAGTTAAACTTATTATGACACTAGCATAAACCCGCGGCTTCGCCCGCGTTCCTATACAATAAACATTATCCTACGGGAACGATGCTCTTTTTTTCAGGATAAAAAGTGGGCTATTTGTTAAAGTTAGGGTATAATCTGCTTATCCCTCATGCATATCCGTCTAGCCGTTTTATTGTTGAAAAGTTTGAATGCATTTATTACGGATGCAGGAGGTTTCCCGATGACTACTCCAATCTCGCCGCGCCACCCGCACAGGCCTTGACGACAATCGAAATGGCACCAAATACAAATTTAAACATCTATTAGGATAACGGGACTCATTCCATACCTCAAAAGCAAAAATAAATCCCTTATAGGATCACTTGTAGCTGTCTGTGAGTCCGTCTGTTACAACCGATTTGCTGCAAAACTACTGCACAAATGCTTTCAAGAATTTTCATGTCCACAAATGTCCCAAAAAAACATGAAAATGACACCCATATTCATATCACCCACAATCATAACGTCATCGCACCGCCACAGGGGAATGGTATTTCACGTCCGCTACGTTGAGTTTTAAAATAATTGTTGCACCCGTAATCAGCGACCTGATAAATAATAAAAATAATACCCATGTTGATTTTCAGACTTTGTCAACACATTTCCCCCTTTTAGGGCTTCAATTCTTGAAAGGCCTGAAAAGCGTGTTTACTCATATTCTTAGAAATACTCCTGTGAAGTTTCGAATAAAATAGTCTAATCTTGTTTCCCCATACAAACTTTGGATCTCTATTTCACCCCCTTTAGAAAAATCGTTTATTAGTGCGCCCCTATACCCTATAAGGAACCTACGTTCTAAATTTAGACTCTTTAGAATCAGCGGTTTGGGCTGTGCGTTTAGAAACGACACCCATATGTTTAGACATATTTAGACATTTCTACCATATCACACCCTAACATGAGAGATGGTATTACACGTCCGCCATGTTGAATTTTAAAATCGTTCTTTTTTTAGTAATCAGCGACCCTATAATTCATAGAAACCAACTCTTCCCTCTTCCCCTTCCGGGATACAGGGTACCAAGTTATCTAATCTTGTTTCCCCATACAAACTTTGAATCCCCATTTCACCCCCATAGGGGGTGAATTTAAAAAAAACCTTTCTTAGTGCACCCCTACACCTTATAACCTTATAAGCAACCTACGTGCCAAATTTGGACTCTCTAGAACCAGCGGTTTAGTATTTAGACATTCAACCCCATTTCACCCCAACGGGGGAGATGGTAATTCACGTGCGCCACGTTGGATTTTAAAATCGTTGCGGTTTTTGTAATCAGCGACCCGATAAACCATAAAAACAATACCCATATTGATTTTCAGACTTTGTCACCACATTTCTCCCTTCTAGGGACTGAATTTTCAAAAAACCTGAAACACGTGTTTACTCATTTATCGTTAGAAATACCCCTGTGAAGTTTCAAATAAAATAATAATAACCAATCTTATTTCCCCATACAAACTTTGGAACCCCATTTCACCCCTTTAGGGGGTGAGTTTTGAAAAATCCTTTCTTAGCGGATGCCTAAGTCTTAACATCTACCTGCATGCCAAATTTCAGCCTGATCCGTCCAGTGGTTTGGGCTGTGCGTTGATAGATCACTATGTCAGTCAGTCAGTCACCTTTGAGTTTTATATATATAGATTTCTGCATTTTATTAAGTTTCTGTCAAAATTTTTTGTGACAAGTTAATGGCCTACGGTACTTTTCTTCGAATATCCATCAATTGTTCACTGAGACGATTCTAAAGACCCCAATAACATGAGGATTGCTTTATCTAGGTATTACAGTTTCTTCAGATAACCTTCGGGCTCCATCATCAGACCTGCCTCAGGGTGCCATATTTGTCATAAAAGTTAAGGAAAAGCATATTTTAGCATAATTTCATATTAATCGGTTGTAGATATCTGCTTCAAAATTGAGTTGCAAGATTTCACCCACAGATTAATAACTAGTTACTTCGTAACAGATACGACAGTCACTTACACCCTGTTGTCACTTGATCCGCTGTGGCGCCACTGTAGTGTTACTTTTAGTAGCATACTCTGTGGATGTAGCTGTCAAGTTTGACGTAATAGTGTTGTCGACATTCGAAAATCGATATCGATATTAAATAGTGATGTGATGATTTCATCGATAACTGCGATAGGGATTTATAAATACCTACAAACTTTAATTTTTTTAAATAAAAAGTCATTATTTTTTTGTAATGCATTTATTTATAATAAAGGCGGTATAGGCGAAAAATATACGTCCAAAATGGAAGAACATTATTATTTATTCAGTGTTTTTTGTCGAACTCTATGTGATTTATATTTTTTATAAGTATGCTAATTTTTGTGGTTCCTCCATTTTGAATGCATATTTTTCTTCTATGTCGCCCTTTAAAATTTTATTTATAATATTGCACCAATTATGCACATGCAATCTTATTATTGTCTTTAAAAATATTATTTTTACATTATGTCTATGCTCTGCACATCCCAGCCAAGAAATCCTCAATTTACTTAATTCACAAAGCAGGTCAGTACCGACGTTTCGTTTATAACAATTTATGTTTAAGAAATTATGGATAGATTTACTTGCGTCCCTGTATAATTTTAAAAAAAGTTCTGTAGGATATTGTAGGTTATTGTTTTTTAATCTTTTATATTCTCTGTATTGAATATAGGCGTGGTGTTCTTCTTTAGAGCTGCTTATGTAAGTTTTTAAGCAGCTCTCGCAGTTAATTGTTTTTGAAATTTTTCTACATAGATACCCTGCGGTGTAAGCGGAACACTGGACCTTCATTTTGTCTAACATGCCTTCATTTTTTATTTCTAAGTTAGACCCACTTTGACGACCCTGTGAAGTGGATGGGTGTGAGTTAATGTCGGGACGTTTGTTTTCTTTATCTGTATCATCATCTAGCTCAAAGAGAAAACTTGCGTCTAATAATGTATCTCCGTTGTCCACTTCACAGTTTGCAAATTTAGAATGAGGGCTCAGGAAATTAGAAATAAGTAATGATTTAAAGGTATATATAAAACTATTTGCATTTGGTTTTACATTTCTGTAGTTGAGAGCCCTCACCCTTCCAAAAAAGTTTTCCAGTGGGTCCTGGTTAATGTTCCGAGGGTAAAAATATTCCACGCCAAATTCGTCAAACAATATCTTCGATATCCTACAAAAACTTTCTAACGTTACAACCCATCCTTCAAGCGACGGTACTCGCACCATTCGAGGATTTCCTTGCCTTACAGCCAATTTGCTATTTGTATCTTCATATTGTATTTTTTTTAATTTTTCAATGGCTTCTACCCAAAAACGATGATGTGCAGAGTTTTTTTTAATAGCTTTTCTGAGCTTTCCTTTTGTGGTGCCGCCAGGGGAGCCGTTGACACTGTCGAATAGCGTGTCGAAAAACTCTATTATTTCGGCTGTAGCTTCCATGGTGTTATTTGTAGCACCAGTGTGAAGCTTGTCTGAAAGTAAAAATAAATCATTAGTAAGTATTATTACATTAGCCCTTTAATGAAATAAAACTATGCAGGTTTCGTTATAATAAAGTGTCTGTGATGAGGACAAAGACTAATTGGTTCTTACTGCCCAAATGCAAAAAATGCTATAGTATGTCGTTTGTTTTATGAATTTCGCATATTTAATGACATTTTTGAACTATTGCTGCGCCACCTCATTTATGTCATTTTTAGGGTTCCGTACCCAAAGGGTAAAAACGGGGCCCTATTACTGAGACTTCGCTGTCCGTCCGTCCGTCCGTCCGTCTGTCACCAGGCTTTATCTCAAGAACGGTGATAGCTTGACAGTTGAAATTTTCACAGATGATGTATTTCTATTCCCGCTATAACAACAAATACTAAAAATAAAATAAAATAAATATTTAAGGGGGGCTCCCATACAACAAACGGGTTGGTTGCGTTAACTTTGCACCTCATTTGTATGGGGCACTATACATACCAGGTGCAAACTTAACTTAACCACTTAAGGATGAAAAGTGCTTGTACGGAACCCTCGGTGCGCGAGTCCGACTCGCACTTGTTCGTAGTTTCCTGACACACGCAAGAACAAAGTAAATAGTTAAGTCCAAATATAGCTACTTACTAAGCGCAGCTGTGTAGTTTAGCATGGCCGCCGTGCGAGAACTGAAAACTTGCGCCGCTACGCTGACCTTCATTTTTTTTATTTTGTCTGGATCAACGTGATGTGCAGTTAATTTGGGTAATGCCCTTGTGTGTCCCAATCTATTGTCTATGTCATATATAAATAGAATATCTTTCCACGAAGCTCTCTTTCCTTCCCAAATTATGTTTTTATTGAGAAAATTGTTTCTCAACCCTTTCAGAAGATGTGGCGGGTCAAAAAATATACTTAAATTATGCCCAGCAATGTTAATTGTCCCATCTGAAACAATAAAACGAATTATCATTTTATAGGTATTTACATATCTATAACCTCGACTACGCAGGCATGAGTGCCCTGTTATCAAATAATATCATTAATTACTTTTTATTACTTATATATAGTATAAAGTTTAAAATTCAAACATATATCCTGCGAGTATGCTTCAGGGGTTTTTTCACATATAGGTAAAATGTAGATAGATATAGGCGCGACATGAAGTACCTATATATTTACAAGCAATGGGCATTAAGGTGTGGTGGGGTGTTGCTCAAAAGTAGATTAAATAAAATGACATCAGTTGAAAAACAATTTTAGTAATTAAGTCCTTTCTTTTCAATTATAATTGAGAAGAAAATTAATTGTAATAATTTGTTTTGTGCCACAAAGCGGAAGCGACAAAAGTCCGTATAAATGTACGGGTTCTAAACTGAGATCAGCATAAAATAAATATAGTATTTATATTTACCATCTTTCGCTTCGTCATTACAGTTACGTGCTGTCTCCTCACGGAACTTTTTGATCGCAGTTCTAAAGGTCGATCCTTGATCGCAAACTAGTCCTAAAGGTATTAGTCCTGTTTGAGCTACTTCTGTCACAATTTGCTTTAAAATTTCCTGCATTTCGGCTGTAGATGTTGTTCCTTCACAGAAGTAGTATGATATACATTGCCGCCATGAAGAACATATGCCTCTTACCATAAACACAAGGGCATGATCACAAAACTTCATTTTTCTTTCGCCAGCCACATCCACAAATCCATGAATCAGATCGTTACGTTCGTTAAATGTTAAATATGGCGTCAATGCTATTTCGTCAAATACAATCGAGCACAACTTCTGCTGTTGTCCCCAGTGTTTCACGGTATTCCGGATATGAGAAAATATCTGTGGATTTACACCTGGCCTCATACATATTTTTTCAGCGAGTCTATGTAAAGTCCTCTTATTGGGCAAAGCGAACATTGCTTCCAAAAGTTTGTATGCTTTTGGACTTTGCTTCATCAGCATAAGAGCCATAAGTTTTTCCTGCATTGTGAACCTTCTGGCCATTTTGTTGTTGCGGCACTGCCTTAATTGCATTAACAAAAAAGTCTGTGCCTGTTTGTTGAGTAGGTCGAAATTTTTAAACAACTGCTCATTACTTCCATAGCATTTAGCTAGTGAAAGTCTTTGTTCACTTGTCTGGCCCAAACTTGATGAAGTTATATTCATCACATTGTTAACGAATTTTCTTCTCTTTGAACTTAATTTCTTCATAATCGTCCCTGTAAGAAAAAATGTGTTAAAATAATTCTATGAAGATGAACTTCAATGTCATTAAGTCAGTGACACATGTAAGTAAGATATGTGTCGACACACTCGTGCGAACTTAAATGAAAATTAAAGCCTGACCAGAAATATATGAGGATTGTCAAGAGGGCGCAATTTATACGATTTACATGGCAACAATTTTGCAACCAATCGCAACTCACTATAATGACATTAGTTTTAAATACCTGTCAGTTCCACTATGTTAACCTCGTAATATCATTTAATGGAATGCACTCTTTTCCTGACTGTTTTTCGTGTAGTAAACACATGTACACTTTATTTATAATATTACGTTCACAATTGTGAAAAAATTTCGGCATTTTCTTTGGATAATTTTATATATTTGCCTTTTAAAGAAATCACCACGAATGACATTGACATTGTTGACAAACCATCATAAAATCATTGCCAGTGTAAGAAATTAGTTCCAGTGAAATTCCGCAATATGGCGCATCCTCATATATTTCTGGTCAGGCTTTAACTCTTATTTTGACGTACACAAACATATCACGCATAGAATTGTCCATAAACGATTTTTTTGTACATTGTGCAAGGTTTTTAACAGAAGGGTAGATCTTTGTTTAACTACCATTTTCTATTTATCTTATTCAATTGCTTAAGGATTAACTGAAAGAGATATTTTTTCAAGCATATTGTATTCTCTCTTTGTAATTTACTTGTTTCTTTTTGATATTTGAATAAAGTTTTACTACTCCTATAGTGCGACAAGAAAGTCTTTAAATTAAAAAGTGGCAACACATTCTTTTCTTGGATTGATTTTAAACGGACGAAATTACTACTACTAAACTACGTAATGCCACTATTTAATTTCATGACTTTCTTGCCAGACTGTACTACTAAATATATATAATTATATATACCTCGACGCTTCCGCGCTGGTTCCTTCTTTTGGGTAGAATGGGACGGAGTAGGTTCAATTTCTAAAAAACAAAAAAAATACCTCAGTAACAAAACCAAGTCGGTACCCAAAGATTTAAACAACCATAAATAAATAATGGTATAGAATTGAATAGAATGTATTTATTTGCCAGAATACCTAAGGTACAAGATGACACAGGATGTTTGAATGTATCAGTATTCAGTCGAAAACACGACATGCAAATCATTCGGAAATTAAAAATTTCACCATTAATTCATCATTATACTAGGTTAATGTATTATTATAGTTAATGTTTTCAATAAATTATAATTTAACATGTACAAAAAAGGGACAACTAAAATTTACAAGTTATATTAAAATTCACATTAAAGGGATTACAAAATTGATGTCATATATTATTTGTTTATGTATATAAGTTACATATGAATTCTCAATTGAAGTAAACTACATAAATAAATAAATAAATATCGGACAACCTCACACAAATCGATCTAGTCCCAAATTATGGGTTATATTATGGGTTATGGGTACTAGTACTAGACGACGATATACGTACTTATATAGATAAATATATACTTAAATACATAGAACAACCATGACGCAAGCACAAATATTCGAGTTCATCACACAAATATTTGCCCTGGCCGGGATTCGAACCCGGTACCGCCGGCTTAGTACGCAGGTATCTACATAACAAAAACACTAATTAATATCTAAAATAATGATTTAACTTGAAACACAAACCAGTATGCGCCGAGGAGACTTCTAGAACAGCTTCTTCAATTACTGTTGGTAATGATGCGCCTTCATCTACTACTACCAAATCTGAAACAGTAAAAATAAAATGTTAGCCAGCAATGTCACATAAACATAAGTTATTCTCAAGATGAATGAGCACATAACAGCTCCACATATTTTAGAAACTTTACACAAACTAACATACCTTTATTCTGTGAGATGGAGGCCGCAACATGAGAATATGAGCAAGACGGATGTTGATGGAAGTCTTCACCTAAAATTGTTACAAATAATATTCAATATTATTAACATTCAGTATGAACTAAATTTTTCTCTTCTGTATTTTATTTATATAAATTATAATTGGAATCTTGAAATAAAATAAAGAGAATTGAAAGTTTGTTTGTCAACAAGTGGCATCAACTTTAAACTTTTGCTACCAAGAATAATATCACCGTATTGTAGAAACTGTTCTTAAACTAACATACCTTTATTCTGTGAGACGGAGGCCTCAACTTGAGAATATGAGCATGATGGATGTTCATGGAAGTCTTCGCCTGAAAAATGTTAAATTTATTATTCAATGTCTATTTATTAAGTATGAACTCGCTCTTTTGTTTTTACATAAATAATAAATAGAATAAATAAATATCGGACAACCTACCACAAATCAATCTAGTCTCTCAGTAAGCTTGAATAGGCTTGTGTTATGGACACTAGATGACAATATACATACTTTTATAGATAAATACATACTTAAATACAAATAACATTCATGACCAGTCACAAATATTCAACTTCATGACACAAACATTTGCCCTTGTCGGGATTTGAACCCAGGACCGTCGGCTCAGTAAGCAGCTGCTTTAACACTGCGCCAACTGCTTATAATTGGAACGTTAGAATAAAATAAAGAGAATTGCTAACAAGTGAACAGGTTGCAATGACTTCAAACTTTTGGACTTTCAGGTCATAATTGCTTTTGCATTCATAATATTAGTAGCGATAAATAAGACTGGCTACGTCATCATCATCATACATAAGTAATATGTGCCACACTAAAACACATACCTGGCCTTCCAATGACAAGTGTTTGTTCCATTGTGTCTTCCTCATCATCTTGGTTTTTAAAATACTTGTGATCACTCAGAGCATGTTGGACTAGAACAAAATTAGATAAAATATTTAAATCCAAAAGATAAAATCAATACTTATTCAACAGCCAAAAAATACTTATCAATTTATAACAAATATTATCATAAAATTGCCCTGAATATTTTTTTTATACGAAAATATTAAGTATTTAAGTCACGTGGTAATAAATATTTCTATACGTAGTTATCATAGAAATGGGAAATACTCACCGGTTCCAACTGCTGCAAGGGGTTCACCGTGTGTTATTTCATCATTTGTAAATAGGCAAGGATACGAATAACGAAGCCTTTTGCCTTCTCCGTCAAACTGATATTTATCGAAATGCTTTTTACACACACGTTTCCTGAGCAGTTGCTCTTTTGTCAGACCGAGAAGAAGAGGATTAGTAGGCACAAGGAAAGACATCCACAAATTCCTAAGCGAATCCTTCTTAGGAAATGCAAAAAGCCGATGTGTTTCATTTGTTGCATTGCAACCACCAACACAACACTTTAGTCTCATGGTGATATATTATTGCACAAACGATACCGCAGCACAATAAAAAAGTATTGTTCCGAACAGCAAAGGAGAATTTGGATATTAAGGATCTCAACTCAGCGAAAAAGCGAGGAAATACACAAAACACCAGCGTACTCGACTTTGAAATTCGGCACAATAAAACTTCAAAATGTAAACGTCAAAACTTTTCAAATGTGTAATGGCTGCCAGGGGGAGGGCTGAGGCGGCGGGGCAAGGACGAGACGCGATGGTGGCGCCACATCGGCCGTTTTGGGAGTTGGACTGTCATAGCCCTGATTTCACCCGAACAAACATAGTTACTCCCTACCCGCCTGCTAGCTGGTTTGTGGATGAAATTTCTGATTATGTTGAATTAAAATATTTTCTAGGTATGCTTTATATATTTTTGTCAGTTCAACTCGTTATTCAAACAATTTGATCTGAATCTTGTAGGTGAATTCTAATTTAACTTAGATTCAATTTTTGTTACGGCGGCGCTACTTACCTGAAAGCTCAAACAATCCCCGCCCGTTCACATTAAAACGGTTGATAAATCCCACACTAGGTCAGCGCGGGCCCGTCGTCGCCCGGTTAGCCGAGTGAAGATAAATATCATCGGCACGCGTCTCAGTCTCGAGGCGGCAAATTACAGTCGGAATCGTCGCGTCACTTCCAACAAAGTGGTGATAATGATAAAACGCGAGTCCATTCATGCCGTGCAGGCGCGCCGGCCGCCGGCCGCACGCTGACAGCTGATACTTTGTTTACCTTTGTTATGCCTACTCGGTTTACTACAATGACACCTCGCATCAGGTGTAGTGTTACGTAATTGGGACTTCCGATGCTTAAAGCTGAACGTTGATCTGTTAAGAGTTAGTAGCTATTACTGACCTAGCGAGCTACATCTTATGCCCTCATATTGCAGCCTATCAGATAATACTAGGATATCGATATCGACTCATGTTCTCAATAATAAAGATACGGACCTTAGTAATCTTAAAAACTATTACGTATTAACCTAACTCAATCACGTATCTAAGCAACTCGTCGTATGTACGAACGCGTTTCAGTCAGCTGTTCGCAAGACTAGTTAGTGCGCTAGGACACGTTCACGCAATCTTGAGGTTAGGTGTGACGTGACGTATTTCATTGAGCCGGGATGTAAAGCAGGCGGGCGGGGTCACCGTTAAAGTTAGTGTCGGCTCATAAACGTATCGGCCGGGCGGGGGCGAGTGGCCGCCCCCGCGGCGACCGCACTCGACACGCTGTCGGCTGCCGGCAGCCGCACGTCGCCGACGCGGTGAATCGCACCCATTCACACAATAACACTATAATGGATATTCCCACTATTTCTGCATATTTTTGTTCAGATTTTCGTAACAACAATTTTTGTTTTAAATTGAGCCGTGAGTTCGAGCAATATAACTGTGATTAGATACAAGTGGGATGTATGACATATATAGCCTAGTTATAGATAGCTCATAGATACATAAATAGTCTCAACCCAATGTATCAATTAGTAATAAATCATATTTACTCTGGAATGGTCGTCTATCACTCAACACCAATCCTCGTTCATTACACAAGACTATGTAGGTATTGTATATTGTATTGTATATTAGAAAAAAAAACTGTATTTTTTTGTTTTGGCAACCGGACTATCGAATCTAGTAGGCTATCCAAATAAAACATAATATAGCCTACTCACTTATGTAACCGCGATAATTTTTACAACATTCTGAAATATATTTTATTAATTATAATATGATTACACATACCCTATGATACTCCGGAGAGCAAGGACCCATAGTCTTTCTCTCATCAGTGCTCCATTAGTGCGTTATAGCAGAACAAACCCACCAATAGACATGCAAAAACGTTCACATTATTTAAGGATTACACTGGCCTTACTTACCCGTAGCAAGTTGGCCTTTTAATTGTTAAATTGTTAGCCAACTTATCCGTTACAGTGACCTATTGTTAAATATTTTCCTGATCAGATAGCAAGGTTCTTTAAATGCCTCTCTCTATGAATGTTAGTCGGTACATTACTAATGCCTTCAACCTTGCTGAGATTAGAAAGTAGTTTGTTATTACGTCACATTATAAAATTTTAAAGAAAAATAATGATATTTGACGAAGATTTTCACATGGCTTTGTCCACGAGAGAAGGACTAACCACAAATCAAACTTTCGCATTTATAATTTTGGTAAGGAAAAGCATAAGGATATACAGAATCGTGTTGAATAGAATGCTGGCCAATATTTTCGTGTCCGCAATATCAATGTCGGTTAATCTGGCGGCGTATCCACAATAGCTCCCCTGGGAAAGGCGGCGGCGGCGTTCCGACAACAGACAGCGGGTGTCAGCCGCCACGTGCTACCCAAGGCCACTCGCTTAGTGTCAAGGTCATTGCCACTCCAGCTCAGTACACGCGGCGCCCACGCTTCTCCTGTCACCACAAATAGACCGACCCACTCGGCTCCATCCGCAGCGCAACTACACCAGCCCGTAACTGTCGCGCTTCGAGACCTTTTTTGCGTCAGGCCGATGCACGGTGAGGTAGTCCCTCTTAGTGCATTGACACCACACAGTGAAGCTTGTTACGCTTCTGACGATTGACACCTCTAGTCAGGGAGCTAGACTGCTAGACGTAGACGACGAGCTACAAGAAGCATGCGCCTAACATTGATATCAAACCAGCAGAATAGATATCGAACCGAACCCTACCAAGTCACTGACTTCACCCTCCAAAAACAATTGAAACAATTTAAAAGAGATTGACACGGATACTTTTAAACAGAAGGGGACAAATTGAATACGCTCTACAAGCAGGGGAGGCGGCCACCCTAATTAGTGGATGTTTTGTCAAGGTACCGTCCGGCCACTAAACACCTCTCGACATTACAGCCCCGTTTTACGCTCAATTAATTGCTGTTTGTAACCATTTTCTTATTCTACACCATTACAGTCGTTATAATAAAGTTAAGCTTTCACTCTTTAATTGCTCTAAGGCACCTAATAAAACAGGCGCTGAATAACTCAATGCTTCCTTCCAGGTATCGAGCGGTGTCGGGAAATTGACGTTCTTAGATACGTTATCTCACTAAACGAAACCTCTAAGTAGAGATGTTGCATACTCGTATGTACGATGAGGGGTTTTGTCGACCTTTTAGTACCTACATTAACATGTGTAAAGTGTAGTTGAGAAAAATATTACATTAGTAGTTTATATATCCGTTATAATTGATTAATTGATCAATCCTCGCCCGGATATGATTGAAACCTGAATATGTTGGGTTGACAAATCAGAATTATATATGAATACCAATTTCCTTCTTAGTAAGTAAGTAAACACTTTATTGTACACAAAAACAGTTACAAAATACATCTATTACAAATAACATATAGGTACAAAGGCGAACTTATCCCTGTAAGGGATCTCTTCCAGTCTTAGAGGCTGAGAACGAAATCCAGCTTGAGGGAATGACGTCAAACGTAAGTCCTGAAGTTTAATAGAAAACATTGGTGGAACCCTTAATTTGCGATTAAGGCAAACATGGTAGTGGGGTGGTGTGGAGACGAAGGCCGCGGAGTCAGTGCATGTCGGGTGTGTGCGGGGGTGCGGTGCGGAGGGCACACGGCGCGGGGGGCGGGGGCGCGGGGCGGCGCGCCGCGGGCCGCCACTTCTCTGTGCTCGAGGAGCCCCGGTACACCTCGGTTTCCGGCGGGCGCTCCCTCGACGATTCGCAAGTATCCCGCCGCGGTCGCGAGGACCCGCGTGCCGCCCACGTGGCCTCTTGCTTAAAAGACGAAACTCCAGTTTTTTTACGCACTCCCCATTGATAAAATACACGTAATTATAAACCGGCGATAAAGTTAATACGTGCCTTTTGCTTGCGTGCGGCGCTCGCGTTCGTCTTTGATTTGAATTTCCACGCGAAGACGTTAAAGTTTGGACGTTTACATTTGTAATTCATGTTCATGACTGTCGTCATATGATTAAATCGATTTAACAATACAAGTTTCCTCCTAACTATTAATGTCATATTTGTAAATACTTATCCGACTTTAGTAGAATAATATTTACCGTCTTCCTAACTATTAACGTTTACCACGCTTTCTTAGATCACGATTAGGGAGGCCGTCTAATACAAATAAAAAACTCTAAATGACCTCTAAACATATACGAATCAGACTGCCGACGGCGGTTTCCAAGTATTTACTTCCTACAAAATGTTGACAAATCATAATTTCTCTAAAGGGTCTCAGTACTCAAGTTAAAGGCATGTCTTATTATTATTACAGTGATGTTCGTAATCAATCAATAGCCAGCGTTTATCTATCGTCGTCTATCCGATAAAATTGAATGAATCTGTCAAATGGACCGTAATATTTTAAAGACAGATTATAAATTCTATGAAGTGGATATTTCAAGATGGAGCCCATCCAGGCACTCCGCGACCAGGAGAGAGCGTATAAGATGTATATGTACACGGTAAGTAATATATTAATATTAATATATCATGAAAGTCGGGAACATAAGTAAATAGAGTAGGAAAGAAGACAGGTATGATGGGTACGTATCATAAGACATAAAGTTAAAATACATAAGTTCAAAATATCTAAAATCATAAAACATACTTAATGTTTCTAAGGCATAACAATAAAAACTCATAAAGTACGTTATTCACAATGATCGATATACAAACTGACAAAATGCATATGCATGCATATAAGTTTACAACGCATAAGTTAAAAATACATACTTAATAGTTATAGGTACGAGTGAGGAATAACAATCAAAGGCTGAAAGAACCTTTATAAAATAATAATGGTCCAAATGCATACCTACCTAACTTCGAATTATTTTATAGAACCTGGTGCTGAACAGATGTTCTTTTTCGATTGCCTGTTGTGGTCACAAAGTCAGAAGTTAACCTAATACGCTCCTCCTGGTTTCGCTCCTCGTCGCACCTAACCATACAGTCAGGACTACTCGTTAAAAATATTCACATTTCACGTTTCTGAATAATATAGATAAAAAAACCGGCCAAGTGCCAGTCGGACTCGCGCACCGAGGGTTCCGTACAAACACTTTCCATCCCTAAGTGGTTAAGTTAAGTTTGCACCTGGTATGTATAGCGCCCCATATAAATTAGGTGCAAAATTAGGTATTAAAAAAAAATACTAACTAGATCTCGTTCAAAACAATTTTCGTTGGTAGTTTTTATAGTAATGTACATCATATGTTTTTTTAGATTTTTCATTTTCTTATTTTAGAAGTTAGAGGGGGGGGGGGACCAACTTTTTTCCACTTTGGAAGCGTCTGTCACGCAAACTATTCGGTTAAGAAAAAAATATTTTAGAAACCTCCATATCATTTTTGAAGACCTATCCATTAATACCCCACACGTATGTGTTTCATGAAAAACCTTTTATTTGAGTTTCAGTTCTAAGTATGGAGAGCCCCCAATATTTATTATTATTTTTTTTATTTTTGCATCAAAATCTTAATGCCGTTTACAGAATACATCTACCTACCAAGTTTCAACAGTATAGCTCTTATAGTTTCGGAAAAAAATGGCTGTGACATACGGACGGACAGACGGACAGACAGACGGACAGACAGACATGACGAATCTATAAGGGTTCCGTTTTTTGCCATTTGGCTACGGAACCCTAAAAACCGGCCAAGAGCATGTCGGGCCACGCTCAGTGCAGGTTTCCGTAGTTGCCCATCCTTCACAATAGACGGGCTTCGAGGTTTAAATTACGAGAAAGATTTCAAGCTCTATAAAAAAGGTTGTAAACGCCAAAGTGGCTGTAATAACTTATTACCTTCTGGAACTTATCGATTATACGCGCCAGATTGAGCGGAATGTTTTAATGCAGTATGGAACTTAACTATGTAATACGTGTAACGTTCGAAGTATAAGGACACCGCGCGAAACTTACGTCGTTTTAAAGAAAATTATGAAATTTTGCGATAACTCAAAAACTGCTCGACCGATTGTATTCAATATAGTTTTCATTTAAAGTACTAATAAGGCCTCATCTCCTTGAATTTTTCCATAATTTTTTGACCCGTGGTTGAAAAGTTAGAGGGGGGGGGGCACTATTTTTTTATTTTCGGAGCGAATATTTACAAAACTGCTGACTTGATCAATAATGTTTAGAGACCCTTATTATTTTTAAGAGACCTATTCAACAACACTCCACACACTAGTGTAGAAACGAAAAAAAAAATCACCCCCACTTTAGGTGTTCGAGAGATACCCGAAAAATTTTTTTTTTTAGTTTATATCTTACCATTTTGTCGGCGTGATACATACACATACTCATACCAAATTTCAGTTTTCTAGTACTAATGATCACGGAGCTAAGCCGCAGACGGACGGACAGACGGACAGACAGACATGGCGAAACTATAAGGGTTCCTAGTTGACTACGGAACCCTAAAAAGGGATTGAGTGAGTAATCGGAATGCAAAATTTAGATGCAACGACGAGCAAAGCAAGGAGGAAAGTGTTAGGTTCACTTGCGTCCAAAACACGCCACACGGGGGGTATTCGACCAATTTTAGAGATATAATGGAGATCTCTCATTTTCATCGCCATCCGTCACTTTTGACGTGTGCCTACTTGACAAGTGGCGATATCGCAACTTCGTCAATTCGGACGCGCAAAATTTTCGTTTCCTTTGTATGTGACGGCATAAATAACAGGCGCATACTTTAAATTGACCGCATAGTACGTGAAATTGGTCCGTTACGTTTCGTTCAAAACAGAAATTTATATACATCATTATCGCCTTCGTATTTCCAAAATTGAGATGAGATATGTCACTTTCAAGCTCATCGCATTTAAATGACAGTTCAATGGCGATATAACTGTTATCTAATGGAGATTTGACGTTTGGAGATATCTCCAACGGCATTCTCGAATTAAGTAGGTACATTTTATTCAAATTCACATGACTTATTTTTCACAGAAACACTGGATCGGTAAAAAATAATCAAATGCGTTTTTCATTTTATGCGATGCATGCAAACAATGAAGCAAGTATGATTTGTTGGCTGTTCAAAAATAGATGTACCTAACCTTAAAGTACAGCCTTAAGAGCTTTAATCTCCCTTCACAACCTAAAACCTACCTGCGTCGTTTTTGCTCCAAACACCGTCTTTTCAGCTAGCTTATATATTTTGACCATTATGTTGGGAGTTTAGACCCATTATGAAATATGACTGTTATGTATTTTTATCATTATTTATTACAAACTTAGGAGTTTCCGCTTGTTTGTATTTTAAATATACGCGGAAGTAATTTAATCCAAAGTAATTCAGTGTTATTCATTATATATCAATCACTGTTCTTTTTCTCTTTACTCTCTTGGACTCTAGTATAAGGATGGGTAAGTACATTCTCAAAATTCAACGGTCACCTAAGATTCAATTAGGTTCGTTATAATTTCCTAACAACTTTTTAGTTTTCAGTGGTATTCAAGTTATCTACATGCATTAAAATCATCAACGTCATACTCATCGTGAAGACTGTTATAGTTACCGATTCGTACCTACTTCCTCCTTACATAACCCATAACAAGTACCAAACTGTCAAGATTTTCAAATCCTGTAGATAGCCAATTTATATATGACTAAAAACGTATAAATTAGGAACGTCTTATAATGTCTCAGTTATTCCTTTTATTAGTGCGAAAGGATCGGTATGAAGAAGAGGGTACTTAGGCGACGATATGCAATACATACTTATGTATAGAGGTAAATATATATACTTAAATACATATAAAATCCATGACCAAGACACAAATTCGTGTTCATCACACAAATATTTGCCCTCGCACTTCGAACCCATTTTGATTCGATTCGAACCGAGGACCGCCGTCCCAGTAGGCAGCTGTTTAGCCACTGCGCCAACCGTATCGTCATAACAATACGATAATCGATAATTTATTGACGTTTCCGTCACTAAAACTAAACTAATCGTAATTTTCCTGATGAGAAAATTAATTGATTATTCACAACACCAGCCGGCCTAGCGCTACTTGTCGCGACTTCGCTTGTCGCGTGGCTCAACATTATCCGTCTCGCTTGCATGGTATTGAAAGGACAGAGACAGAGAATATTTGTCGCGCGAGTGCCACAGTTGTGTTAGTATGTGTATATTTGACGTGCTAGCGTTATTCCTCCGTTAGATATTATACAGGGTGGCCCATTTAGATCGGTCTGTATGGGAAAGTCTGAAACTATAAGACATACGAAGATCTGTTCTTAGGAACCATGTCATCGATTTTAATAACAAGAAAAAATACATTCATACATTTCAAAAAAACCTTTACTCAGCTCGGGAATCGAACCCGGACGTTTTGAAAAATAACACTAACATAATTTCTACTTAGATATCAATTGTGTAGGTATTAAGCAGTCAATTTTACTATAAAACATGATGTCTAAAATTAATAAAATGCATTGTTTTCATATTCATTAATTAAATTTTAGTACTTTAGTTTTCGAATTGACTACCATTTTTTCAATACATTATTCAACACGTTTAGGTGCGTAAAATTGTCTCAATGGTTGTTTGTAGCTAGCTCTTTGCTGGTGTCGCAACTTGTTACATGATGAAGTGTACAAAAGAACTATATCGTTGAACACCTAAAAGCACCACATGAAGATACAAAATGCAATTGTAAGATACCTAAACGTGTTGAATATTTTACATAGAAAACTATCGTGAGTCTCAGACATATTAAAATACTTAAACGGGTTTACTCACGTCGTAGAAGTCGAATAACGCTCGACATGTTTCGAATCGGCAGTGTTCGTTTGGCCGCCGCCGCGGCTGATCGTCTCTCCTGATGATGAATCGCGTACCGATTCGAAACATGTCGAGCGTTATTCGACTTCTACGACGTGAGTAAACCCGTTTAAGTATTTTAATGTGTTGAATATTGTATTGAAAAAGGCGGTGGTCATTTCGAACACTTACTAAAATAAATTAAAGAATATGAAAACAATGCATTCGAATAATTTATTCATTCATATAAGACCTACACAATTGATATCTAAGTAGAAATTATGTTAGTTTTATTTTTCAAATCGTTTGGTTTCGATTCCCGAGCTGAGTACTGTTTTTTTTTTTAAATGTATGAATGCAGTTTTTCTTGTTATTCAAATCGATGATATGGTTCCTAAGAACAGATCTTCGTATGTCTTATAGTTTCAGACTTTCCCATACAGACCAATCTGAAATAATTCTGAATGGGCCACCCTGTATGTGTATACAAACAAACATCTTCATGGGTTAGTGCGAGAATGAACCATTACATTAAATGTTGTTTCAGTATCTAGACACGCGGCAGCGTGTCCAGCCAAGTTCACCGCAGGAACTGGCGAGCAGCAGCCGTGTGTTATATTACACGAACCGTTTGGAGCCACTTTTGACCCCTCAATAACTCCAAATCTATTCAACAGAAAAAAATGAAATTTGGCTTATGTATTTAGGTCCCTGAGAACAACTAGAACCACAAATTTCATAAATGTAGATGAAATAGTTATTGAGATATTGACGTCCAAAAAACGGCATTTTTATCACTGACTGACTGACTCACTAGTAATCAAAAACCTAACCCACTTCCAGGTGACCTAGAAAGATGAAATTTGGCATTCAGCTTGGTAATTGTGTGTGTACACATATAAAAATCAAAAACAGTGATATTTTTTAGTTTTATTATTATTATTATTTATGCTTGTTGCCTCAGAACTCCGTCATTTATTAACCGATTTGGAAAGTTCTTTCTTTGTTTGTAAGATGGCACTCTCTCTCTCACACACACACCACACACACACACACACACACACACACACACACACACAGAGAAGGTTAATAAATTGCCGTGGCGCGGGGACGGATAGCGAAGCGCGGGAGCGCGGCGTGGCGAGGAGCGGTCCGGCCCCTCCCTCTACCCCGCGTCACTCTAGTCAAGACAGGTGGGGCGTCAATTCAAATTTCTGTACAAAAAGTAATGATATCCCATCAAAAACATAAATGTTAAATTAGAGCCAAGTTCTCGCATGCAACGTTGTCGACTTCGCCGACAAAAGAATTGAGATCTATATGGGCGCCAAGTTCTTTGCCCTAAATTTTTTAGATACAAGGACATGCGACATACTCAATGCATTTATTTTACTTGGGGTGTAATTCAATATCAAGATTTGACTTGGCTAGTTTTCACAAACTGACTTAATTTTATCAAAGTAACATAGTATTATTATCAAGCTAACAGTATAAGTAACAGGACGTACACTAACTTGCGTACATACCTTTACGAAAATAGGTTAATGATTAGACAAATGTAATATACATTTATATGTAAAAACTAGCCAAGTCCAGTCTTGATATTGAATTACACCCCAAGTAAAATAAATGCATTGAGTATGTCGCATGTCCTTGTATCTAAAAAATTTAGGGCAAAGAACTTGGCGCCCATATAGATCTCAATTCTTTTGTCGGCGAAGTCGACAACGTTGCATGCGAGAACTTGGCTCTAATTTAACATTTATGTTTTTGATGGGATTGTATTAAAGCACGGTCATCGAGATGAGATAAATAATTGCAGAGAAGAGAGGAGATAATGCAATGATGAATCAGAAACTTTTATCTCGTCTCGAATCTCGAAGGCGTTACTGGTAAAAATACTATGATGAGACAAACCCATTAAGTAGTAATATTTTTAGGTTTCCTATTTTTTGGTAAGTGCTTTAGTGGGTTAGAAGATTGCAGCGAGTACCTACCTAGTGAAGTAATAACAAATGACACTCAAGTAGACATAGACACGTACAGCTCAATTCATTTAAAAAGAGCGCTGTCAATGTTATTGCGCAGAAGTCACTTATATTGCGCAGGAAGATCACCAGCGGTTTTTTACGTGAATTGAGAATATATATTATACCGTTGTTTTTTCAATCTCTACAGTAACTGCAGAAACTCCTTAGTTTGATTTTAATTATCTGCATTTTGGCCGATCTGATCAGTTTGGTTTGTTTGTAATTATTTAATTATCCGTATCTAACATGTATATAAATTATTATATGGTCTCCATTTAAACCTAAGGTTTGAAAATACCATTTTAGCCCCGATCACGAAGCTAAAATTACGTAGTTTTTGAGCAGGAGAAGTGAAAAATATACTATATTTAAATACATAGAACACTCATGACCCAGGATAAAGTATTCGAGTGCATCACGCAGCCATGCCCTTGCCGGGATTCGAACCAAGGACCGCAGACTCAGCTGCCACTGCGCCAACCCCGTCGTGCAAAACGCATTAAGATGAAATATCAATATCACGAATCTTTTTTCATACAAATCGAGGTTTCGTTCTCGTTTGTTTCCTCCTCCAAAAATTTTACCAATATAAATTAAAGGACTGAATGGGGAATAAATGCTGTGTTGGACCGTTTAGATTTTTGCACCAATTATTATAGAATTTGGGTACCTAATAGGTGTCGGTTTTAGCCAAAATTTCGCCGTAAACGAATGCCTAGTGCACTAATTCTATAATAATTAACGCAAAAATCGAACAGTCCGACACAGAACATTACCATCCCATTCAGTTCCTAAAAGTTTGAAGAGGAAGCAGATGAGAACGAAACTTCGATTTGTATAAGTTGGTTACGTTAAGTTTAGACCTCATTTGTATCCGATGGCACCTGTGACTAGGTAGTAGGTGCAAACATAACGTAAATTGATCGTATTGGAAAAGTAGCAGTGATATATCCTCTTAAAATCTCTGAATGAAGATTTGTTTGTGCATATTTGCGAAGTCTTCAAGTTACCTACTTAGCACTTTGTCAGTTTTCAAGCTTTGTTTACCAAATTTATCCCGGAGGACAGAATTTCTCGGTCGGTATAAAAAAAATACGATTATAACCATAACATTTACATGACAAAAAATTAAGTTCTCTAGAAAGAGATCAATCAAACAAAAAGAGCTGTTCTGAGATACCTACCCAATTTTAAGTACTTAGGTCTAAATAAGAATGACTGGTTAAACAGTACTCAATATCAAAGAGAAATGCCATCGAACTGTTACATTTTCGTGATTTTATCTAAAACTGGGGTGAGTATATATATTTTTAAGCGATACTGTTATGAGACAGCTTAAGGCATAGCACGCATATGTCTCTGGGCTTCTACACACTTGCAGATTTCATCACAATATTTACTTGCTTACGACGTGATGGAATGTATAAGGTATATATGTATATAAACCTGTACCTATGGGTGATTCTCATACGAAGAATTTAGTGACATACATTAGAAACCTAACCGAGTCACTTAGCCTAACCGTTGATTCGATTAATCAAATACTTAATGAGTAAAAATCATTCGTTCGTTAGTTTTATTCTCGGATACACATCATTTCACATCATATTTGGTCTGACAAACGCGTTAAAAACAAAACTCCTCTGCTGACGCGCAGTCGGGTAAAACTTCATTCTGATGTCGAAATTTGAAATGAGTTCCATGTCGGAGCATGGTGGTTTGATTAAGCCTGGGTGCCTTGTTGTGAGTATTGGTAGTTGTGGTATGTTGGTTTGGCTGGCAGGGCTAGCGCCCTCAGCGTCGACGGCCGCCGGCGGTACTAAGCCCCCCGGCCCGCGGCGGACCGCCACGCAGTCTTACAGCGCGACTCGCACGTGCTACAGCCTGCATTCCACGTGAAACCCAACTTTAACCGTAGCTTCAAATAACTACACTCGAGTGCAAAAATACCGGACTAGTGCAACTTGTGCTTTAATGTGATCAATTACCTCATTTACTCTTAATAGGGTACTGTGTAATGACTTTAGTTCTCTATTAATTAAAGTTGCTCGTAATTGCATCGCTCTTTTTACTTCCAATACATTAATTAAGATCTTACGTGGGACCGGAACGCATTATTAATTTATGGAATTTATGAAGCCCTCTACTGGATGGAATATGTTGCTGTAATTGAATTTTAAATGGTAGGTAAACTTTTGATAACTTACAGCTAGCTTACGTGTAAATGTAAACTACTTATCTACATATAAGTTACAGAAACTTATTTTAAGAGTTGACATAGTGTCTAATGTACTATATTATTTAATATATGTATAGTAATGTGATATCATAGCTATTTTAAGTGTTGTAAATTGAATTTAATCATTAATTAAGAACGTTTAACGTCGGTCTTGACTACGACTCTACCTACCCACATTTATTGTTGAGAACCTGGTGCTGGTCTAATTTAAATGGATGCAAAACCCAAAATATGTGTAAATCAGTCACTAATAACCTAATTACAAAATATTAGTAGTTTTAATAAATTATATCAGCTCTTATCTAACTCGCGTATGACACGAAAGATATTGATACAAAGATAAGAGTCCGCGTTTCTTAATGAAATTATTTATCTTCATAAAGACCTACTTACTATACTGTACATTACTACGGGCAGTTAGTTATACTGAATCACATAACAAATTAATATTTTACTACATGTAAGTGGCTCCACCTCATTTGTATTCTAATAAGGATCGGGTAAGTGAACCGTCCAATTGAAATTTTAACTTCCACTTGTCTACTATTCACTGTCCACTTTCATCTCGCTCTTTGTTACTGGGCCTTTTAAAGAATGTAAATAAAAATTCTTAACTGTCATTCCTTTTGAATTATATTTTGAGGGTTCCGTAGCATTTCATATATAGGATTATTAAAAGTTGGTAAACTTATTTCAAACCAAACAACCTAATATTTACATCGTTTTGTAAAATTGTTTCTTTTTCTGTTACTGATTTCATTAGTCGGTGTTACATACTAAATAAAAAGCTTTAATTTTAGCGGTCTATTCAAATCACTACATAGTATAAAACAAAGTCGCTTCCTGCTGTCTGTGTGTCTGTCCCTATGTATTTATGCTTAAACCTTTAAAACTACGCAACGGATTTTGATGCGTTTTTTTTAATAGATAGAGTGTTTCAGGAGGCATACATATAATACATGCATAATATAGCATTGTATCCGTGCGAAGCCGGGGCGGGTCGCTAGTAGATTATATACGTTTTTTAACTTGTATATACGTTTTTTAAATTGTTTTAATACCTGTTTATGATCAAATTATCGGAACTCAAATCGAACTAAATCTCGACGTACCTTCTGACAATAGTGTAACAATAAAGTTCAAAGTTCAATTTCGTGCCGCTTTAAATAATCATATAACACAAAGCCTATAAAGTTATGTACTTTATTATTTGTTTAGCTTTAGCCACTAGCGTAAGCGTTCGATATTCTCTATTAGATATTATATTTATTCTCAAACTTTTCGGGGATAATTTAATCTTCGTGCTCTGGATATAATATAACTATGAGGTGTGTTTGTACATCACTAATTAGTATTATTTTATGTACAAAAAGGACAAATTAATCAACACTTTATCATTTATCATATTAGGTACCTACCCCAATAGATCAATATATTGAAATTTTACATTATAACCCCACTTGAGGTTTAAGTAAACCAATAAGAGAACAACCTAGAGGATTCTGTAGATAGAATCCTACATAAATTCATAATATGAAATAACATCCATCCCACTTACCTACTAAATTTAGATAAGTAGAGACAAATCAATCAAAAAATGCGCCTCTTCCCTATCGCCCCTCTCTCTCTCTCCCTAAAATATGATACAATTATAAAAGTATAATTATTCTAAAAAATAATTAATAAAGTAAGTAACTATAATAGTATTTTGTTATACTTAGTGAATCTTTAATAAACTAATGTATGTGATTACTTAGGTACGTAAACAAGTTGGAAGCGATCAATCAAAGCGAGTAATCTCCCAACATTTAAAAATATTTCAACAAAAAATCAAAACACTTGAAAGGATACTATGACGCTCCCTCGAGTCCCTAAAAACTGGTAAAGCAGGTCCGTGTTTGCTGGCAAAGAAATGAGTCGCTACTAAAATGTTACGATAGATGGCAGCTCCGTCGAACGTTTCCCATATAAAAACCTTTTACATCAACTTTATTGAGCCTGATAATGGATTTTTTATGTGTGTACTGTTTTATAGTTGTATGAAATTAAACACATAAAATTATGTTTTACGTGTTCAATAAAATTAGGACATCGATTTAGTATCTTATACTTTGTATCTAGAATATTTATGCACAACATCTTTTTTTTTCAATAATGAATAAGTACTAGGTAGACATTATTATCTAGTCTACGAGTAGCGTATCGAATAAGTTAAATGTAACTTTTATAATCTCTGCCATTACCACAACCTACAAAATATTAAACTAGTTACAGGATAACAAACACACTCGTTTATTTTTATGTGGTAGCTATTTATAACAATATATAGCTATTAACTCCAAAAATGTGAGCGCGCTACGATGTTGATGAAAGACACGTTCCATTTGTAATAATAACATCAATTGATTTAACGCTCTTACAGTGGGAGGAGCAAAACGAGGTCACCGACCGGCAATTATAATGTCCTCCTCCTAGAGAACTCCACAATCCACTCTGTTGATCGTATACTCGAACCTTTTGCCGTAACACTCGACTTTTGAACTTTAAACATTCATAATATACTTTTATATGTTTATACCAGAGATGGGCATTAATCGATTAATTTTTTAATCGATTAATTAATCGATTAAAAAGTTAATCGTAAAAACTAATCGCGATTAACTTAATCGAGATTAAGTTAATCGACAGAGTCTTCGATTAACGATTAACTAATCGTAATTTTAATCGATTAAATTTCACGATTAATTTCTCGATTAAAAGTTGGAACTCGCTAATTTGTGCATTTTACAAAAATACAATATGTCTTGTCATGTGCAAACTAGAAAAAACATTCTAGTGCGCTGTGTGAAATAAACTTGTTACAGTAATACAAGATGGTTTTTACAGTGCAGTACTCTATTACGTAGACATTTTTATTCGAATAATTAATTTGATTAATTTTCTCTCTATTAATATAAGGAATAAGTAAGGTTTTTTTTAAGTCTCAAGTTACGTTGACATTTTTATTTGAATAATTAATTAGATTCATTTTCTTTCGAATAATATTAGGAAGGAATAACATATTTCATTGTAAGTCTAAGTCTTGAGTTACGTAGGCACATTGATACATCGCAAAGAATGTATAACAACACCTGGGGCTTGAAGCATATTATTGTCATGTTTATCGCTTGATAAATAACATGCTAAAGCATTCGTCACTTTCTGACAAGTGGTGTCAAAGATGTGTGACTTACACTTTATCTTGTACTTTATCCACTTTCAAAGGCAAATGTAATATACCCACGGATATGGATTAACTGATTGTTATCTTACTTATTTGTAATCTCTATAGTAATGCGTAAACAACTAACCGACAAAGGTAAACTTAGATTTATTAATTGCCACATGGTCGTGGTAATTATTAGCTAGCAAAACAATTATCAAGGTATAAAATAGCCAACCCAAAACCATATATTTTATACCCCTATTTTTCTCTACTTTAAACGCTTATTATTATCATGGCATTTATTTTTGCGCATACGTAAAAGAAAAACTGAGGTGGCCATATTTAACTAGTTGCTTAGAAAGATTCTTTATCAAGTTCAAGCTTGCATTGCATGTATATATTACACCTTCGATTTAGTCACTGACGAAAAGGATGCAGCAGTTTATTGGTAAGAGATTAAAGGATCTCGCTTCAACGTATTGCTGCGTCCGTCTCGTCAGAGAAAAAAGGAGGTTAGGGAGGTGTAATACTAATAACGTATTATATGCCTCAGCAGTCGGAACCGGAACAATAGTAAATAAGAACATATGGCAATTATAATTACGGCTTATAATAAAAAAAAACACGCAAATTGTAAGAAAATCAATCTTCTTTTTTTATTAATTCAGCTAACATTGTCATATTAAAGACATACAAAAATCAAAGTTATTTAAACCATAAAACATCCATCATATTGTGACATTTTCAAGTTACATTTACATATATACTTACTTAGTGAAATCTCGTTTAGTAATATGAACAATGACTTATATCAATAAGTAACAAACACGTGCCATAAGTATATGAAAATCAACAATTATATATACAACGTTCACTATCAACTAAAAATCACATTTTTTTTATTAGTTTAATTATTACGGAACTGTACGAGACTCTTAAAGTAACTACTTAGTTAAATCTCTTTTATGTGTACAATGATTTATAGCAAAAAAAGTAGCACACACGTGCCATTAGTAGGTATATGAAAATCAACAATTATATTATACAACATTCAATATTATTCCTAAATAACATAAGTAAAACACACGTACGTGTATATAAATTAGTATATAAAAATCAACAATTATATATAGAACATTGAATATTAATCTTAAATAACATTAGTAACACACGCGTACCATTAGTATATGAAAATCAACAATTATAAATAGAACATTGAATATTAATCTTAAATAACATACCTACACGGTTACATTTTCAAGTTTGTTTTCAATACAACCCTTTCTTCAAATAAGTGATCTGAGAGCCTATTTGATTTAGGGAGGTTCGTCATTGTAGCATACGAAAACACTCGCTCAACAGATGCTGAAGAAGGGAGGGGTGTATTATATTTCTTAAAAATAATTTTGATTATTTCGTAGCGATTTAAAATCGCCATACTATTATCTCGTTCGGCAAAAAACTGGCACATCATTGTTTCTGCCTTAGTTTTAGGAGTGTTCCTTGGTAGTACTTCTTGTATATCAATTTCATTGTCTGAGTCTGATCCGAAATCAAAAAATGGAATTTCTTGATATGTCGTGAGTTGGTCTGCGTCATTTGTATCATTTTGTTTTGATATTTCTCTTGCGATTACATGCTTGAAGATTGATTTAACCTTTTCTTGATCTTGTGGTGTGATGCAAGAGAACCATTTGTTTTTGAATCTCGGATAAGATAAAGCAGCAATGGTCGCTTGCTCGGAAACACCCGAGGAAAACTTGAAGAACTCTTCAAATTTCTTTTCTACGCTTTCTGCATAACATTGAACAAGTTGTGTGCAATATTTTAAAGTAGAATTTTGCAGTTTTCTTAATTTTCTTCGTAAAGACATCAAACACGGCAGTAATAGCCCGTAGTACATATTCTTCTCCCCCTGCAAAATATCTAAAGCCTCAGCAATCGGTGCGGAGCATGCAATATACTCCTTAATATATTCGATCTCACGGTCAGTGATAAAGTTTGTCAATCCTAGAGCTCTGTGCAGTAATATATTTTTTTCTTTCATGGAATATATTTGCTTCATTGCGTCATATAAGCTGTTCCACCGAGTTACGCCAGGCTTACTTAGTGTATGGCCCAAAATATCCTGTATGATCTCAGCAGTCTTAGGACGTCCTGCGGCATTCCATAGCACGTTGCATTTATCCAAGGTTTTGTGATGTATTTCAGATAGCGGAGTGTGGTTATTTTTTTTCAAAAGTTTATTAGCATCAGTTACAGCACACAAATTCAGAGTATGTGCGGCACATCTAAGATGTGAAGGCAACACAATATCTTTTTCTTCTGAGTGCTCTTCAAAATCGGCGTCAGGATTTTCTTCCTCAGTATCGAAGTCAAAACTTTCAATTGATTCGATTGACAAACCAAATTCTTTGAAGGCCTTCACAAAATTGGAACCGTTATCGGTCACAGTTGCAATGATTTTGTCTGGGTTTAGAGCGAATTCCGCATGCAGTTCTTCTAATAACATGGCGATACGTTCATAGTTATGGACACCGGCAAATCTTCGACATGCTAGTGTTTTTGAGTGTCTGTTTAGTTCATTGTCGAGCCAGTGGACAGTCATCCCAAAAAAACTTCTTTTGCGACATGACCAAATGTCTACAACAGTGCAAACGTGTTCAGCATCCTTCAATTGCAATTTCAAGCATGATTTTTCCTTTATATGAGCTTCAGTGATTTTGCGACTCAGGGTTCTTCGACTAATTAAATTCAAGCCGTGTTTTTTCATATCTAAATTGTTCAGCATTGTGGCAAAATAAGGATCTTCCACTACATTTAGAGGAATCATTGAATGTACAAAGAAATTTCTCACATCATTTTCGAACCCTGTCTGATTGATAGTGCTCAAGCTTTTTGAATCGTTGCTTCCGTTAGTTCCGGTTCCGATGATGTCGTCTTGGTTATCTTCGATGCGACGTCTCTTCTGTTTCTGACTCGCGAAATACTCTTGGTATTCTGCAACAGCATCTTGTCCATGTTTTCTTTTTAAGTGGCCTAGAAAGTTTGAAGTCGTCTGTGCAAGTCCCTTTATTTTCACGATTTTAGGTAAACACTTCACACATGTCACTGTTACTATTGTACTTTTTTCACTTTGAGTCTCTGAAACTTTTTTAAAAAATTTGCCATCCAATATCGTCAATGTTGACTTCTTGGTAATCGTTTCTTGCACTGAAACACTATGTTTTTCTGACGAATCTAACGAGTTACTCGTACTAGAGTCCTCATCGTCACTGCTGATAGCACTCATTTTTACAAAATGTATACGTTAGTACCTTGTCGCGAATGATTTGACCGTATGACCGTGACGTTCAATGCACGTGAAGTGACTAATAACTGCATTGGCAAATTAGAAACACACTAATAAACAACTGATAAGACAAGTAAGTAAAGTGGCTTTCTCGCTCTTTCATACATCTTTCTCTTTCTAAATATCTACCTGCGCTTCATAACTCCAGCTAAGCCGTAAACCCTTACCTGGGAGACCCTAGATTACTGCACTATAAAAACCACCTTCTATTATAAGAACAAATTTAGTTCAACACTAGAATGTTTTTTTCTAGTTTACACATGACAAGCAGAGATGGGCCAAATGTAATCGACTAACAACTAACGATTAAAACTAACATAATTAATTGCGATTGACGATTGAAAACGACGACTGATCAATCTTAGTTGTATAGAGTGCAACTAATTTAGTTGCAACTAATTTAGTTTACAAAGAGGTTTAAATATTTTAAATGACCACACGGTAAAAACAAAATAGACCGCAACGCAACAAAATAGATAATAAACAACATGCAGATGTTTAATTCAATACAACGTGTTATTTTTAGAAGATTCGTCGGCACTTGCACCAAAATGCAACAAACAACTTTCAGGTAAGTAGGATTATCCCATTGTTTTGTCGCCGCGTGACACTAAAAAGAGTTTTACTAATGACACAGACAGCAAAATATTGATAATATCTATGTCTAAAATTTACTCAGTATCGTATAGGACTTTACGATACTAGTTAGAACTAGTACTTTATCTTTAATTCCAAAATGGATGCTAAATTTGAAATCTGCGCCCCCAAAAACCTAGAAAACGACAACCATGACGACTTTCAAAAAATTGATTTCAGCCATCTTTAATTCTAAAATGGATGCTATTTTTGAAATCTGCGCCCCCAAAAACCTAGAAAACGACAACCGTGATGACTAAAAAAAGTGATGTCCGCCATCTTTAATTCTAAAATGGACGTATACTGAAAAATCTAAAAAAAACAGCTGTGTGACAATGACAATGATGGCCGATCATGAGCCTTGGCAGTATATCATCCATCCAAAGCCATAAAAAAACCACTGAAACAAAAAGCAGTCTCTTTGCTGGCCACGGCCATAATGCTGTATGTAATTCCTTTAATGTCCTCTAAATTGGAAGTTAGAAGGAATCTTCACTAAGTGATATACAAAGACTTCGCGTTCTAAAATCAGGAAATTATCTTCATTTTTCGAACATTTCCTTGGATGTTTGAGAAAAATATCTTAGTTGTTCCTAATATTAATCGAGCGAAAATTAATCAAATTAACTAATCGATTAAAAATTTAATCGCTAAAAATTAATCGACGATTAACTTAATCAAGATTAAATTAATCGGAACTCGTACGATTAGATTAACTAATCGTAAAATTTAATCGTTAATCGAGATTAAAAAAGTTAATCTTAATCGTTAATCGTTAATCGATTAACTTTTGCCCATCTCTGGTTTATACTCATAAACATACACAATAAATCATAAATTACCTCTGAAATTCACTTAACCTTATAGATAGCCTACTTTTCGAATGGTTTAATCTAACTTACCTACTTATTACGAAACTTTCTACTTTCCACGCTCTAAAAACATATTAGAAACATCGTATCATTATGGATGCCAGATTTAATTGACAATTATTGAGATATATCGGTTAGAAAAATAGCTCGGCTTGTTATCATAATATCTCCTTTCAAGTTAACGTTTATTATAATGTAGGTTACTTGATGTTGAGTAATTGTAGCAATTACGACGACGTATAAGCGTTTGTGTAAAGGATATAATTATAGGCCATTAAAACTCGATATTTTCTAAGTATCAGTTGCAAACGATTATTTTACCTATGATACAAATAATACAGAAACAATGATCAGCATGTCCTTTCACTCGGTTATTGATAAGTAATGTTGTATTTTGTGCTCGTAGCCCGCTGGGAGCGCAGCCGGTGTGCTACAAAACCGGTCCGAAAGGAATGAGACCAACTTGTGGCTCAAGGTACCACTATTACAATGTTGATCAATCGGATTTTGAATCGGCTGAAACATTTGCTTCGCTTATATTTATCTCTTTTGATTCGGCGGGGATTAAATTTTAATACTAATCTACACTTAGGTACACTATTGGATTGTGTAGGTAAATACTTTTTTTTCTTTAAAATGGCCATCTAAAATCTTTCTTTAAAATAAAAAAGCTATGCGTTATTCTTATAGAGACTCTTTAAAGTGAAATAAGATAATGGTAACAAAAATCATCTTCACTTCTCCTACTCAAAAAGTACATTATTTTTGCTTGGTGAAGCGGGACTAAATGGTAATTTTAGCTTATTTTAGGCTTTGTCTAATTTTAGCTCGTTGTCAAACAATCTTCTATAACATATTTAATAGAAAATGGCTTTTAACTGTTTACACAATTGAACAGGCGTTTTCACTTGAAACCCGTTTGTCACGTGTCTCCACCGGCCTGGCTGACAAGCACTAAGAATACGTACACCTGTGGTGTACACTTTTTATCTGACTCTACATTGCAGCAGCTTAATGCTTTAATAATAATTAAAAATGTCCTATATTATTACTAGTTGAATAAGAAGTGAAATTTGTTGAATGAATATAATATTCCATTATTATAAAATTGTGAATATATACCCAAGTAGCACAACTGGGTCTAAATAGCTCGTATATCATATCTAATTAGATGCTTAAGTGAAATTTACCACCATGACTAAGTGCTAAATAGGTGGCAAGAACCCTTATGCCACCAGTATAGAACCAAAAGGAGAAAAATTGCAGCATATTTTTGGTGCTAAATAGAATCCATAAGAGATCTCACAATTACCTTAAGTGGTAATTAGAACTATGGGTGAAAGTTATGCGCAGTGAACGAATGAAAACATTTCAGTTCGGTCAATGAGTGATAAATGAGTCGCCAAAATTATCTTTGAGTGGCGAGGCAACTGTCAAATTGTGTTTTATTAAAAGTAATACGTGATCTGCCATATTCATTTTGGATTTATATGTCTGTTTGATTGTGATTAAAACTTTACGTTATACAAGCATTGAAATAAGCACGAAACTCTTGCGAATTTTTTTTTACTGTGAAACTATAGTATGTTTTCGTTGTAAACTTCGACGCGCCCTTCATTTGATCAGGAATATTAAAAAAGAGAGTGCTAAATTAAATAAGGAATAGATACTGATAAGAAATAAAACTGTTAAAAACCTGACCTAATGATTGTAGGTTACGTAGAATGTTAAAGTAACATCGTCACAACTATCAAAAGTCTGTGATTATGCGTGAGTGTGATAAAATTCTGGTTAAAATAATCAATTTTCCTAGGCTTCCATTTGTAAACATGGCGAAACAAAAAAGATCCTACAGTGTTTATTTTCACTTATTTGTTCCTTATTTGGAACTATCAAGTCTAATAATCACTTATTTGTATCTTGCGAGTGGCAAAGCAGTGAATGATATTACCAATAGTAAGCAAGACTATTAAATATATTTTGACAAGGCGCAAATAGGAACAATAATAGAACTTTTAGTTCGTTAGTGGTTTGAAATAAGTGAAAATAACTGCTTTTGGTTCCAAGAACCTCCTACTAAGACCTATTTATGCGTTGGAGTGGCAATAAGGTACTTCTTAGGCCTTAAAGTTGCAATATTTTTTGGTTCCAAAAGAGCCGTAAAATTATCCCTTTAGCCACTATTGGTGATATAATTCGCTATTGTACTAGTCATTTGGAACTTTTAGTTCCAAATAAGGGTATGTTCCCACTTATATGTAAAAGTTGCTTATAAGTGATTTTAAGGCCTTATATAGCACTATTGCTTCTTATTGAGTGACAATTTGAACCTGCATGCAACTTTAAGTAGCAAAATCGACTTTATCCCACCATAAGTAATAAAGTAGAAACAAAAAACGTTCCTATGCAACTACAAGTGATAGGATGAACTCATATACAGTTTTGAGTTGTGTTTAAAGCTATAAGTTGTATCAAACACTGTTAAACCACTCATTTAGAACTTAAAGCTATAAGATAAGCTGCAAAATTCACTAATGTGCTGCTTGGGTATGAATATACAGGGTGGCCCATTTAGATCGGTCTGTATGGGAAAGTCTGAAACTATAAGACATACGAAAATCTGTTCTTAGAAACCATCTAAGTAGAAATAATGTAAGTGTTATTTTTCAAAACGTCCGGGTTCGATTCCTGGGCTGAGTACAGGGTTTTTTTAATGTATGAATGCAGCTTTTCTTGTTAATAAAATCGATGACATGGTTCCTAAGAACAGATCTTCTTATGTCTTATAATTTTAGACTTTCCCATACAGACCGATCTAAATTGTCCACCCTGCATACTCACGTATTTCATTGAATAGCTGAAAAGCCACAGAAAGTATAGAACAGGGAAATATTAAAAAGGTACATTTTAATATCAAAAATATATAAATTGTTTATTTTAATTTTGTTTATAGGTTAACAGAGAGTTTTTGTATGCAAATTAGAACAATTGACTGTGTTACACGTTTTGAGCTACAACCACGGTTATTGCTCCGTGTAATTCAATAAACAGTTACAGAAGTCACAAAAATATAAAAATAAGCGACATACTTAGATAAAATATCTACCTACTAGAGTAGGGAGTAGAGTAGATTTACACTACACTACATACTTAGACACAAAACACTTGTAAAAATGTTGAAGTTCTCAGCGATACCTTATTGCCTATCTAGTAGCCAGTCCGCGTAAAACGCGAAAACTATACAACCGCGTAAATTTATGTATGTAAATTTTGATGTGTTTTTTTATAAGCAACGTGTAGTTTAGCCTGATTATATATTTAAATACTTTATTGCACATAAAAAAAACATATGTAAACACTTTATAGCACATAAAAACAATATTGTCAAAAACTCAAAAACAATAGGCACATGAGCACAAAGTCGAACTTATCCCTATAGAGATTTCTTCTAGTTAAACTTTGAGCAAACTAAAGTAAACACTAGACAAATAATGATACCTACAGATGAAGTAGCAAATATATATATATATAAAACTTATAACCATAATTAAGATATATGAACCTAGATAAATATAATAGTATACCTACTTTTAGGTATTTATATTTGAACTTTATTGCACGAAACAAAAGTCAGTAGGTACAAATAGCGAACTTAATGATAATCGGCACTATCTACCAGTCTACCATAGGACAAAACAGAGGTACTAGAGCATCTAGGCTCGTTAACTTCCCAGTATGATATTTCCGATCGATTTTACGATTTTAGCTTTTACTTTATACTATCAGGGAACCGAGTTCCCTCAATCTTCCGCGGGAAAATTGCTGATTAGATCCAACTTTCGGCGGATACAAGAGAAAATTATTCGATCCTAGTTGTAGTCATTTACTCTGATTGATTTAGGAGTTTTGAATGTGTACTTAATCCACGCGCGGGCAGCTTTCTCGCGCAAAGGTTAGCCATTGCTATCCAGCGCGGGAATGCTGCCTGCGTTTTGGTTACCCTACCACGGGGTCCCAATCTTTTTTAATGTTATTTAGTTATAGTTCCTATTTTAATGTTTTTATATATTTCTTTATAATGATAATGTTGACATGTAAAACTATGTTTTATCAAAATAAAAATATAAAATAAGTTATTGAAGCAAATATCTCACATATGTAATAAAAAAAACATAATCATATACTTAACATTTAAATTTCATTTAGTCTACATATATCAGTGGAATGAATATAGACAATAAAACTTGATGTCGGTACAGAACATGGGATCGAAGCGTAACCGAGCTATAAACTGCGGCTGTAATAAAATAATAAATGTATCGAACTTAAACCAAATGCTGCAAGGCAGAATGCCATATCGCAATCTTTAGAAATTCTCGTACAAACTAGATCGAGAATAAAACATTACTAGTGCCGCTTTGGACATGCAGTATAGAACTCAAAAATAAAGTTATATTTATTTATTTATTAAATAAATGTAATGGTTTAAAAAATATATATCATTATAAATATAATTTAGTTTGGTAATTTTTAAATACGAAAATGTAAACGTGATAACATATCCGTACTTTAAAATGACTATCGACCCAGTTTATTTTCCATTGAGCCACATTTTTTATAAAAGAAAATCTCAACATCAATTTAACATGAAACTTACATGATTAGTTAAACACTGGCGTGATTCACACCAAAACACAACACATAACCGTAGACTCTATCTTACTTGTAATATTAGTTCATAATACTTATAATTCTACAGTATATAGATTTTCTGAACAATTTTAACTCCGTTATCTACAATTAAATTAAAACAAATGCTTACATAATGACTAAGATCTTCACGACTCTGCTAGTACCGTATTAACTAGTCGTAGATAGGAACGCAAAATAGACAAAATAGAAAAATGTCATTGGTTGCACATATTAATCAAATTCCATGCGGTAGGTGAATCTTCCGCAGACTCCATTTAATTAACATTGCATTATACTTACGTATATCTAAACTGAATTCAAAGATGGATTCAATCACGCAATTCTCAATCAAGCAGAGTAAATAACTAGGATCGAATAATTTGCTCTTGTATCCGCCGAACGTTAGATCTAATCAGCAATTTTCCCGGGAAAGATGGAGGGAACTCGGTTCCCTGATAGTATAAAAAGTAAAAACTAACGCGAAATTGATCGTAACTATCATGCTGGGAAGTTAACGAGCCTTGTTGTAAGCGATTATAAGCAATCAGTGCCAGCTATTGCAGACAAACCCCTAGACTACCTACTGATTTATAAAAACTATAAAGTATTCACATACACTCTAGATATCCCATTTTTGAAGGATGAATTTTAAAAAAATTCGTTGATTGACTGGTCAACCAAATTGTGTAACAAGAAAGGCATCCAATGATTTCGAATTTACTGAAACTTAATAATTGAAGTATTTAAAAAAAGGTAAATTTGTACGAAAAATTCTAACTAAAGCGTCCAACAGCTCTTCCCCTTTTAAACCCATTTTCGTTTATTTCGCTACGAGTTTTCTTTCTTGATTGGTAGCTTTAACTTTCATATTCATAAAATCTAGGTTCTAGATATGTTATGTCTGACTCTAGTCACAAACAAAAGGTAAAATTTTGTTGACCAGTGTTTCAGGAGATTTAGAAATAACTTGTGACCAAAAATTCACGCTTCTAAATATATATAGACTGTTAAACTGCCTTAACTATTGTTAGTCTTCAGAATGTCACAATTTTTTTATTGGGTGTCTGTGTAGTTATTGACTTTATTTTTATCTTTGTTGCAGAGACCAGACAATCTTGATTTGCCGCTGTCAGTTCCACGTGACACGAAATCTAGTGTGTACGCTATGAATGATCAGGTAAGTTAATGCTACTTGTATTATAGGTTCTTTACATAGCGTAAGGTTTTATACATACGTTTTTCGTCTAACTAATAAATATGAATACGAATTAAATACCTATAAATATTAAGAAAGTATTTTTTAAAGTACCTAAATTAAGTTACTCGCACACCTAGGTATGTAGGTAAGTTACGTACTATCATACTTCACCGAATTGATATAGTTAAATATTTTCCGTAAGTCGTAACTTTAAAAGTAAGTGCTTTAAATTTTCGTACTTACGTAGATAAGGTTAGTGTTTTAGTGCGTGTCACTGTTTCAATGGATGGAAAGAACAATCATAAAAAAAAGAAAATCATAGAAAAAGAGAAATCATAATTCAATGGTAATAGAGATATCAAACAGGGTGCTAACAACTGGAATTAGCCTAAGTATTTACTTATCGAACATTGGGACATTTGCCTGTAGCTATTCATAATTTAGTTTAGACGCCATGCCATGCCTTAGTTTAGATTTAGATTTAGATAGACTTATTTTTATTGGGTGATTGTTAATTTGTTTATATATTATGAAGTTATTAAATAAAACTAAATATTTAGACGCCTTCCTTTATAGAAATGTGGTTGTAGCATAATATGTACGTTCTACTACCTAGTCGTAAAACAGAATCACTGCATTGACCCTTATTTTCCAATTAAGTGCCTAATAGTCGACTTAAGTATATACCATAATTAAGGTAATGAACTCCACAAGAAATTCCGAATTCCTACCCCTTTTCTTTATGTATGTAGCTCCACACCATTAGTCGAAGTAGGGCTGGCAGTTTTTAACCGACTTCAAAAAAAGAGGAGAAATGAGAAATGCTTCATTATACATTATATGTACTTTTTTGTCATAGATATGCATCTACATAAATATTTAAAAACAAATAATCGATGTTGATTACAATATTTACAATGAGTTAAATAAGTAAAGCATAATATCCCCATTTCGTGCGCCTTTCGTTCCAACTTTGAAATATTAATTTTCATAAGTTTCGTTATGATACGTTGTTACGTTGATGTTGATGAGTGGCTACTTAGCAGTCTACCAACACTCACGATTTTCATGAGAAGTTTTCAACAATTTGGGAGAAGAAAAAAACAAATTTTATCATAGGTACCTTACTTTCAACTAAATATATTCGTCTTCGCTATACTTAGATAAACAACCCCACAATCAATACATTTTACATTAATCTGTCAACTGTATATCATAATTATACCGGGTGTGCCCTGTAAAGGTGGTTTTCCACTGGCGAGGAGAGGCGGGGCGTGGCGGGGCGAGAATTGAAATCGCGCTGGCCCTTTTCCACTAAAAATTGTCATTAATAGCTATCGCGGGCCTCTCGCATGCCTGCCCGAGCTCGCGGTTGACATTATCGCGCGACCGCCGCGCCGTAGATTGTAGACTTGGACGTAGATGTAGTGTTAAGTTCGCAGTGAAATACACACGTGATTTCTGTATCATGTCTCGTGAATTAGTATTATTAAATATGTTAATGGAAGAAGAATCGGATGAAGATAATGCAACAAGAAATAATCTCATAGTGCTTTCAAGAAAACGAACTCACTGTTTGTTTGTTTATAAATTATATTCTGCCACATTTTTTCCGTAATTAATACACTAGGTACTATACACCTGCCAAATTTCAGCTTAGTATTAGTACCAAGAGTGTCTGTGAAATAGTACGGATGGACGAAAGGACCTATAAAACGCCTATCGAACGCGTGAAGCGGTTTTTCTGTTATAATCACACTTTGGAGGAAATAAAAGAAAAGTAATAAATAGTAGTCAATACCAAAATTACTTACCGCCCTAGGGCGTAATATACGACTTACCGCCCTAGGGCGTAATATACGATTTACCGCCCGGGTTTCTAGCATGTAATCCTTGAAAGTGTGATAGAAATTACTTACCGCCCGCTTTTCTAGCATGTAAACCTTTGTTTACAAGAAAGTGTGATGAAAATTATATTCTAAAACATTTTTTCCGTGAATAACATACTATACTATATACACCTGCCAAATTTCAACTTAGTATTAGTACTAAGCGTGTGTGTGAAATAGTACGGATGGACGAAAGGACCCTAAAAAAAGAAATCGAGACATAAACGGCAGCGGCAACGAACAACAAAACGCCTATCGAACGCGTGAAGCGGTTTTTCTGTTAATAAATTTATAATTTGACGAAAGCAAGACGGTTAATTTTTACACCAACAAATATTTCAATTCATGTCCCGCACATCCTCGCCAATTCCTACTATTTCTACCGACCGAAGATGCGCTGGGTGGGGATTGAAAAAATGCAATACAAATTAAAATTCCCGCCCCGTCTCATCTCTCCTCGCCTCGCCTCTCCTCTTCCCGCTTCGCCGGTGGAAAAATCAGATTTAATCTCTACCCTATATTAAAAGCAATAAGGTTCATTTTTACACAAACAAATATTTCAATTCAAGTCCCGCACATCCGCGTCAATTCTTACTATTTCCACCGAAGATGCGCGAGGCGGGGATTGATAATTTACCATACTAATTTCAATTGTCGCCCCGCCACGCCCCGCCTCGCCTCGCCAGTGGAACACCACCTTAATAGGGGCAAACTGAACGTAAATTATAAAAAAAAATTTAAAAATAACTTCTTTAAATAATAACTTGTAAAATTATGTTTATTCAAAGAAACAATGTATTTTATATGAGTATAGTGACAGCTATGTCTATGTCAATGCTAAGGGGATGTCAATGTTGGAAATGATATTTAATTAGTTTGAAGAAACAAAGAACTAATGGAGAAAATTAGAGGAGGCCTTTGTCAAGTGGCAGGCAGACACCTAATTAAAAGTGAGTGTAAAATATCTCATAATACTGTAAACGAAATGTCTTAAGAAAAAGGTTACATATATTATTATTAGTATATCTATTGCTCCTCAAGATCACACCAATATAATATTCTAATTCTTTGCTCGGAATTTTAGCATAGTTACTTTATGTATTTTATGAACCATAAAGCACAAAATAGTATACAACAGAGTCACATACGTGACAACCCTAGCACGAGGCCACCTTGATAAAATCCGCGCCAAGCACTGTTATTACACCGTTATATTTTAAGGATAACGATTATTTTTATGACTATGGAAATTATTAATCCAATGTAGACCACACATGGTAATATTTTATGATGTAGTACAAAAGGTAGTAGTTTTGTTTCTAGCTTTACTGAGTTAGTTATTTAAATTAAATACATAACTATAGGTTAATTATTATTATTATTATTACTTAATGATTTTTTGTAATGTTAAGCACATTTCTATATAGTATGTTCTTACTACAAACAATCAAATTAACGTGCCGTACCGTATATTTACTATGGAGTATACTTTACATAGGGAAATTATATAGGATAGGTACTTATACTGATTCCATCTGTGTAATGTAGAAACTTCCTATAAATATCTCTTTGTAGTACCTACTCTTGAATGCCAATTAGAGCTGTAAATAAAACAAAAATCTACTAATAATAGCTTACTTTTCATTTATTTTACACTAAGTGATAAATAACCGGTCCAGTGGCTTAATTATAATATTTTGATTATACTTAATAGACTTTCATTTAATCCGACGAATCGAGGCACACGTTATCTGATTCACCGTAGATAACCAGGCATCGTTATTAACAAGTTAACTTTTAATTTGTTTTCCATTAAATCCGTAGGTATCTGTAATTGTACGGTATGAATAAGATTTTTTCTTTTATCATTTTACAAAAAATTGCCGTCGCACGTTTCTGATATTAAAAAATCAAATCTGAGAACTACATAATGATAAAACAGGGGAATTATTAGTTATTGATACCTACTTACCTACATATTCTTTTTGGCATAATCTTAGTTAACCTTATGTGGCGCGATACATTCCGAACCGAAAAATCAAGGCTCTAAAGTTTTGTAAGCAGTTTTTCGTTTCTCGATTAAATTATGACCGACTGTCTGTAGTTCGTAATCCGTAAGACTGATATGATAAAATACCTAGCAGATATCAAATCTATATTCAGGCAAGTATTCCTATTTTTCCGTAAAAATATATTCATAAAAAATACACTAAATTATTTCTTCACTTCTCCTGCTGAAAAAGTAATTTATTTTAGCTTCGCTTCGCTCGCTCGTCCAAATAGTCACAATGGCTTATTCGTATCAATAACAAAACACAATGTACATATAGGTCCTTCGTTTGACACAACTATTCATGTTTTGAGTTGAAAATGTACTGTAGGTACTCACTACTTGTTAATATTGCATTGTAGTTATAGAGAATTACCCTTTTTATACCCGATTCAATTAAAAAAAACAATAAAAACTAAAGTCCTAAAGCTCATTTCTTTGTTCTGCTGTGGCATTTCGTAGATTATCTACTACAGAGAGTGTCGTAGAGTAGTATATTGGGTACGAACAAATCTTCAAAGGTCATCTTCAAAGTTAACAATGGTGCATATTGTGTAAAGATTCGATTAAAATTTGAATGTGTTTATAATAAAAGTACGTGTACAGGATAATAAAGCAGTTTTTTACCAACAATAGCTAATTCTTCCAGCTGCAAATTGAATATTTGAAGATGTATTCTCACCTCAAATAGGTATATGTATATACATAGTACCTATACCTACGGTACTCGTTTGACAGTAAAATTATATTCCATAAGATTTACCTACTTGAGATGTGGCCAGAGGCATAATAACAGTGCAACACCGCCCGAGATTCGGTGTAGAAATTGTAATGTGTAGGTACCTACATGATTATACCCTCCCCAGTACCTACCCCGTTCACTCCTGCTCCATGACCCCGGAGTCATCCTGTATATACTTAATATTTATTTGCCTGGAATATTGTTAAAAAATAATCTAATGACGTTTATTATGATATGCACTCAATAGATTTTTAATTACACCGTCACTGATAATGTGATATAACTGAAAACGCCGCAGAATTTTTTCAGGATTTTGACTACAATTAATATGACATTCCGACCCCTATTCGACGCCATACTTTTGCACATATTCTGGAAGTCAACGACCGCTTGGATAAAGTACTCAGTACGTATATCCCGTACTGTAGGTTACTCAATTGCGTTGTAGACTTTATGTAGTTTTTCTTACATTAAGCTTTATCAATAAAGTGAATGAATGGTATTGACTTTGTAGCTTGCCCCAAAAACCCATTTCAAACCAACCTATTTGTAACACCTACTAAAACAATAACAATAAATTACCTTATGTAATTATCTTTTGTTTGCTAGCTTGTATTGCGGAGATTATAATACACAACACGACAATAGAATTCTGCGTTGCTACTTATATAGCGTAACAATGGCACAATTATACGAGAGCTTTTTATAACCATTAACATTGTACAGAATTGCTATTAGTGTTATTCTCACCGGCTGACTTTCTTAAGTATGTATATATTCACCATACTTAGGGTGTAAATATATGTAAATAAAATGCTAAACTCTTCAACTTGATTTAGGTACTCTCGCCGGGCAGAATACAAGTCAAGTAATATATATGCAATTTGGAAAAATATAATTAAAACAAAAGCACGGTTTATGATCAAACGGAAACTGTTTAAAGGTCATATAATTTATGAATTGAAGATTTGATAAATCAACCCGTTACACAGCGAAGAGGACAGCTTCGATAAGATATCCTGCAGTAATGTCCCTTTTTGACCTTTTTGATATTTTTATGTAAATTAACATCTCTTTAAGTATTGGCATCTAATTTGTTAGCACCTTATATTATATAACTTGAGAACAAAGGAAATGTATTTATTTACTCGTAGATAGGTTGCCTTTTTACTTTGAAACAGAAACATTTATAGTTTCCATTATTAAGAGGACATATCACTGGCCCTTTTTCCCATACTGTCAGTTTACGTTAAGTTGCACCTGGTAACTATGATGTCGGAAACAAATAAGGTCCAAACTTATCGTAACCGGATTCTACAAATCGACTTAACTATCTTTAAGAAATTTTATGAATTGAATTGGAAGGAAATATAGGTACCTTATCTACCTAAATATATGATCTATAATTAAGTTTTACAGTAAATTTTAACATATCCTATAAATAGGTACCTAAGTAGTTGTTTTGTTAGTAACAAGAGAAAAATCCTTTTCACATCGGTTAAAACACTCTAGGAATAAAGGCTGTTTGTTTGTTTGTAAATTTTTGTTTGCATGCATTTCCTTATTAACACATTACTTTGTACCTATACTTGTAATAGTGGAATTATCATAACTGCTATAAAACAACAGCTCAAAAGGAAATAAATTATAACGGAAAGTTATCGATGTAAATTAATGTAAAAACATGCTTGACGGTGCTCTGTTCAAAACTAATAACGTTGCATTTTAAGTATAACGTGTAGAATAAAGCAGCTATCGCACTCGCCGCAGACGATCAATATTATTGTCATCCCTGTCTGTCTGAGGATGGGCAAAACAGGGTGAAGGTGGTATGTGGCAGTGATTTAACTAGAGAGATGCACCAAGCCATACAAATAGATAGCCGAAGCAAATATCGACTGATGAGTCTCTCGATTTTGCAGACGAGGAGGCTTGTTAAAACGTAGATAAGTGGAACACGAATATATGGCATAAACTTAAATATAGATAACCATTACTATCGTTTTATATGGTATATTGTTAAATGAATCATCTGAAATATCTCAAAAAGGTAGGTATCCTGTTCTGGCTCACTCATTAATTTACGCCCCTTACCCACGAAGAGTTGTTAAAACGTTTATATTTTCAGTTTACTCTAGGTAGACTTTATGATGTAGATCACATAAAATAATTCTACATTTAAGAATTTCTATGGACCTAGTATAGGGCATAGAGTGGAAGAAAGGACGGGCACAGCATATTTAACGGGATAGGTTATTTATCTAAAAAGCGGGCGTAATAGATATTTAGCTATTCATTCAACCGTTAGAGCAAGAAAACATAGAGCCTTTAAAAACACGGTTTGTGGATGGGGACCCCTTTATTCATATATTTTTTCAGTAATAGTAATTCAGTGAATAAAGGATTTTGACCTTACAAACGGTCCGGTAGTTTTGAATTTTTGATATGTTGTCTAGGATGGTTAGTCAGTGCTTAAAATGCAAAATGCACAATTCCCCCCCCCCCCCCTCCGCGCCCGCCGCCATATTGAAAAAACCGGCACTCTCTTCATATGTTTGCTTTGAGAGTTAAATTTACTACATTTTCCATTTTATATTTTGTTTCTAGGACAGATAGTTACGGAGATATGCACATTTAAAAAAACTTAAGAAATTGCAATTTCCAACTCAAAAACGAAGTTTATTTTTCAGTAGGAAATTGCGATTTTTTACGTTTTTTTAAATGTAGATATCTCCGTAACTATCTGTCCTAGAAAAAAAATATAAAATGGAGAATGTAGTAAATTTAACTCTCTATAACATTGTTGAAGCTTTCTTCTAGTTAAAATGCTCCTAAAGGAAGATATGAGCAAAAATATGAAGAGTGTGCCGGTTTTTTCAATATGGCGGCGGGCGCGGAGGGGGGGGAATTGTGCATTTTGCATTTTAAGCACTGACTAACCATCCTAGACAACATATCAAAAATTCAAAACTACCGGGCCGTTTGTAAGGTCACACATAGTACTTTAGTCTCTATTCACCGTGTTATAGTCTTTCTACGAAAATGTATTACGGTTGGAAAGATACAGTCCATGTGTAAGACGGTCGGACGAATGGATGGACGTACAGCGGGGACTTAGTAATAGGATGACGTTAGCACCCTTTGGGTACGGGACCCTAATAAGAAATACTTTTTTTATACTATGCCCGAGCTAAAGTTTCGCTGTGTCTAAGTTCTTCAACCGATGGTATTGGTATCCTAGAACTTTTCTATCCGGATATCGCAGCATCTTAAATGATAATGAACTTTTTCGAATATACCTAAGTAATGAAGTTTAAATTTTTTTTAACGAAAATTATGAAATAACTAATGAAAAGTTGTATATTTTTAACAGGTATAATCTTTAGCTACAAACCATTTGGAACATAAATTCCATCATGAGCGAAACCACGAATCTAAAAGTCCATTTTGTATTATTACTTACATTATGTACAGTCGGCTTTGGAGAGGTATACAGTATACACCCTGTTATGCTATACAAATATTCATGGCGGGATGCATTTGCATACTTACGTACTTATAATTATAAGTATATCACTCTACGACTGGACTGTACCTACATTATCTATATAACTAGCGTAAAATATATAATAACGAACTAGGTGTAATGTATGGGGTGATTGGGGAACATGGTATCTAACAGCAGTTTTTTTTATTTTAGACATTTCATACACCATCTTTCGGCGACGAAGAGTTCGACATCCCCTCGATTCACGGACAGCATACAAATGGAGGCCAACCACCACATATACAATATACGCAAATACATCACGCAGCGCCACAGGTAAACTTAAACTTTACTTATTATGTTTATCTAGAATTCAAGAGCGACGCTCTAGGTTCCTGCTAGGTATTGCACGCGGAATTCCTACCAAACCGAAGTATAAATATTGACACAAAGGTAAATTATTTAAGAAGAATGTAATGTGATCCACTGCAATGTAAGCAGGACTCGAACCTGCGATCTTACGCTTCCGGCGTAGTGCTCTACCAACTGAGCTATCTCATCGTTACATCAATCACATCAAATCTTTGATTCCATAATTCTACGCTACTGGAGCGCCCTCTGCGTCATATGTGTTTAAAATGCTTATGCGCATTAGCCATACCCTAGGATGTGCGTTTACACGCACGATCCCCAGTCCCCGTTGCTTTACAGCAAGTACGAGGACCGCGAGAGAGATGGCGCTTTTCTGAACATTTTTTAATAGAATCTTTGATTCAGGCAGGTTCGAGCCCTGCTTACATTGCAGTGGATCACATTACATTTTTCTTTCATAATTTACCTTTGTGTCAATATTTATAAAAGTAAAAAATGTGGTACATATTTCCACATTAAAACGGAATCGATAATAAAATGTATTAAAAAAAAACAAACCGAAGTATGCCAACGCCTACCTATGGCCACGCAAATTAAGAGTACCTCGATGTGAAGAATTGGTCCACCGGCACTAGGCCTCAAAGACTCGCGTGGCTATTAAAACGCTTAAGCATTGTAATCTATATAATAAGTACTGATTTAAAAGAAAGATAAAAAGTACGGACGGCTTGATCACAGTAAAACTGTATTTCCTTTCGTAATTCGCGGTATTTTCTGGCAACGGATTCTTGAAATTTAGCCACGGAAGTATTAAATATCCAATTTATTTGCACAATGATACATTTTAAAAGATTAAAGTTGTTAATAGTACTAATGTTAATATTGTGCGTGCAATTTACTTTCCGTTTATGTATTATTAATCATTATTAAATATATTTCAATGTTCAGTGTAAATATAATAAACACTTGTCTCGAACAGCCCCTTATCTACTTGACAGGTGGCATGTGTTTTTGTTTCTCTTTCTATCTTCATGTTGATTCTATTGCTTACCTTTTCTGACGCGTTTCATTTTGCTTCTTCGCTTTCGTTTGCAAAAGAACATTATATTTTTCGAGTTTTCGATTCTTATTCTGTTCCCTATCAGAAATATTGAATAAAAGTAATACAAATATATATTTTTTGGTCTGAAACTACAGAACAATTTTTTCCATAATTCGATTCCGTCTAGTAAACAAGTGTTTTTTTTTTTGTACTGAACTCTTTATTTATCTACTTCTCAACAAGTTTACAGGTTATTTAAATAAGTTTAGTGAAGTTTTATAATGTGCGCAACATAATTCGTAGGTGGGAATGATGAACCCTGCACAAGACGGGCTGGCGCCGCCGGGCGGTGCTCCGTCTTATCAACAACCTCTATACCTTCAGGAGCCTCACACGCCAGTTACTTCACATAGGTAACGCATTATTTTTCGTTTGTAAATCAAATAAACTTTGAGTATACAGTAAAGTACACTCAAATGAACTAACAATTAAGTAAAGTAAAATAATTATTTGTATGTAATAGCACACTCAAATAAACTAACAATTAATTTATTTTCAGTGGTGCTGGTGCGCCTGCAGGCAACTATGTAATTCAGCAACAGCCTGGGGGCCAGCAGAGGCTACTGATGATGCAACCCTCTCAAGTAATGAATGGCCCGCCTACTCCAAACACCTCCACCCAGATATCAGCCCCAGTCTACAGTTCTCCACAAAGGGCATCCCCGCCTGGAACTACTAGCGATGACTCAGATGACAGTGTGCCTTCTCACCATTCACAGGTACTTATAATATCATATTCATTTAACAGCTTTTTCAATGAACAATACTTGAAACTATATTTTTAATTGTCTAAGTTGCATTAATAATGAACTTCTATATTGTCAATTTACTTCAAAAGATCATCAGGTATTAATTCAATGCATGGATTATTTTCTACTAAGTAATTTATCTTGAAACCATTGTTTTCTGGGTATCTTTTACCCTTTTTCACATCAATTTGCTCTTATTTGAGATTATTTTAATCCATGTTTTTTTTAGAACTTGTGCTACATGTGCTTTGCCTGCCTTTTATTTTATATTTCAATATAGTTCATTGGCATATCCACTTCTTCATTCATAGAAATAATAAAATTAAATTTTATAATTTAAACGGAATTGGTAGAACATAGAAAATTCTAATGGATTGGTTGTTTGTTGGTAGTTGCCTGGTGATGCGGAAAGCCTTCTGCCTATCCATTATTGCTCAGCGAGCCGGCAGCAACAAGCTACGCTTCATCAGGTATAGGCAGATTTTATCCCTTTACATACATATTTCTAGGAATATGTTTATACATTGCCAATGAACTATATTTCAACTATATAATATGTGTTTAGTTACATATTAAAAGTAATTATCTCAGCAGATTGGTGCCAGTAATATGGGTGTTAAACGATCATCGCCTGAACCGATGGACAATGGAATGAATCGTGGACAGATGCAAAAGAAACCTAAAGTACAAAAGAAAAAGAAAAAACGGGACCCTAATGAACCTCAAAAGTGAGTTACTGCATTGATCGATAAATGATTAAAACAACTTTTACCTAAGAAGAATTCTTATTCATATAATTACATAAATCATAATAAATATTTTTTTTACAGGCCTGTATCAGCATATGCATTATTCTTCAGAGATACCCAAGCTGCAATAAAAAGCCAAAATCCTAATGCAAGTTTTGGAGAAGTCTCAAAAATTGTAGCTTCTATGTGGGATGGTCTTGATTCTGAACATAAAAGTGTAAGTTGTTTTGGTCACATTGTATTTAATTTACACAAAGTTCTTCTGAAAACAAGTAACTTAATCTGGAAGTAAATATTAAGTAACTTGCTTTCTGAATGATATGATAAGAAAATAAATTTAAATTATATTTAACAATGATTTACTAACCTGCAAAAAGCTTCCATATTTTAATTAAAATATAAAGATCAATACTAATGATTCCTTATGATTATAGGTGTATAAACAGAAAACTGAAGTAGCCAAGAAAGAATACCTGAAAGCGCTTGCTGCATATAGAGCTAGCTTAGTATCAAAGGTAAGAATGATAGATTTTTTCCCACTGTTATTTCCAGTATTCTGTTCTGTTATTGAATTGAATTGTTAATTTATTTTTAGTTTTGTGAGTTTAGACATCCGAGGAAGGTGACCTGGTGACCTGACGCACAGGTTTTCCCTAGTTCAGGCACCAGTCTCCACCACGCAAGTCTGAGTCTGTTACTTTGTGGTGGAGTAAATAAGTGCTTTTTATTAATAATCATATTGTATACATCAAACTCTATAGACATTAATTTTACATTATGTTTCATAATGAGGTTAATTTTAACGTTGACTTATCCCAACCGTAACGTCATTTTTTAAATGTGTAGGCAATAGGGGCAATATTGGGAGTCTTCTTATTTTCATGAGATAAATCGGAACATGCATGTCTGTTGAACGGAAACAAGTTTTGCTCGACTCTTTGTCTCGCTCGGAATTACAAAATAACCGCCGAGACGCGCCGAGCGAGACATGAAATATCGTACTGTCTCAGTCGTGCAGTGACGCCGCCGCCGTTGAGCCGATCAATGTTCGCTTGGCAACTTCGCTAGAATCCGAATACGACGCTATCCTTGAAATTAAAAAGTAAGAAGCTCTCAATGCGAAGTGTGTGCTGTGCCTGCTGTGAGCTTTTGTTTCATAAATATACGGTTTCGAAGTATTTTCAAGCTCTCATTATTTAAAGATTTTGTGAAAGTGTTTTTATCCATATATCACGAGTACAATGAATATGAGTGTCCCTAAGTAGATTATATTTATACATACGCGGCCAAAAACAAAGAAGCGGCATAAAGTGACATATTTGAAAGGTTACAATTATATTTTGGACACAATTTATTATTTATGCCGAAGTTAATACACATTATTTTAATTAATGTCGGATACTGTTAGATATTTGTATAACACTGCTCAATTAATGAATAACTTGGTATCGCAAATTCATGTATTTTCTTGCTGCCATAAGTTTATACTTTCGCTCATTCTGAATTTTCACATTTATTTGTTCTAGGGAGGTGAACAAGAAAGTCCAGCAATGTATAATCACGGCAATAATACTAACTCAACATACGGGAATTACTATCAAGGTGTTCAAGGACAGACATATGGAAATGGTCACTCACCTCAAGCATATGTACCAAATGCAGCACCTCAGGGCTACACGCCCCAGAATTATTCTGGTGGCCAGTCGCAGACTGCATACACTGGCCAGCCTGCACAAGGATATGCACAAAACCCACAGCAGACGACGCAGAATTATCAAGGGAGCATGGCACACAACCCTGCTACATACCAGGTACTTATATATAGACCGCAATAGTGTTTTAATTTGTTTGTTTGTCTATCACTTCAATGTCTAGTTTTTTGTCTCATTTGCTCAAAGGTTAACTGGAAGAAATCCCTTATAGGGATAAGTTTGCCCTTGTACACATGTATTGATTTTGAGTTTTAGTCAATATTGTTTTATGTGCAATAAAGTGTTTACATTTGTATGTATTATGTACATAAAATAGTAAACTGAATGATTTATATTAATCAACTAACTAGTTCACTATATTTTTGGAACCATTTTTTTCCATATTGTATTATTTACACAATTCTGTATATTGCAGGGTGTCCCAGGGCAAAATCCTCAAGGTTACCAAGGCAGTGGTACAACACCACCTCAAGCCATCCAGCCTAATGTAGGTCAATCTCCAAGGAACTACCCACCTGCTCAGTCTCCCTCCCACTATGCTGCAACATCCGGCATGGCATCACCTCCGGGATACCGACAAGTGCCGTCCCAATCGCCACCAATGGGACAAGTTCATAATGCTATGCAATACCATCATTCTCAGCAGGTAAACATTGTTAGATATATATTGAATTTCTACACTTGTCCTTTCTGATGTAATTTCATTTAGCTATAATTTATCTTCTAAACCTGTGTCAAGCAATGCTGCTAGAATGTTATTAAATCAGAAATAGTATACGGAAACTTGTTATATATTTATATATGTTCTAAAACTTTTCAGCAAATACAACAGTCTCATCAACAAATGCAGTATCAACAACAGCAGCAACAGCACCAACAACAACAACAACAGCAGCAGCAGCAACAACAACAGCAGCAACAAATTCAACAACAGCAGCAGCAAATACAACACCAGCAACTTCAACAGCAGCAACAACACCAGCCGATCCAGCAACAAGCAGCACCACCACAACAGACAAATCAAGCTCTGAAGCCGGAGCCACATTCTCCTAATAGTAATGGAAGCTCTGGCATGCCGCAGCACTCTCCAGAGGTAATTCGTCAATTTTACCTTACGGCTCTGAAAGGATAGTATATGTAAGACCAATGTCTTAATTAAGAGCAGTCTTATATTCCACCCAAAAACATGTTTTAGTATTATTTAACAATGCCTAGCAATTTTTTACCTCTATATTGCTAATTGGCTGTTATGTTAGATTTAAATAGGACATTGTATTGTCAGTATTTAAATTACATAGTTAAGGCCTTAATTAGTCTTAGACATTTGAAAAATGTGATCAATTGTCCGCAGCAAAATGAAAACAGAAGCACGCCATCGTGCATCCGTCAGGGTTGTACCAACCCAGCCATAGCCAATAGTGAATGGGAAGATGAATATTGCTCTAATGAATGTGTTGTCAGCCATTGCAGGTAAATACAAAGTGATTATTAGCACTTTCACAACCAACAACCCACCATGCGAGCTTGTTCAGATGCCTAGCTCGGTGGCGGGCTGTAGCTATGAACAAACTGTCCTGGCGAGCTTGTTCGGTTTCTGGGGTAGTGTTACATTTTTATTATTAGCACTTTCACAACCAACAACCCACCATGCGAGCTTGTTCAGATGCCTAGCTCGGTGGCGGGCTGTAGCTATGAACAAACTGTCCTGGCGAGCTTGTTCGGTTTCTGGGGTAGTGTTACATTTTTATTATTAGCACTTTCACAACCAACAACCCACCATGCGAGCTTGTTCAGATGCCTAGCTCGGTGGCGGGCTGTAGCTATGAACAAACTGTCCTGGCGAGCTTGTTCGGTTTCTGGGGTAGTCTTACATTTTTTGTCTGATCGTGAAAGTGTTCTGTTCTCAATCCATAGATTTTGATCCTTTCATAGAGAAAATAATCGTTATTACATTAACTCAAATACTTTTATGTAAGAGGTACTTTAAAATGTGCAGGGTTTTATAAAGGACTTGTCTTATTTTCAGGGATGTCTTCAGTTCATGGGTGGCCTCTAATAGCAACAACCAAATGCAAAGCTTTTCAGCAGTGAAATAAAACATGAAATTTGTACATATCGTCACTAGGTAAACTAAGTCCACTCTTATAAGGGGGTCACAATGAATCTTTTAGGAATACAAAATTATGTTAGTATATTTTACTTTGTTTCGGTTATAGTTATTTATTATGAGCCTGTATTATGTGATTACCCGTTGAGAATTTGTTTCATGTTAAAAGTTTGAGTTTGGGTTTAAATCTGCAGTCTCAACTTTATATTCGATACTCTTCAATTGTGGCCACCTAACTAAATAATATGTACTATTATTACGGGTGTACGTTATACCAACCTCGTCAGACTTCTGTATCCTAAGTTGCTTTGTAAGATATAATATTTAGTTGGGACATTCTATACCGGGTGTTTCCTGTAATAGGAGCAATAAATTAAAACATAGATTCTTCGCTTGAAACTGGACAATATTTGTTGAGCAACTTCTGAAATTAACGTTTATTAAATGATATTTTGTAGAATAATGTTTAGACAAAGAAGCAATGTATTGCGAAATGTTCGATATTAGTAGAGTGACAGCTATGTCAATACTCAGGGAATGTCAATGTTGGACGACGTACATTAAAAATACTATTTAATTTGTTTGATTAATACAATTCTGTTAACTGACTTTTTTTAAAGTTGCTGAACAAATGTTGTTCAATTTGAAGAGTAGAATCTATATTTTAATTTATTGCTCCTATTACAGGCAACACCTGGTATATAAATGCCATAGAATTATCTAATTCCAGATACATGTGGATTATTTGTACTTTAGATACACATTGAATGAGGTATTAAACTAATTTCCGCAAGAAATCCAGATATTGTTAGTCCTTTCCTTTGCATTTATTGCTTGTCCTAGATTGTTTCCTACTTTTTAATACATTCCGCAAACTATTTTCTTGTATTTTCTTTTTATAATATGTATTTTCAATCCTTTACTGCGTCTAGCTGAAATCAATAGCGTTATGGATATTTTTCTTGTATTTTGCAGAAAGCAAAGAAGCCACTAGTCATGTAAAAATAGCGTTATTGAGACTAGTGACTATCCGTATACCATTTTGTTAAATGCATAGCTACACATACTTAACTTTTTATGATAGGCCTCAAGTAGGTCGGATTCATTTATATCGTACAAAATTGAAGCAATCTCGTGTAGTCGAATTATGTTCCTATTCATTAATTATAAATACCTGATATGCAAAAAGCGACCAACAGTTTGAAATGGTCGTAAACTTATTATAAGCTACATAGTCGTCAAAGCCTAAAACAAGAAATCATTTGTATCGCTTTCTGATTTCATACTACCTTTGTATCTATAGTAAATATTACAAATAATGTAATATATCTAGTTAGAACTTATTACTCACTAGTAGTCTGCAAGACACTTTGGTAGCAAATTTTTGTGTAGTAATTATCTGCTTGTCAAAATATTTTACATTAGGTCTCTATAAAGTACCTACTACGAAAAATTTGCTTTTCTTACCTTGTTGTAAATTAGCAAGTAGCATTTACCTGAGGCAATAAAAACCGATAGTGCGTTAACTAATAGTTTGAAAAATACTTTAACTATTTTGCATTTGGTTTCTGTGTCGTTAGAAACAAACTTTCGTTAACGATACGTATCATACGATAATTAATTTGGTCCAAATTCACTTGAATTAATAACATGTTAAGATATCAGTCCTCTAGTGTACGGCTGCCATATTTAAATTTAATAAATTGATCATTGTTTAAAATGTGAGGACATGTACTTTAGACTACGATACAATATAAGCCTAGAGCGCAATTCAATTAAATGATGAAGCATATTAGCGCTTGTACCATCCCGGACACGCTCAAAACGCACGATGTCCTCGTGCATATTTCTAGAAGTGCATCTTCTAGTTCTCATATACGGTATACAATTTTATCACAAATATATTCGATGTCATTAGCACATGTAAATGCGTAAAGTTACACTACTCTGAGTGCCTGCGGTCGCGCATACACTACATAGCTTATACTTACTGTATACTTGAGAGTTAAAGGCCCAGAGACCGAGCCCCAACGACATGTATTACCTCAGATTCCACCCCAAACGTTTGAGATTGCAATTTAATTACACGAGTCCTGTTTAGTAGCACTTATGTGCGTATCCTTTCCGAGCCATACGAATGGGCGAGACGCACGTGCCGCGCACCGCTGCCGCTGTCGCGCAAAGTCGTGGCGTCTCTGTAAGTTGTTTTTGTTTGGTGCGTGTCGCGCCCTAAAACGAATGTGTAAATTATGACTCGTTAATTTTCTTTTCTTCCCCTGTGGGGAAGTAAGAGTTTGTGCTTCCATGTTATTTTAGTTACGAATAAGTTGATACATACATTGTTGATCATATTCAAGAATGCTTGTAATATAGCTGCATTTCAACGGCACTATTTTTAATCTTAATTGGTCTTAAGTCTGTTACAAATCTCTTCTTGCCAAAACTTTCTGTCAGATCGCATTCCGTGTTGTAAAGTCATACATCGCGCATCGTATTATGTTTGTGTATTTAACTAAATTGTTGTTATACTTAACCAATTTAATAATGTATTTAATACATTGTAAATGTTTCATAAATATTCATAATAATAATAAAATTATAGCAATATCCGACAATTGTTCACTAGAAATTTGATTTTGTATAGAATTTAGCTGGACCAAAATTTTCTTTCAATTTGAAGGGTGATGATATTTATAAGGTTCTACAAATCAAATGTCTATTGTATAATATTCAATACAATTGTAAATAAAACCTGCAATAATAGAAGTAATAGAGAATAGATAAAGCATAATAATTATTCTAATTTTATCTTTTTTATTATATAGTATTGTTAGAACTTAACTACTAGGAGCAAATTATCTTTATAAAATGTACCATATAACAGTGTATAAAATGTAATTAGAACAATTATTTCATTAAATTTCTTAAACAATAAGCCAAATTTGTCTTTGCCTTAAAGGTGATTTTTATTCTTGTGTATCACCTACCTCCTGTACCTACTCTGTTCATTTACTAGGTCGAAAACAAATCTTATATTGACATTAGTAACGATGGCAAATAAAATAAAAATATTTCTAAAACAACCATTATTTTGTTGAAGGCACTTACTTTATCACTACATAGTATAAAACAAAGTCGCTTCCTGCTGTCTGTCTGTCCCTATGTATGCTTAGATCTTTAAAACTACGCAACGGATTTGATGTAAACAGATTCATATATACTAACTTTGCGTGTCTAGCCATCTCTGAATCAAAATTCGTCCAGCCGTTTCGGCGTGATGAGAAGACGGAGGAACTTTTACAGATGGCGCTGTACGGCTAGCGACGCGGGCCTATACAAGAACCTATTCTGCTGTTTAATCCAAAAAACTTCATAGAAAGCAATCCGATGAATTTGTTTGTGTTATTACCATTTCCCAAACAAATCCTATACTGTTCCGTCCCGTCCGCTGGTCTAAAGGATCTGAGGGATCCAAATTGTACAGTTGAGCGCGTTTACCATAAAAAAACTTAACAGTATTTAACAAGCTTTTATTTAGTTTAATATGTCCAATAAAATGGTCTGTTTGTGTGTACTACAATTTTGCCAAGAAATTCAGCTGTTTTCAGATCTAGGCAGCTAACTATATGATATTAATAAAATAAACACTAAGTTTGGGGCTTCACGCCCAAGTTCGTATTGTGCGCTCTTGCTTTCCTATTAACTATACTATACCGACAATATTTAAGCTAGCTGTGCGGCACGCGCCATACGATAAGTAATAATAAAAATAATTAGTAGTACATATTATTCATCTGTTGGTCTTAGGTACTTCATCTAAGGCCCTTTCTCGACTTCGCGTGACAAGGAGCGGTGGCCATAGGAGTGAGCGAGACACCGCATTCAGACCTTTCGCTATAGCAAAACAATGAAATATAATATAACCACGGACCTAGCAAGTACTATACAAAACACACTACGCTGCAGCGGTACTATGCTGCGCGACATGGATGCATTAAAATTTCTGCGACTTAAGGTAGGACCGCACTGTGCGTAACTACGCGGCAGCGGAGCGATGCAGTTAAATATAAATATTCATTGTATGAGATAGAACGCACTACGCGGCGCGACATCCAATTCTATACAAAAATATTTTGTATAGAATTGCATGCCGCGAAGTTACGCCCAGTGCGGTCCTACCTTAAACCACACCGCGTCGCGTCGCGTAGTGGTCGCGCTGCTTAAATATTGACGCAACGTGTTAACCGCTGCATAAGAACACAACATTGTCTGTGGTATAGATGTAGTGACATAAAATAGAGAAGAAATGCCACGTAACCTTGCGTGTTTTTGATTGGACATAACTTTGAGGTACTACCAGAATAACGGCCTATGATTGGTTATTTATGTATAAGACAAGCAGACAAGCCTATCTTCCTTATATGTCACATTTGTGACTTGTCATTAAATATGTCATCATCATCATGGTCTTATCTGTGGGCCGACGGATTTCCTTCTGACCGATAAATTTATTCGGCTAGGAAATAGATTTATGTTGATAATCGAAGTAATTTATTATTTAGTTTAGTGCAAATGTTTATTAATTAATACTATCATTTATAAATTCTAATTCATTAGTAATGAGTTTTATCTAGAAGAACAAATTCTTAGATCTTTCAACCGAGTGAAATTTGTCGATATGATGGATGGAAATGATTTAACGTCTGAAACTCCGAGAAAAGGTATTATTTCACAAGGATGGACGCGTATATCGCAGGTAATTAAACTTAATTCATCGACTCAAATATCTGGGTATAATAGAAAACATAGTTATGTTGTTGATACTTTCCGTTTTGTCGACATGGTACCTAACCTACTTGTGGGACGGTAATTAAATCAAACAGCATACAACCAATATTAATTGACAAATGTACACGTCGTCCTTTTAACACTGACTATATGTTTTCTCTATTTAGATATATCAAGGAACACTAGATAGATGGACTCCATACGCAAGAGGAAGATGGATTGGAACTATACTTTTACTTGCAGTATTTATGCTTCGAATATTTGCGAAGCAAGTAAGTAACTGCAAGATTTTCTATTACAGTCCTATGACGTAATTTTTTCTTTTAAGCCTGCTGTGACCAAAGCACATGATTACCCCAGGGAAATTGAAAACTATATTCAAACTTTATTCTGTATTGAAATATTTTATAATTTCCACTGTATTAATCCTCTCGATTTTATAGTTTAAAATATTTTCATCATATTAATCTATGTTTACAGGGTTGGTATATAGTTACTTATGCGCTTGGAATCTACCATTTAAATTTATTCATTGCATTCCTTACACCGAAGATAGATCCAGCTATGGATTTTGATGGTAAGTGTGTTAATATTTGGATTAGTAAATAAATTATATTACATTACATTACATTTAGATAAATTTTACTTAACATTTACAGTGTAATGACATATGTAATGTTCACACAGTGTTAACCTTCTTGGCGCCAAATTGTTTTGATAACATAAACATAACACCAATTTATTATTAAAAGAAATTTTGGACTTGACAAAGTAATAATTCTGTTGCAGGTGACGATGATAACGGCCCAGCCCTTCCAACTAGGTCCAGCGAAGAATTCAGACCGTTTATCAGAAGATTACCTGAATTTAAATTCTGGCTTTCTGTCACCAAGAGTACAATAATTGGATTCATCTGCACTTTCATTGATGCTTTCAATGTCCCAGTATTCTGGCCGATATTAGTTATGTACTTTATTACTCTATTTTGTATTACTATGAAGAGGCAAATTAAGGTGAGCAATTTGAACTTTTACATGTCATCTTTACATTCTTTTGTTACAATCAATCTTTAGTGTCCATACACTGAAGTTGCATGTTACCATGATTTTCGCAATTTTAAGGTAAAATCAATCACTATTTTTTGTATATTCCAAAATACAAAGATAGAAACTGTGAAAACTTTTTAGACCCTGACCAGATTTAAGTAACCGGCATAATAAGCCGGTTAAATGCAAAAAGTACAAAGCTCTAAAAACAACATCAAGCAGTAACAAAATTCAAAGACGTATGTTGTTCCCAGTAGCTTAATTGGTCAGAGTTTATTGCCAAGATACCAGTACAAGACATGGCGAAGAAACCAGTTCAAGTCTGGTCTAGGTCTGAAATTTTTTCACTGTTTCTAGTTTTATATTTTGTAATATACAAGAAATATGGATTAATTTCACTTAAAAATTTCACAGTTTAAGGTGTAAAAATTGAAAATACCTCTGGGTGTGTTGACAAGACAGAATTTAGTTTTTTATTTTATTAGTGTAGGCATGGGGAGATCAAAAGTTTTATACAATATAGATATATCTTGTTTCAGCATATGATCAAGTACCGGTATTTACCCTTCACTCACAGCAAGCCAAAGTACAAAACTGTGGACCCCTCAGTTACTGTAAATTGACAGCAGTTCTTCGTACAAGCAAATACCATTGATAACAATTACAACAGCAAGATAGACAAATTTAATTAAAAACTGTTGTACCCCCAGTATTTCAAGAAATACAGTTTTTATTATCATGTTTACACATTTTTAATTGACAATAATCAGTCTCAATCAGATGTCAAGGAACATAAAATTATTTTTTGTGAATACACTGGTACTGGTATTGATTGGTGAGTTTTAGCACATTAATGTCTACCAGCCACTCCTCTAAGGTGCCATGAACATGTACAAAGGCGAATTCCAGATCACCTTGAAAATTATTATTAGCAATACTAATGACGACGCGAAAACGCGGGAGTCCACCGGCCACTTGGTTGACAATGGTGGAAAAAAGCCTGCAAGAACTTCAGATAGACGCAAACCTAATTCTGATCCGTGCGGATTGTCAGAAACGGACACCGAAGGCCGCTCCAAATAAATGGGATAAGGTCTAGGATGAAGATGATAATGATGATCTTATAGAAAACTATAAGCAATCAATGTCTACAGACATTTTTGTTTTTGCGGATGTCAATTGATTCTATTTTTATTGGGATCAAATGTCTTTATGGGACTAACAACACATAGACTGCTCTAAAAGTCAGGAATGACCGTCGAAGTTCAACATTCCTACGGAGCGCTAAAAACGCTCCATACAAATGGCCGCCTACATGTGACGTCTTTCGTTCTTATAACGCTGTCACTATACGACAGCCGAATTTGGAGCATCGGAGTAGCCCTTCTGTTTATGTACTCTGTATTCTACGTCACGCCACAGATAAGATAAAGGAAAAAATGCCAGACGGCGTTTTTGTCTGTTCATGAAATGTCTATTTTCAAACAATATAATAGCTTTCTAGCTCTTACAAAAATGCAATACATGTTTTTGGAGCTAGTAAGATCATTATTAACCATTTCAAAAATGGGTCCAATTTAATAGCCTATTGCTTCACCGCTTGGCATTCCAAAATAACTCCATAGGCCATCAACGAAGAAGAAAAAAACTCCATACTCTGGTGTTGATTGACGAAATAGCGGTCCGTGTTATAAGACCGCCTTCAAAATGAGGAGGTTCTCTAGTTAACCTGTAGCAGTGTTGGGCATTCAAGAATAAAATCGTAATTTGAATAAGAATTCGTAAGAATAAAATCATGTCGATTTTAATCCCATCAAAATTATTCAAATAAATTCGTCGGGAATAATTCGTTGCTGAGAAAATTGAATGAAGATAAGTTATTCTTAATCAAATAATTTTAATCATGATTTTTTCATTCAAATAATATCCCACGAATACGAATGTAAGGGTTGGGGTATTGTTAATATGACTTATTATTATTAGGTATAGGTAGAGATAGTAGTTTTTTGTCTTATCAAGCTCACACTCGAGGGATATACTAGTAGCCATTGATTGAAGAGTTCCATCACCCAACTCCTGACTCCATCATCAGACTAACCTCCCCAATTGTTATGTATAGGACTCATAAAAACAATCGAAATGAGCCATACTCGAGGGCTATACTAGTACCCATTGAAGAGTTCCGCTGTTCAGTTTCTAGCTTCATCATCAGATCAACATTTCGAAGATACCAAAAAATACCTATTGTCATAAAACCTACTTAATTTCACATAAATCCAAACATTAAAACTTAGTAAAGATCAACTTACAAAATAAAACCGATTGTTTAACATCCATACTACAAATTAACGTTATTCAATTAACATTTTAATCAAATAAAATGGTATTTAAATTATGCCATTTCTAAAATTATTATTTTGTTTTTTATTCTTCATTTAAAATAAAAATTACATGATTTATTCACATTAATTTTATTTGAATTACGAGTACAAGAATTTATTCTTATTCAAATCGATTTGAATAAGAATACAATTTCTGTTTTTATTCTTATTCTTATTCAATTAATTTTTGCCCAACTCTGACCTGTAGGTACCTATACAGCCTGTTACCGGCATGCAGGCATTTATTAAAACTGATAATATGATGATCCATTAGTAATTGTTTGCATGTATTAGCTAATCATAATTATGTAAAAAAACTGCACAATTAAATTTCTTAAATCCGCACATTCAATGTAGTGGGTGTACAGCGTAATTGTCGTTACTCATATCACGCTGTCATTTAACACTCACTTGTCAATTTACTTTACTGTACATTACTGGCAATTAAAATTTTGTTAGAAAGTTAATAAAGCCTGAATTTAAGTTAATTAATTAAATTAAGGTCATGGATACGTTAAGGATCTATGTTACTTTACTTTAAGAAAAGCCTACTTGGCGGTAACACACTATATATTTTTTTCGATGTTGTTACCTTAGAACTTCATCATTTATCCGAACTGATTTAAATAATACAGTACAGATGGTGCACACAACTTTACTTCGTCCGCGTAAACCTCTATAATTACCGTAGTTGGTTGAAAAGTATTCTGTAACAATCACTGGATGTCCAGCTATCCACGCAAAAAATTGGTTAAATTCCGTTCAGTGATTTCGGCGTGATGAGCAAACAAATAAATTTTTACCAACATAGATATGGCGCTGTTCGGCTGAACCCCGTGCTCAAACAACGTCTGCATCGCGCAGTAAAGATTATTCCGCGCTGTTAAGAAATAATGAACCATCTCCATAGAAAAGTAATAAATAATAAATATTAAGGGACAATCTTACACAAGTCGACCTAGTCCCAAACTAAGCAAAGCTTGTACTATGGGTACTAGACGACGATATACATAATATATAAATACATATATAGATAACATCCATGACCCAAGAACAAATATTTTGCACGAATATTTGCCCCGGCCAGGATTCGAACCCGGGACCGCCGACTCAGTAGGCAGGTGTCTACCAACCGAGCCAAACGCGTCGTCAAAGTGAATTTCAATACAATGTTAGAACTTTACAATAGTAGGTAGGTATTGAAGCAATATTTTTTTCTAAACCATTGAACCCTCCGAATAGTCCCGCTCTTGTCAGAATTGAGAAGTGAACAGGATCCATGAATAATCGACGGCAACAGCAAACAACGTAGTCCAGCAGTAGGAAAGTCTTATTCCATTTTCATTTAGGTACACCCACCATTGTCCAATCCATCTCAGTTCAATTTATAAGTACACAGATTAGTAAGTACGTATATTAGATCTCACTTTTTTCTTTTCTCTAATTTCCTTATTTGTGGCGTTATCTGGGTAAAGGGACCTTACTGTCGGTATTGAGTTATGTATATCCCCATAATCTACATACATTGAGCTATCGAACCATGTAAAAAACATGCATGTAGGTTCAATAGATATTTTTTAAAAAATAATTGAAACTTAAAAGTCAGAAAAGGTGATTATGAGAAAATTGAATTAAAACTTCTACACCCCATTAAAGTATGTTATTGTTGGAAGTTACATAGATAACATGCTATTTGAGGAGTAGATTATATGGGCTTTCAGGTTTCAAGTACAATTTTGTAATTGTATATCTGTTTTCATATGTTTACCTTGCCAAAGTGCATAAAGTAAAAAAATATATATTGATGGATTTTTTACTTAAATTCCTATCTATAGTGTATTTCCGTTAGATATTATAGAAGGAATAAATATTATATGTAATTAGACACTCAATAAGAGCTACTTCGATTTGAATCAACGTTGTTTATTATAAAAAAAATATTTATTTTAACAAAAATAGCTTTGTGTTTATAAATCTAATTAAACAGTCAAAATCAACAAACATATACATGTACTACGCTAAAACATAGCCAAATGAGATCAAATTAACAGAACAAATATTAAAAAAGTAGTTTTTTAAGTCTCAAAATTCAAGATAAAGTTTAGTGAAAAGTTGGTACAATCACTTTATATTTTCTAAAAGGGACCTTATCGTCGGTGGTAAAATATTTAGTGATATCATCTGATATCGACTATAAATTTATGTTTAATTTTGATAGACTTAATTTTTAGAGCACTTTAGTATTAAACTCTTACCAAAAACCTATAATTTTGGTTCGGCAAACACTAAATGATTAACGTATTTGAAAAGGGACCTTAGTGTCGGACGTAAAATGTTTAGTGACATAGTTAAGAATAAGTCTTGAAAAATACTTTTAATTTGTATTTTGCTGCGTCGCCAGCCAAATTGACGCCAGATTTACACATGAGGCATTACCGGACCTACCATCCGATCACCGGACAATCCTCATGTGTATCGAAATGGATCCATTGATGGGAATTAGGAGACCCGAACACCGAGTCAGCCGGGGGACATTCACACAACAACTAGAAGAGACCACCACGTGCCACACTACTCCGGTCTCCACAGCTGACGAAGTGGAAAAAGCGGCAGACCTGGTCACAGCTGGACTACAGGCGGCGCTATCAACAGCCTCCCACACCATCCCCGCCACAGAGAGGCACACGCCCCTCCCGGCGAGGAGATTAGGAGCATGATCGAGGAGCAGCGCCGCCTGCACAGAAAACCACAGAAAAACACCGTATCTGCAGACAGCTAGCGACAAAACCTGAGGCAATAAGACCACTCTACGACCCTGTAGACAACACTCCACGCTATAAGGCTGAGGGTCGCGCAGAGATCTTCGCCGAGTACCTGGAGGGACAATTTTAGGCCCAACCCGATGCACAATGCAGAACATCAGCAGAGCATCACAGAACACCTGGAGAGGTACTTCGGAGGCACCAGCAAGAGCAGAGGAAGACGCGGTCTTCTTCTCCCCCAGCCAGGTGCAGCGAGCCCTCCAACGTTGCGACCCCAAGGAAGCCCCGGGCTCCGATTCGATCCCCATTGTGGCAGTGACGCGCCTGTTCAACGGGATCATGCGCTCGGGTCACTTTCCCCAAACTTGGAAGACTGGGAGCCCAAACCTGGCAAAGACTGCCGAAGACCGGAGAGCTGTAGGCCAATAACTCTGCTCAGCACCCTCTCCAAGGTGTTCGAGAGGCTCCTGTTGGGGAAACTTCTCCCCCACGTCGAGCCCCGTTCGGAACAGTTCGGATTTAGGCAACGCTACAGCTCACTCGCGTGCTTCACTTTATGGCCAATGCAAGCAACAAGAAGGAGCATGTTGTGGCTGTCATGTTCGACATGAAAAAAGCGTTCGACTGGGTATGGCACGAGGGGCTGCTGTAGAAACTGTTGAACACCACGGCCCCACGCAGCATCTTAACGGTGATTAAGTCCTTCCTGAGCGGATGCAAGTTCCAAGTGGCAGTGGAACAGGCACTGTCCTCGGAGCGCCCAATCCTAGCAGGAGTCCCTCAGGGAAGCTGCCTTTCACCAGCATGCTACGCAACCTTCACCGATGACATCCCAGTGGTAGGAGACGACGTCAAGCTGTGGCTGTTCGCGGATGACGCGGCCATTTACACCGCATCCGTCAGCCCCACAGGAAGCCGCCAGGAAGATGCAGACCCAGTTAGACGCCCTACCAAGATGGCTTGAGGACTGGTGGCTTAATGTCAACGTCACCAAGACTCAGGCCTTCATGACCGGAAGAAAACAGACTTCACCTCCACTCCGCATGTTTGGTCAAGACGTGGAATGGAAGCACACGGTGAGGTACCTGGGTGTCACCATAGACCGGGGCCTCACCATGAAGCAGCACGTGGCGGAAGTGGTTTCAAGAACCAGACCAGCGTGAACTACGCTGAGACCAGTCCTAAGGAGCAACCTGCCGATCCGCACGAAGCTGGGGATCTACAAAACGTATGTGAGGTCCAGGCTCACATACGCGGCGCCGGCGTGGTACGCCCTAGTGGCTATACCACAAACCGAAACAAAATGAGAGCCCAAGAAAACGTGGCACTGAGACACATTACAGATTGCCCACGCTTCGTGCGGAATGACCATATACAGAGGGCACTGAAATGGAAACCCTTAGACGCCTAGATCAGCAGACTGGCCAGCACAATGTTCCGGAAAGCTGATGAATCCCGCCAAGAGCTGCTACGAGCTGCAAATGCAGCGACACCACCACCACCACCAACAGTGGGAAATAAGAAGAGGAGATAAAGCTCCACCTGGGCCTCGAGGAGTCATGGAACATCACGAAGGCCCAACCAACTAAGAAACCGCCGTCGCAACCACGCTTCACCAGAAAGACCGGCCCGTAGTAACGGGCTGCGACAGAAGTAGCCTAAGTGTACATAGTACAGATAAGGCCCCCACACTTCCAAGAAGTGGGAGTGTGAGAGATGAGCAAAGATACTCCTAATGATCAATAGTTATCCTTTGACGCGCCGACAAGTACCGACACGTCTCTCAAACCGATACCGAGCTCACAGAAAGCATACAAGAGGGGCACCGACAATAAGGTCCCTTTTTCACTAAACTTTAAGGGCTGTTCTAAGTCTTAAAAAATCGATTTAAAAACTTGTGTCTTTGTCAGATTAAATTTTAAACCCTGCTTATTAATTTAGAGTAAAAAAAGAAAAATTGTTTTTTTTCGACATTTTACTTTAAACGCGATTATCTCGGCAACTAGAACCGACAATAAGGTCCCTTTCCCCAGATAACGCCACATTTCTTAGCCTGATTTGTCTCTTTCCTCCTAACAATCCTAACACACTTCTATGGCTCTTTGAGCACACCTCGGGCTATTTAGACTAAGGTATGTTTTATAAATCGAACAGCTCAGCATCCGTGAACTGAACTGACCCAGTTGTTGATAACAAACGAGCGATATCTGGTGTGTATTAATGAATTATTCAATTTACGAAATGTGGGCTGTACATACATCCGTAAAATAAATTTGTTTTATACATACCTACTCTTTAACAAATTGAACATTCAAATCTAGTCAAGACACCTCAGAACCGAAGAGCACGTGCTTATTTCTAACCGATTTTAAACGCTTGCCCGCTCAGCTCGTCGACGGAAAACTGTCCCACACGCCAAGCTGACAGCAGATATTATGGCATTGTATAGCGGCAAATGACATCGTGGCGTCTGGGGCACAGCTTTCCGTAGACGTGAGTTGCTGTGTTTGGCGCTCAAAAGGTTAAAAATAGTATGACGTTTTTAATTCGTCGAGATGTATGTTCTTTTTTATTGGGTAGGTATTGTTGACTAACTCGTGCGGTTGCGCAAGTGTTCTAGGAATCGGAAAGCATCATTTACTATTCATTTAGGAACGTGGAAGTGGAACAAACGATGGACATCATGGAGGGACACTGGAAGTAGGGTTTGTTTGTAGTCGGTGTATTGTTAACCTTTTGATCGCCAAAGACGGCTGTAGCTAAAAGTCGTGCAACTGACGCCACGTCGCCCACAGCCGTCCAGATGTCAATGATCACAAACTTTGGTTTTGGGAACACTTCTTTATTTTTTTGCTGTGGTGACAGTGGCACATTAAACATTTACACCGCTTGGCGTTCAAAAGGTAAAAAAAAAAATTCAGCACGCTAATTTTTCTTCCCCTCGTCGATTGTTCGTATTCAGATTAAGACTTGTAGTACTGCGAAACCAGGTTTGCTATTGTCATGTCATCTACTTTTTATGCTGACCGTATCATAAATATCATATTAGAATTGTAGATTTTGCAGGCGAGAGAGTACAATACCGAAACACGCCCAAGTGCGCTAGCTATTTCTGTATTCTACAGCACAGCACACTGGTTCCGCGGCACACTGGTGTGCCATGGTCATTCCTTGGTCTATCATTTATGGTGTAAGGTGTACCTACATAGATACGATTGGCGCAGTGGTAGTGCAGCTGGCGGTCCTGGGTTCGAATCCCAACAATTGCTACATCTACATATACTAAGTATTATTATTATTTAAAAATTGTATTGTAGGTATATCAAGTTTTCTATGGAGAGGGGTCATTATTTCAGGAAAAACATTAGTAGAGTGGCGCCTGCCATACAAACGCGATCTGTTGGTATAAATGTCCTTGTCCTCTCATTACACCGAATCGGATTTTAATCAATCTTAGTACAGGGTTAACTGGACATCCAAAGATGGTTATAGCCTTATAGGACACGTTTTTACCAGACTATGGTAAAGAAAAAAAATACGCCTTCGAAGTTGTGGCCACTTGTTATAGTTATACAATTCGTATCGTAGACACTGCGTTGATATGTTATTTGCAATAAATGCATACTTTCCTATTTCATTAACCCATTCAGGGCCAGTGACTCAGCGTATGGGCCATGCTCAAACAGTCGCGCAGGGCCAGTGACTCGCATGTGAGTCATGGCAAAATCCAAAAAAAAAAAGGAATCTTACTATGACTTAATAGTATTAGCATAGTACTCTTTATTATACTGTGGTATTAGTATAATAGCTACCTGGCTTCAGAAGCGGCGGTCTATTTAGCGTTCGCGCCGGGGTCATGACCAACACGTTGAAGCACTTGTTTTAGCAAAAAAATGGTTGTATGGTGGCCTGGCGTATAGTGTACGGTCGACGGCGCTAGGCCGTGGATGGGTTTGATATAACTCAAAATAGGATATGATAGAGTGTCAAGTATCCGACGACGACGTCGAGGACAGGGCGAAGTGGAGAAGCAAATTACGGAAAGCTGACCCCACCACCATATGGAATATTAGCTAGGAAGAGAGAGAGAGATATACCTTAAAACATCGAATGTAGAGCTATTTTTCCAATGGTAATTAATTTAACTAAAAGTGTATACAGATTTTTTTGAGCTCTTCACAGCCGTGTCGTGTAGTTACTCTTTTCCGACTCCTACTATACCTCTTTAATTAGCTTAATTATCCCATATTCAAGGCTCATGGTTTATCAAAGAATCGCGTTTCAATCAGACCATATATATATATATATATACGTATATATATTTAACGGTGGCCAAAGACTTTTTTCATAAAGAAAAAATGGTTGCCTGTAAAGTCGGTTTTACGGGCGAAGGAAGATTTTACGTGACGTCTTATTCTCGGTAGAATATTTATTGATATGAATTCCTCTTCCCTCCTCCCTCCCTCCTCCCTCCTCCCTCCTCCCTCCTCCCTCCTCCCTCACCCTCCTCCCTCCCTACTCCCGGCGAGTCATGGGGGAGGCCTATGTTCAGCAGTGGACGTCTGTGGCTGATAGATAGATAGATAGTCTTTGTATCCGACCGTTCCCTCTTCCCTCTTCCCTCTTCCCTCTTCCCTCTTCCCTCTTCCCTCTTCCCTCTTCCCTCTTCCCTCTTCCCTCTTCCCTCTTCCCTCTTCCCTCTTCCCTCTTCCCTCTTCCCTCTTCCCTCTTCCCTCTTCCCTCTTCCCTCTTCCCTCTTCCCTCTTCCCTCTTCCCTCTTCCCTCTTCCCTCTTCCCTCTTCCCTCTTCCCTCTTCCCTCTTCCCTCTTCCCTCTTCCCTCTTCCCTCTTCCCTCTTCCCTCTTCCCTCTTCCCTCTTCCCTCTTCCCTCTTCCCTCTTCCCTCTTCCCTCTTCCCTCTTCCCTCTTCCCTCTTCCCTCTTCCCTCTTCCCTCTTCCCTCTTCCCTCTTCCCTCTTCCCTCTTCCCTCTTCCCTCTTCCCTCTTCCCTCTTCCCTCTTCCATCTTCCCTCTTCCCACATTTTAAAGTTTGAGAATCTGTGAACAGCATGATGACGTAGGCTTGTGTCAGTCACGTGGTTCCCCTTCCCTTCCACGGCGCTGCAAAGTATTGCTACAATGACGTCATGTCCACGGCGCTACAAAGTATTGCTACAATGACGTCATCTTTTTTCGTATGCGCGGCCGGCGTTCATCAATTTATTAGACGTTGTCACGTCAAAAACTAAAACTATTAAAATCGTGTAATCCTTCACTGCTAGAGAACAAGACTATCGCTGCTTAAGTAGTTAGTAGAAAAAACGTAAGATCACGATTTTCTTAACACGAATAACCAAGCAAAAGTTAATAAATGTGCTTATTAGGTATTAGTATACAGAATTTTTCCGGCGAAAAACGTCCATCAGTGCCTATGTAGGTACTAAACATATGTAGAATGGCCTAAGTTGGTCTGACAGAAAATGCTCTCTGGCGTTAAGTCCGCCTTTCGAGTGACAATTAATAATTACACTACACAATAAAGATGAAATTAAATATATGGCTTTCTAAGATTTATTTCTGAATTTCATTATATTAAATTAGTCTACAATTTAATATTGGGATACCTATAATATAAGTGATAGGAGCTCGGATACCAAGTTTCTAATTATATCAAGTATTACAGGGTTATAAATGTAATGTATGTATAGTATTTATCATATCGTCAAGTTGTTAAACTTTGAATTAGAATTCTATGATTAGTTTCATTACGTATAGAACTCGAAATTTTAAATTTAGTGGTACCAAAGCTTATATAATAATATAATAATAAACCAAATCAAGATGGCTTTAAATAAAACTATCGATGTCACTTGGTTTATATCATCGAAGTATTCTTTAAACATCGATTTTGGCTCCACCTACTTATTTTACACTAGCAACATTAAAATGTAGTCACACGGTCGCTAAAATGGCTAAAATAACCGATTGTAAATTTGTATTCTGCCTATCATTGAATATTAATATATCAATTTTGATGTAGAATTTATAACATATAAGTTTCTAATTCCAAATCTAAAGGGCGGGTTAAAGTTTGTTACCTAATCATTTGTTTTTAACTTGCCGCCGCACCAGTGTTTCTGGCAGATACCTTGAAGAAATCTAATCTAATCTTAGACAAAAGCAAACGAGTAGTTCGGTGAGAATATACGTATAGATAAAGAATGAAAGTAAAACTTTAGACTGTTAACATAATATCCTATTAAAAACGACCATGATTATGCAAGTTATTTTAGGATCTCGTAAATCTCATTTTTCTTGCCATATAAAAGGAGCGGCCAGAAATAAATTTATTTCAGTGATGTCTGGATTTTAGATAATAGTTTTATTTTTATAATATGTCCTAAATTAGATTACGATATGGTCGTACTGGCAACTGTTCATAAAACCGCCAGTGTTACTATTTAATGATATTTTCAAAAGTAATAAAACGCGCTCGATATCCCTGTTTATTTTATTGACCACTCGCCAGATGTTTGCGCATTGTTTTCCAGTGCGCAGTAGTTTCTCTGTCGTGAAATCGGGATTCTGTTTTAGTATTATATCTACTCTGCCATTTTGAAAATAGTGGCGTGTATGGATTAGACCTAGTGTTTTTTATGTGACAAATATGTCCGGGAGCAATGATAAAGTGTCGACTACGCAGCGTATGATCCAAAGTGTTGCTTTCCCTCCAAGCCACAAGCTCACTGTATCGGAAGTATTCGATGAGAAAAGTGGACTTCCTCTGCCAGATGTACTGAAGCAACATTTTATCTTAGAAGGTCGGATCGAGGAAAATGCAGCTCTACGAATCATCCAAGATGGTGCCACCCTATTACGATCTGAAAAAACGATGATCGAGATTGATTCACCGGTGACCGTGTGCGGAGACGTCCATGGGCAGTTTTATGATTTGATGAAATTGTTCGAGGTGGGAGGCTCTCCCTCTTGCACCAAGTATTTATTCTTAGGCGATTATGTCGACCGAGGTTATTTCAGTATAGAATGTGTTCTTTACCTCTGGGCTTTGAAGTTGTGTTATCCGAAGACGTTATTCTTATTACGCGGCAATCATGAATGCCGACATTTGACAGAATATTTTACCTTCAAACAGGAATGTAAAATCAAGTATTCTGAGAAAGTGTATGATGCTTGCATGGATGCATTTGATTGCTTACCACTAGCTGCTCTTATGAACCAGCAGTTCCTATGTGTGCATGGAGGGCTCTCCCCGGAAATTAACAACTTAGATGATATCCGTAAACTAGATAGATTCAAAGAACCGCCTGCATTTGGAGCTATGTGTGATCTACTGTGGTCTGATCCTCTTGAGGACTTTGGCAATGAAAAAAACGCAGAACATTTCTCGCACAACTCTGTCAGAGGTTGTTCATATTTCTATAGCTATGCAGCATGCTGTGATTTCCTGCAAAGGAACAACTTGTTGTCTATCATTCGTGCCCATGAAGCTCAAGATGCTGGGTATCGAATGTATCGCAAAAGCCAAACCACTGGTTTTCCAAGTCTTATTACTATTTTCTCTGCCCCCAACTACCTGGATGTCTACAACAACAAAGCGGCTGTCCTCAAATATGAGAACAATGTGATGAACATCAGACAGTTCAACTGCTCTCCCCACCCCTACTGGCTGCCCAACTTCATGGATGTCTTCACCTGGTCTCTTCCATTTGTGGGTGAAAAAGTCACAGAGATGCTGGTTAATGTCTTAAACATTTGTTCAGATGATGAGCTTATGACGGAGGGTGAGGATGCATTGGAGGAAGCTAATCTCAGAAAAGAAGTCATCCGCAATAAAATCCGTGCCATTGGAAAGATGGCCCATGTGTTCTCTGTGCTTCGTGAGGAGAGTGAATCTGTTTTGCAGCTGAAGGGGCTGACCCCCACTGGAGCACTGCCACTAGGTGCACTCTCAGGTGGCAAGACATCTCTCAAGAATGCGCTGCAGGGCTTCTCACCCAACCACAAGATCACTTCATTTGCCGAGGCTAAGGGGTTGGATGCTATCAATGAGCGCATGCCCCCGAGGCGTGATGGGCAGCGCACACCTGATCCTCAAGACAAGAAGCCTCATGTAAACAGCAATGCCCACTCGTGAAGTGTTAGCTACATCTTCTCTTCGATCCTTACTTTTTGATCCACATTATAGTGGTAGTGAAATATGTGTGAAGGAGACTCAGCTTTTGGAATGATAATATTTCACATTCATAATACTAGGTGGATTTGAAGGGAATTGTCGTAATAGATACAAGATATTTTTAAATTTGGATTTAACTTTTTTTCAATAGTTGAAATTAAAATTTCTCTTAAGATATTACCTCTCGATATTTAAAGTATGTCAGATCTGCAGGCAACAAATTTATTTAGTCAATTAAATATTAAGGAATGCACATTTATTTATAATGCGCTGCACTGTTTAATTTTTGGTAATGTAATTTTAAATTTTTCATATGAAAAAGACATGATATTGTAATGTAAATTTATTCAGATTATCTACTTATACTCTACATTGTTATCTACATTAGTGAAAATTAGACATGTCTATAATTTTCAAAGCATAATTAGCTGTGATATTAAGCGATTATTTAATAGCGATCCGCTAGTGAAGTATGGGCATGTTCATTGGCTAATCATGCATTGAAATATGTAAAGTAAGCAGAGAAGTTCTCAGCTTTGGGCGTGTCTTTATATTCTATTTAAGTAATAAAAATAATTATGTACTATAGTGTGCAGCACATGGTGTCGTTGCCGTGCGTGTGTGCTGTGTAAATATGCCTCGTGCGTACACACACGTTATTGCAGCTTTAACACTTGAGATAAATATTACTCTCTTTAATATCTTTGCTACAAGTTGTACTTAATTGTATTTTATTGTACAAAATATACTAAAATTACTATCTATGAACTATTACTTAAACTTAATTTATATTTGGGTGTATGCTGGCCCCTCGTTGCCTGCATGCAGCTGAACTTGTATGCTGGAACATCACATATTAAAGTTTCTTAGCCATAATGTTTCGGTATATAAGGTGTAGTGGCTAGTCTAATTGCAGATTTTCTTACAGCTTCTATTCCAAATTTCACTTATATAATAATAATATATGGTTAAATGACCTATGCACTGTTGGAAAATCTCTTTTGGTCTGCCAAATAATTATTAATCGATGCAATAAGTTCATAATGTGAATACTAAAAGTGGCTTACATCATTTTCAAAGTCAAGTACTAAGTATTTTATCTCAATTCAGTGTGTAGTCCTTCATATGTTCTGTACTTTTAAATAAATTTTACCTATGTAAAAAACTAACCATATATTTAATTTTATTTTGTACTAATCATGGGAAGTGTTGTTTTATCCTTATAAAATATATTAACATTGAGCTCCATATATTATGGTTTTAATAAATCATACCAAACCTAAGGAGGAATTAAATACAACGCTTTCATATTTTGTATAGCATACGGGGTACGGTAGGACCAATTTTTCACTAGCACACGGTATTATATGTACATAATTCCACTATATTTCACTATACATATTTGGGTAACGCAGTCGTGAAATAAATACCAATAAATATAGACACGAGTCTTTCAGGTTTATAAGGAGCTGTAAACATATTTATATGCTTTTGTGAATAGGTACCTAACCTTGGACTTGTTGAATACACTGAATGCTTGTCTTACAGAAGTCACGAGTTCATTGGCATTTTTCAATCGGAAAATACGATTCGATGAGTGACGACAATCCATTACTTTATGTTATGTTAGGTATCTAAAAATATGCGAGGATAAGCCGAATATAAAATATTTCTGGGACTGCTTATGTCGAAAGCAAATTAGTCTATATTAGTACATTACATCATACCTAGGGCGGTGAATTCGTGATTGTCCCAGATCGCAGGTGTTTGTGGTCCGAATCGAAGGTGAAGGGCTTGCGGGGGATGATCTGGGTCTTTACGAATTACCGCCCGTGGTTTGTCTAAAGTTTAACGTCTTGCATTGGCCAGGAGGTGAGATTTCCAAAAATCCCACTTACGGGTTAAAGTGACGTTATTAGTACATTACATACCTAGGGCGGTGAATACGTAAATGTCCCAGATCGCAGGTGTTTCGAGGCCCGAACCGAAGGTGAGGACCGTAAATATGCGAACTGGGGCTTTACGAATTACCGCCCGTGGTTTGTGTAAAGTTGTACGACTTGCCTTGGCCAGAAAGTGATTTACTCCCCGTAGCGTAGCGGGCAGAAAATCCCACTTACGGCCTAGGTTGACGTAAAAGATTGCTCGGTATTTACAATGTAGGTACAGCCCTGTTTTGTCAATGACTCATCGAACGGCAGGCACCATGTCGTAACAGCGTTGGCAAACTTACACGTAATTAATTTATTTGTGAGGTAGGTAGGTATATATAGCACAATATTAACAGCTTATACTACTGGCTTGAGACAGATGAAACCTGGGTTAGTATATCTGATAAGAATAATATAAGTATTATAGCAATTTTGCCATTGACAAGGAAACTAAATCATTTAATAAGACAATCCAGTAACTAACCGACCACTTCTTTCACGTGTCTCGGTTTTTATTTAGTACTTACTAGGTCTAAAGGCTCTGTCTAAAAGTAAGTAAAGATGATATGAACTAGATAATAAATAAAAGCGCAGATACCATCAGATACATACCTAGTTACAGCTATAATTTTGCAATTATTTTATGTAAGTATACCCTTTTATTTGCATTTTATTCCATAGGTTTTCTGTAATCGAACAGAATGTACAAAAAATACCCAAGTTGTCCACGTTTGCATGTCAGAAAACCATAGCGTGTAACAAACGCTTTTAATGGCCGCAATCTAGACCCTATTAAAATAAAGTCTAATATTTTTTCCTACAAATTTATTAGGTTAGTGGTACCTACCTACTGAGTTGCAATAAGGAAAAATACGCAATTTATTGCTTTGTTTGCATTGGTTATTGCTGAAAATCATCAAGTGATTTCCTGTTCCTTCTTTATTACTTACCTACCTACTGATGGTTACTTGTAATTTTGACTACATCATCGGTGCACCTTATGGAGTCTTTCCAAGCTGCGTCTTCTGGTAAATGACCGCTGTTCAAGGGCTTTTCTACCCAAATTCCCATTACCACCTAAAAATAAGTTCACCTGCGGAAACTCCGAGCAAAACTCGCTCCATTGCCCTACACTACAGGCAACTATAAGCGTTCTTATAAAGCTCATTGTGAGCAACCACATCTCAGTACTGGATGCCATCACTCGTAGCAGAATCTTAAAAACGTTTAATACCTAATGGTTGAAAATCTAAAATGCAGTAGGTATTTTCATGGGCGTCGCCAAGGGGGGGCAGGTGCCCTCCCCTAGAGATCCAAAAACATGTCCAGTCACTTGACTTTTCAAATGAGTTCAGTAGCTATGCAATATGATATGCAAGGGCCAGGTCAGGTCAGGGGCTAGAGGAAGATCGTTGGGCTTCCAAAAATATGTCCAGTCACTTGACTTGTCTGATCGATCATTCTTGCACTTGAAACTCAAATGAATTCTGTAGCTATGCAATATGTAAGGGCCAGGTCAGGGGCTAGAGGAAGATCGTTAGGCTACGTGGGCTACAGTCAGTAAAGCTCAGGGAAAGTGACTCTACGAAGCGAGTGGCGATGCGCGTGTCTCACACTGACAGGTAACACTTTGTAGTGTACCCAAGGAGAATAACTATAAAACATAGGTAATAAAATAAAAAATAATACTTAGAACTACTCTTATGGCTCTGTGAGCTGAAGACCTCGCGATTTTATTTCGAAATTACTGAGATTTAATTTTTTTACGTTTCCAGTCCCATTATTACCTGTCATTTTGACAAAAAGGTCTGTATACTTATCGAACCTACTCACAAAAATTCATGAAAATCGGTTGAGAAATGCGACCGATAGGCGAGAACAGCCGGAAATCATGGACATCCGAACATGCCGTGATTTTCCGCACTTGCATCAAAATGCATTGATTTCCTTTCAATTTACGTTATTGCTAACGAAAATATTCGAGCTCGCTGCGCTCGCGTTTTCATCTGGATTTATTTTGCCCCTTCCTCTCGAAAAATGTCACGCTCGCTACGCTCACGTTTGATCTGACTACATATAAGTATAGTTAATTTTAACCGTCTCCTTCCAAAAAATGTCGCGCTCCCTACGCTCGCGTTTTATGTCTATAAGTGTTGTTAATCGTCCCCTCGGTCTCATTGCAGCAGGGAGTAAGGCAGGATGTGATCTCTCCTAAACTGTTTACCACTGCACTGGAAGATGTTTTCAAGACTCTGGACTGGGTAGGGCTATGTTCAACCACGACCGGTAAAAATTGGAGACGACGCTTGAAGTTATGGATAGTCGTCCACATATACCTTGAACTAACTGTCCAGTTAGGTAGGTCCAACCTCGAGAAAGAGGTCAATCGTCGACTCCGACTTGGCTGGGCAGCGTTTAGGAGGCTACGTATACTATCTTTTTGTCCAATATCCCGCAATGTCTCAAGACAAATGTGTGTTGCCAGTGATGACATACGGAACTGAAACGTGGTCGCTGACGATGGGCCTTACAAGACCAAAGTCACTCAGAAAGCAAGGAGATGGCTATGCTCGGAGTTTCTTTGCGAGTTCGAATTCTAAATTAAGAGATCCGTAGAAGAACCAGGGTAACCGACATAGCCCGAAGGATAGCAAAACTTAAGTAGCAATAATGGGCAGGGCACATCGCTCGTAGAACCGACGGCCGCTGGGCCATCGAGTTCTTGAGTGGCAACCACGCACCGGCGGACGCAGCGTGGGTAGACCCCCCAAGAGGTGGACTGATGAGCTGGTGAAGATTGCTCGAGTCCGCTGGATGCGGGCGGCGTAGGACCGGTCATGGTGGCGTTATCTGTGGAAGGCCTGTCCAGCAGTAGACGTCTTTTGGCTGGATGATGATGATGATGAATCGTCCCCTTCCAAAAAAATTCGCGCTCGCTACGCTCGCGTTTTTTTCTGTCTATAAATAATATTATTAACTGTCCCCTTCCAAAAAAATTTGCGCTCGCTGCGCTAGCGTTTTATCTGCCTATAAATAATATTATTAACCGTCCCCTTCTAAAAAAAATCGGGCTCGCGTTTCCACCCCTTTATACTATGATATTTATGATTAGGACTATTAACCGAAATACACTTCTATATTTACGTGCTTGGTGAAGCTTCCTATCCTCTAGCAAGGCTGTACCTTCCTTCTTTTTCCTAATCCTGCATTTATATCAACTTGCCCTGCCCCCTTCCTTTCAAGGCCGATAGAATCAGCTACGTCAGGAAGCCGCGAAATCCGAACGGGCTATTATTGCAGATAGTTAATACTCATTAGCTATTGCAGTATATTAAGCAAGGTCACTTAACATTGCGCCGCCGACCCATTAACAATCCAATCAATAATTTCTAATTACTGCAGCTTCTTTATTAGAGAAAAAAGCACAGGTATTGGTTTCCGATACAAATGAGAGATGTATATTAAAGGAAATAATCAATGACCTTTACTTTCATTCTTATCGTACGTGTGGGTAACGTACGAATTACTAGAACATTAAGTCTACTACGACCGATACTACGAAAGGTTTAAGTTTAAATAGACGGACTGCATCCCCTGCAATCGAAGCTACCTTCGCAGTCGGCGTGATGGCATGGATGTTGCAGTCAAAACTCAAAATCAGTTTAAAGCCCAATAAGGTCTTACTTCGAATTTGATTCGCGCGCGTATAGGTATAATCGCAGTTTTTGTGGTTCTGACTAAAATTACGAAAAAGTCTTGAGTGCTAATGCTAAAACTGTGTGTGTCTTCTATGAAAATTTTGTTCAAATCTTAATACCAACTATGTCACGATTGACTGTCTCGACTGTCTCTGTCTTGCTAGTTAAAGCCTTAAAGGGTTAAAGCCAATTTAAATGTGCGTTGAACATGTGACTGTACTGTTGTATGCGTTACTCGCGAAATGGCCCGACTGCTCGCGCAATGAATAACAGTGCCAGCTAAACAAAAGTGTAATTTGCATTACTTACAACATAAATGTGAAGAACCATATAAATGAAACAATAAATTGTTCTTAGAACATGTTTAAACAATGACGTTTTATTTGTGTCTATTTAAATACAGTTTCTCACAAACATCGCGAATATTCAAATCATGCAGATGTGGCACAGAATTCTCTTTGATTTCACTATCTGTGACAACATAACTATTTCTGAAGCAGCCGTCTTCTGTAGCACAAACACATGTGCCTGGCACTTTCATATGACTATCAATTTGAGTGACCGAGTATATAGAATAAGGATCTGATATTGTGTTCACATTGTCAATGTCATTAGTCATACACAAATTGATACTAGGATATATAAAAAATGTGAATAATGTTAAAGCTACTAAACACTGGATTGGTACTGCTGTTGCCCAGTATTTTTGAGGATAGTAGTATATATTCAGGTAATGTAGGTACTCATCGGGAAGAAATGCCCAAATACAATATATTGCTAGTAATGTTTTACTAAACAAGTACATGAAAAACCCATACAAAGATCTGGCTGGCGTAGGCGCTGGGGTATGTTCTGGCATTTTAATGCTTATATTTCAATTTTTCTCAAACTGCTTAAATGTCTTGGTTATAAGAATTATATTCTTAAGGATGGAATTAGCCGATACTCTCAGTCTTTTCAGATCTTGTCCATTAAGGTTTCTGAAATTAAAAACAAAAAGGTAAGAAGTTAAAAACAATACTATATATAAATTGCAGGGCTATTGGACAAACAGTGTCCTGTTTGTCTAATGATCCCACGCTATCAGCATGATCTCAGCATTCCTATACAAATGCCAATGGTAAAATTTGTATTAGAACACTAATAGGTAGTATGACACAGGTAGTGTGGGGACTGTCTTTTAAAAGTCAAAATAAAAAGGTAATGTAATTAGTACCATTCAAGTTTAGGACTCACATAAGAAGATTTTCACTGTTTGTTATTATATCTCTCGAGACACCACATCCTTTCAATTCCTTGTCTACATTTAACACATCACAAGCTAGTGAAGCATATTCCGCATTTTGAAAGGGTATTGTTAGAGATCTGAAAATAATGAAAAATGTTGTTAAATAAATTCTGTATGAAAAATGTTATTTAGTCTAATAAGAATAGGATTTTAACCTATTTATGGGTAAGGACCAAATTCTTTGCATCGTTGGACAACGGAAATCACAATGGAATGTGTCACACCGGAAAAAAAGTAGCATAAAAAGTAGTATAAAATTGTAAATGTACATGTACAAGGTTTGAAGATGAATAATAAATAAACATCGGGACAGGTGAAACTAAATAAAAGCTTGTAAGCACAATTGGTAACGTTGTCTTCGCTTCAACGAATTTCCGTTGTGACACGTAGCACAATGGTTGTGTCCCTTGTCGCACAATGGAGGCAAAATACTTCACGACCTAACCAGAAATAACAACATGGCAGCACTATCGAAGTCAAGCTTGCAAGTTCGGAGTCAGTGTTCCATTAAAATAATTGAAGAATCTACTGGAATAGCGTTGTAAGTTCCGTGTAATGTCGTCGCACAACTGGAGGTTGCACAATGGAAGAATATTTGGGACATGCATAAAATAGCCGCAAAATTTAAAATGATGAAGGATATCGAATATTAAACTATTCCTGCGTCTTAACAAAACCTAAGACTATACATACAAATAAACTGTATAAGTTAAGGCGTTCGTACTTTAAAACTAAATCAATATATTCTCGAGAAAGCAGAGTACGGACATATTCATTTTGTATGGGAAATATAATAAAGATAAAAAAGTATATTTCTGAATAATTTTTTTATTAACTATTCTGAAAATCAATTCGTTTATTGATGATTGGGTTAATAGGAACTGTTATTTGGCGTGTTTTTCTACTCTACAAATTAACGATAAATGTTCTATTTTTAGTTTGAGATGAGGTGGACATTAATGTATGACAGTATTTGCAAAGAATTTGGTCCTTACCCTTATAGAGTTGTAAGGTTCTTATAGTTGCGAAAATGGATGTATAAACAATATATCCTTTTTCCAGTATAATATTAAATGATACAACTTGAGAGTGGTCTGTAGATATGCTTATAAGACACATTACGAATCACAAGTTATGTATGTTTTATATGACAATAGTACACATAAACACATGGTTTTAAATAACCCACTAACCTAATATGATAACTGAATATATACATACAAGTTTGTCACCGGGTGCTGTTCTTGCATTTTAAATTTTATTATAGTAATATAAATTATAACACAACAGTTATTAAATAGTATAAATCTATAAAAAAAACTGCTTTTCTCTGTCTGTTTGCCTTATACTGCAGTCTGCAACTATCCGTCATTCGAGCAAGCATATGTCAATGTCCATTCAATGTCAATCCATTTTTTTTTTAATGGCAACATATTACTTAATTTAATTATCCTGGCTGTACACTCACGACGAAACCGTGCATGATGGCCTGTTTACTTTACACATTGATTTGGTGGGAGTTCATACATTTGCTACTAAACGCGGGTAGAAATTGTAGTGTGCGTGTGGATTGAGTGAGCACCCTTCAAAAATGAAAAAAAATGTGCTGATCATTTAGTAAAAGTTCTAAAACAATTGTAAAACTAATTGATGAATTTGTAAAACGATAAATAAAAAGAATACATTCATTAACGTATGCTCACTCATTTCTCACAAACAACCAACGAAATCTGTGAATGTGTTTATTTAACATATAATATTTATATCATAATTTTTAGTAAAAATTATGCTTAAGGTAGGTAATAATTTGTAGATCACCTGGTTACGTATTTAAAGTTTTACAAATTATTTCGTATGCTCACTCAATCCGCACACTTTCGAAAACCCAATTTCTGATAGAAAAACTGCAGATTGAAACTTCTATAGATGTGTATAATTTAGTAAAACTCATAAGGGAATTTGTAAAATACAAAACAAACCGCTAACGTGACAGATTTTTGGATAATAAATGTTTGTAAGTGCTCACTCAGTCCACACATTATTCGTAAGTTAAAAATGTAAATATCTTAAGATTTTTAGTATCTAGGAAACTACAAAGTAGTTCAACTTTTAGTAAAAAAAATTACTAAATATCCACCATCTAAAATGTCATATTCGATTGTATTTTAAGAAGAGGAGTGATCTAAAATGTGGACTGTATCTTAGATTGTATTTTAAAATGAAATTTGAATATCTTTAAAAGCAGATCACTCTCCACTTCTTAAAATACAATCTAAAAAGTGGACTGTATCTTAGATTGTATTTTAAAATGAAATTTGAATATCTTTAAAAGCAGACAACGAATATGACATTTTAGATGGTGGATATTTAGTAATTTTTTTTACTAAAAGTTGAACTACTTTGTAGTTTCCTAGATACTAAAAATCTTAAGATATTTACATTTTTAACTTACGAATAATGTGTGGACTGAGTGAGCACTTACAAACATGTATTATCCAAAAATCTGCCACGTTAGCGGTTTGTTTTGTATTTTACAAATTCCCTTATGAGTTTTACTAAACACATGTATAGAAGTTTCAATCTGAAGTTTTTCTATCAGAAATCGGGTTTTCGAAAGTGTGCGGATTGAGTGAGCATACGAAATAATTTGTAAAACTTTAAATACGTAACCAGGTGATCTACAAATTATTACCTACCTTAAGCATAATTTTTACAAAAAATTAGGATATAAATATTATATGTTAAATAAACACATTCACAGATTTCGTTGGTTGTTTGTGAGAACTGAGTGAGCATACGTTAATGAATGTATTCTTTTTATTTATCGTTTTACAAATTCATCAATTAGTTTTACAATTGTTTTAGAACTTTTACTAAATGATCAGCACATTTTGTTTCATTTTTGAAGGGTGCTCACTCAATCCACACGCACACGAAATTGTATGAACTCGCATTCATGTGTATACAGGCCATGACAGCTTTTCTACTAAAAATCTAAACTCAAACTCATTTTATTGGTGAAGCAGATCTACGTGCCGATAGTGTCATAAATTATTCAGCCAGCCCTCTCGCTCGCACTTGTTGCTTCTTCTATAGATGTTCTATAGGTACGTTCATTTTGGCCGGACAATAATAAACTGCAATGTAAAACTATTGCTTCTCTGGCTTTTCTTTTGGCAATACTTTTTGTTTTCTCATATTCTACACGTTAATAAAATAACTGTCGAAATATCCAGATCTATGGAGATGATACAATTTGGGAAGTAAACACTAATTCAGTTCTTGTAAAAGATTTATTAATATATTTCAAACACAATTTGCTATGTACAAATTACTTTGTAAAAATATTCATTCTTGACTTATTTATATTACTGATTTATTTATTGTTTATAGGCAACACTTACAAAACATAGTATAGAAAAAATTAAGATATGAAAATTATTATGAAAAATAGACACTTCATTAAAATTTTAAACAATAAGTACACAATAAACATTAAAATTATGCACTCAACTAGGACAATACGAAATGTATATTAAGGATCCTCCGGAACGACGAGAGTGGTACATGCGTAAGACGAAAGATTATGGAATATTGTAGAGTATCTATGTCTACATTATCGTTTTTATTACATATATAAACAGGTATAGTTTTTAATGCTTAAAATTATCCAACATTTATGAAAGTCAGCTGCGTTAATAATAGATAGTATATAGATAGCTTAGTCGAAGGCGGTTCAGAGGACTCTTAATTAAAATTGCTAAATTTCGTATATCAGGGAATATAAGATATCAACAACATAGTCAAATGGCATCTTCCAGTATAACAATATACGGTATATAGTTCATTTAAATTAACATCATGCGTATACGAATACGTAAAAATAATAAATAATAATCGATTAGCCAATTTCGTTGCTAAAATTCGGAACGAAAATGAATTATCGGAAAATGCAGCAATCTCACTGGACGCGTAAAAATAGATCGTCGCCTAAATAATGACAGCTAATCTAATAAGAAATCATAACGTCCCGCGCGGCCGGGTCGAGACGGGCCGGCCCAGGAACTTCGGGGAGTCGAAAAATCGATCTCTCGATAACGGTCGTTCTATACTATGAACGTAAAATACATAATCGTATGTAAACATATAACTCTCGGTCGCGGCGGTCGCGCTCCCTCCGGCGTAAATCTTTCTAGAACAAAAAATTTCCGCCTCCCTTGACGGAGACGGAACGGCCGCGCGACGATCTCTCGGCGGCCGGGCCTCGCGCCTCACGCCTAGCGCCTCGGGCCCCAGGCGGCGGGCGAGGCGTGCGGCGGCGGCGCGGCGCGTGTTGCGCCCGGCATGGTGGGGAAGTCGCGCGTGGACGCGGTGTCGGGCGCGCGCTGCTCCCACGGCCCGCCCTTCACCACGAAGCCGGCGGCGGGCGGCCCGCCGGCGGGCAGGGGCGCGGCCACGGGCTCGGCGGCGAGCGCCTCGCCGAAGTCGCCCAGCGACGGCGCAGCGGGCCGAGTGTAGCGGTCCGCGACGTCTTGCAGCTGAGGGAAACATAATTACGTATACTATCATGGGACGGTGATTTTTGAACCATTGTGGGACCCGGGAAAAAATCGCTCGACTGGTCCTGATGTGAATCCTACGTTACTTGAGTTACAGTTTTACTAGTATAGGAAAAACTTGATATTGGTCGTATCATGAGACCAACAAAAGAAACATCAAATTATGATTCTGGAACCGTTGTCCGAGTAGTTTCTTCGATGAACTGATCGCAGGCAGAACGTTTCGCTTCTGGTTATTTCATCGAAAGATATAGTATAAATTGGCCATTACTCAACCGGAAAGAATGGAGCGGTGGTTTTCATCTTAAAAATTAAAGAAATTCATAATAACTTAATAAAGTGCGCAAATATGGAAATGTATATGGTGTTCAAATGCCGAATCATAAATAAGTTCAAATGTCAATACAACTTGACCCGGACACACCAGAATGGCAAAATGTCACGTATATTCAGTTTTACCCTTGGAGTATTAAGCCAAGCCAAGTATTGGCTTAATACTCAAAGGTTTTACCACTCCCAGTGACTATCTTGGGTGCATAATCAAATATTTTTCATCACATTTGCCTTTAACAGATGGTATTACATGCAGGTGTTCTGAAGGACAAAGGCCTGTATAGTTCCCGCGGGAGTTATAAATTGTTATAACTCCCGAGGGAGTTATGGTTTTAGTTTTAAAAATATAGTACGCATTCGTAGATTACTTCAGACTAAGGTTTCCATCCAGCCAAGGTTTTTTGTTGTACCAACAAAACTTGCCTACCAGCAGATTTTATTGTGTATTGAATTAATACGGTATATGTAACTGCATTATATTTATGTTTTACAATTATTTAAGTGTATTTTGCAATAATTTTATTAAATTTAATTTTGAATTATTGTTACAATCTGGCAGTATAGGCTGTCAAGTTTCTAAACTAAACGCAGTTCTTCGCATTATCTGTGGTAAAATACACAAAAAAATTGGGCAAGTGCGAGCCCGACTCGCGCATGAAGGGTTCCGTACCTATACATATATATAATCTATAACAAGTTTGTTGTATGGGAGCCCCCCTTAAATATTTATTTTATTTTATTTTTAGTATTTGTTGTTATAGCGGCAATAGGAATACATCATCTGTGAAAATTTCAACTTTCTAGCTATCACCGTTGTTGAGATACAGCCTGGTGACAGACGGACGGACGGACGGACGGACGGACGGACGGACGGACGGACAGCGAAGTCTCAGTAATAGGGTCCCGTTTTTACCCTTTGGGTACGGAACCCTAAAAAGAAAAAAAAATGTTATAAAATAATTGGTTAGGCACTATTTAGTTTTGTAACAAAATTACTGTTCGTATTTAAGTTTTATAATACTACGGTGTTAATTTTTGCTGCATAATATTGTTAATTTTGTTGTTTGTTTAATGATAGATGGTAAGATTCTGTATATATTTATTTCTGTTTTAAGCTGATGGCGTTTTTGCCAATGCTTAAAGTAAATTAAAAAAAATATATACAGAAAAAAGTTGGTTCTCAATCGTTCAATGTTTATTTTTGTCTTATGTATTTGTTATTTCCTAGGAAACAAATGTGATGAAAAATATTGTGTGTATGGCGGGTAGTAAGGGGATTACAAACTCAGGACATTAAAAGCCTTCTAATAGACCTTCGTTAGTAATCCCCTACTTACTACCCTTATGACGAAGTTTCTATGAAGATACTGGCTTGTGACGTCATAAAAATCAGTAGTCAAAACACGTCTTCCTTTAGCTTTTGTCCAATTAAAAATAGTATAATGTCCAAAAGTTCTCTTCTACTCTGTCGTTTCGCTCTTGGCAGAGCGGTCGTGGTCACGTTGAGGCGTCCACATCGGTGGTAGAGGCGGACACAGCTCTCCACACGATCTCCCGCCATCTCTCCCTGTTGGCAGACTGTCTGGCGCAGTCAGATACCCAGTTTCCTACTGCTGACAATGCTGATTTTATTTGGTCAGTCCAACGCATAGATGACCTGCCACGCGATCTGGTACCATCTACTTTTCCCTGCACAACCAGCCGCTCTATAGAGTTGTTATCCCGCCTAGAGACATGGCCAAAGTACTGCAGTATGCGCGACTGTACTACAGCCGATAGACGTTGCGTGATGCCGAGTTCTTGGAGTATGGAAACGTTGGTGCGGAACTCCGTCCACGATGTTCCGAGCATCTTTGTCCCGCACCACATTTCCAGAGGCCAAACGTTAGTGGTAGTTTATTTGTGAGTGTATTTTTTTTTTTTTTATGTCATAGGGGGCAAACGAGCAAACGTATCGCCTGATGGAAAGCGATTACCGTCGCCCATAAACACCTGCAACACCAGAGGAGTCACAAGTGCTTGCCTACCCGGAGGACGAAGATAGAATGACTCTATGCTAGTAATTTCACCGGCTATCTTACCCCCACACCGGAACACAACAATGCGAACATTGCTGTTTGGCGGTGGGTTAGCAGGCAAGACGGTAGTAACAATCCGGACGGACCCTGCACGAGGTCCTACTACTCCAAATGTTGAGTGTGAGTTTAGTTTATTTATGCTGTAACTTACGTATTCCTCGGCAACATTGAGCAGATGGTCTTTAGCGTCGAGCACGTTGTCCTCGTCGCCGGTGATGAGGACGATGCTGTCGTCGCCCTGGCGCGGGAAGCGGATGTCCACCTTGTACTCGTCCATGATCTTGCGGATGTTCTTGCCGCGCTGGCCGATCAGCCGCCTGTGCACGCGCGGGTCGATGTCCACCTCCTCGCGGTATTGGTTATCCTGTTGTATCAAATAGGTAATCAACACCGCTTTTAACACTTTTGCAACCAGACAAAAAAGTAAGACATATCCCAGAAACCGGCCGAGCCGACTTTTATAGCATCAACCCCGGCTACCGGGTTGGCCGGCATCTGAACAAAGTTTACGAGCGCCCGGCCTCCGGGTTGTTGGTGTCGAAAATGTAAAAAAAAAAAATCTCATACTTCACTTTGTTCTTATGCAAAATGCAGCAGCACCATGGGTTTTAGATGCAAGATTAATGCAAAGTAATGATGATATTTTGTTGCCAGGTATAAACAGTAGGATTTGTGGAAAAGTAAGTTATAATATGGATTTATGTTGGAATTGCTGTCATAATGACGTCATTGCCAAATTTGCACAGTTGGTCATAACATTATACATTATTGAATCTGTAAAACATCCATCCATACTAATATTATAAATGCGAAAGTGTGTCTGTCTGTCTGTTACCTCTTCACGCTTAAACCGCTGAATCGATTTTAATGAAATTTGGCATGGAGATAGTTTAAGATCCGAGGAAGGATAGTTTTCATCCTGGAAATTATCCCTAAAAGGAAAGTGAGTAAGTAATTCATGATGACATTAATGACCCTGTAGAAAATGTAATGATTAAACCAAAAGCACAATTGCTCTTGCATTTGCTTAGGCGCTCTTTTATTAATTAAGGTGATTAGGTGGATATCTATTGTGTTGTACGAGGTTGCTTCCAAGTTCCACGCGGACGTAGTCGCGGGCAAAAGCTAGTATTATATAAAATAGGAATATACGAGTAATATAGGAACTGAAACATAGTATCAGATATATATATGGATTCACTTTTAGCCCACCTGAAAAATCATAATGCCGTAAAATTAAGCTGTTAAAATAGCCTTTTCATTTTATTCGGGTGTTGCTCGCTCATATGAGGTCAAGATTTGAGCCTCTCTGATTTTATCCGAACCCTAAGGACTCTAAAGGCTGATTTAGACAAAGACAATTTTGAGACGCCTAAATTACGGCGCCTCGAAAAGGCACCGTATAAACACTTTCCGCGCCATTTTTTCGCGGCATGCCAGCGCTGGCGCGGAATAGAACACGGGCCTATTTTTCGGCGCCAGTGACCCCCCCTCCGCGTCTCTCGCTGCCACTAATGACTGGTACTGAAAAAAAGCACTGTGTAAACACGACTGGCGGCGAGATTTAGGCGGCTGAACATAGTCATTGTGTAAACGGTCGGAGGTGTGCTGTGCGGTAATCACTGGCGCCGTAATTTAGGCGTCTCAAAATTGTCATCGTCTAAATCAGCCTTAAAAGTATATAAATAGTACCAGCTGATGAACGATGGCCATGATGGCGTCCTTGGCCTGGTGCGCCTTGTCCTCGTAACCCTGGATGGTGATGACGTCATCGTCGGGCTCCCCGCGCTTCGGCAGGTTGATCTGCACGCCGTAGTCGGTGCGGATCTTCGTGATCACGACACCGCCTTTACCGATCACGAGCGGGTGGTATTCGGGGTCCACTTTGAACTTCAGCTCGTAAGACCTGTCGATAATTTATTCTTAACCCTTTGAGCGCCGAGCGGCAAAGCAATTCACCTTGCCACTGACGCCAAACCAAAAAAAAAAGTGCTCCAAAATCAACAGAGGTTGAAAAACACATATAGTGGTTTGAATTAGCATGTTTTTGACCACTGAAATTTTTGACGTCAATAGGCGTCGGTGGCGTCAGTGGCACGAATTCCCGATGACGTGATTTGCCGTCTTTGGCGGTCAAAGGGTTAAATAAAAACTAACTTAACACATTTACACGTTGACTCTTTTGAGCGGCCAGTCTGCTAGCGAAAATAACAGAATTGAATATTGAATTGAATTATTGAATTGATATTTATTCAGTTGTCTGTCGATAGAGTATTTTTTCGAATAATAGGCCATATTGCCAAGGTAGGTAATATAGTTCATTAAACGCCTTAGCATCACAGATAATATTGACTTTAGCAGTAAAATATTAAGAAATACTTCCATAGTTACTGGATTGGAATTTAATGTAGAATCGTTTTGAAGTTGGTTAAAGACTGTCTTTTCGTCTTTTATAGTACATTTTCGCACAACATAAAAAGATTACAAAGTACAAGTCAAGAGCATTATGCAGAACATTCCATTATATTATACGGTCCTAATCCATATGTATGAGGGCGATGACGACACTCGCAATGTGACGTCTACTTAAAACAAATGTTTGTCTCGACGCGCAATTACTCGTTACGAGGCGCCGTTAGCAACACATAACAAGTATTATCGTATATTTTTACCTAAAGTACGCAATTTGTAAACGAATTCTTTGATTTTAGGAAGAATACTTTGGTTAACGACCGCAGCATATAAAGTGATACTGAACTTACGCATAATTTTTAGTTTACAGATATTTTTCAGGAAAACGCGTAGGAAAACTAAACGCAACCAATTTATGTCCTAAGTTAAAATGTAATAGAAATAATTTTCATATCAGTAGGAAAATTACCGCGGATCTATAAACACATTTTTCATTTCTCATTTCATGTCGAACAGTACTAATTTTAAACAACAACAGGGTTTATCCTCGTTGTAATGACAGACATTTCATTGAATGTTATTTCTTTCGCATTTATTCTCTTAAACCGTTAACATTATGATTATTTGTAGCATAAAAAAAAATGTGATTGGCGTTTATACTTTTTAAAATATAGTGTTATAGACGACATGAAAAAATATCTTCGAAGCATTCTACATATGGAGAGAAGTATGTGAAATTATGACAAATATAAGGTTTATCTCAACTATCTCATGCAGCTGTATGTTCAGGGCTATTTATTTATACTTAGACGACGACATAGACGACGCGGTTGGCGCAGTGGTTATGCAACCGCCTACTGAGCCGACGGTCCCGGGTTCGAATCCCGGCAAGGGCAAATATTTGTGTGATGAACACGAATATTTGTGCCTGGGTCATGGGTGTTCTATGTATTTAAGTATTTATTTATCTATATAAGTATGTATATCGTCGCCTAGTACCCATAACACAAGCCTTCTTGAGCTTAATTTGGGATTAGGTTGATTTGTGTGAGGTGGTCTGATATTTATTATTATATTTATTATTTATTATACTTATGTTCAGTTCACTCACCTTAAAGCCCTATCTTCCTTTTCTTTCTCCATCTCGACTATCTTCTCGGCAAGCGCTTCTTTCGCCTTTTCTACATTCGTTGGCGTTCCGGTTACCTGTATTGAAATTATTTTAAGTTTAGTATACACGTGTTTTGTTAAGTCGCCTTAACTAACACGAATGCTTGACGCATTCATAGAAACCTACCTAATTATTTAAGTTGGATTTGAGAAATATTCTTAATTTTTACAGGTATATTGAATCGACGAATATTGTATCAACGGCTATGAATGGACCTTTATGTTTAACTCAACCGAACGGATAACCCCAACATGCCGTCTGGTAATTCATCAAACCCGTAACTATTTTTATTTTTCAATTTATTTATAATTAAAATTAAGTAATTTATAATTGTCACAGTTTCTTAATAAGTAACCGGCGCGAGAAACAGAGTTTTCAATTTGTTGGAGCGCCGGCCGCCCGCAGTATACGACATACCGCCCGGTTTTCTAGCAAGTAAACCCTTTATTTACGAGTAAGTGTGATAAAATTACTTACCACCCTAGGGCGTAATTTACGACTTACCGCCCGGTTTCCTAGCAAGTAAACCCTTGATTTACGAGCAAATGTGATGAAAAATATATAACGGTTTATAACATACCTTAACAATATCAGAAGGCTCGTCGTTGGGCGGCAGCAGTAGGTGGACATCATAGGTCTGCATGAGCTCTCTCCTCTTCTGGCCGGCCAGCAGTCTGTGCAGCTCGTTCGGGACCTCCACGTCGATGGTGATAGGCACCTGACACAAGAAACGTCCCTTTAATATTGTAATTGCTTATGCATAGAAGTACTGGAGGATACATACTTACTCATCACATATTTGAAAATATCTTCCAACTTTGCTTACATGTTATGACATCATATTCGTAAAATATAAATTATTGTAATAAAATTCAGCAAGGTTATAAACATGATAGTCCTAATATTAAAATTAGATTAATTTTTATTGTCCCAAATACAATAAAAATTAATCGACACTATCCACTAACTATAATTTTCGAAACATACTACAATAATTTTCGCCTATTAAAGTATTTACAATTTCTCATATTATAAAGGCGAAAGTTTGTGAGTCTGTCAATGTGTTGGTATGTTTGTTAATTCGATCTTTACGCTCAAACGGCTTGACCAATATTGATATTTTTTTTATGAAGGTAGCTGACACCCTGTATGAACACATAGACTAATTTTTTGCCAAAAAAAAATGTAGCGTTCCCGTGGGGTGGCCGGGTAACACCGCGTGGCATAGCTCCGAAAAATTACATCATTTTATCTATTTCAAACAGTATGAATAAGAAATTAAGAACAAACTGTTTAAACATGAAATAGGATTTATTTCGGGGCAATAGCATAATCTATAATGGTGGTAAACATTACTTACAAAACGTATCGTGCCGTGCTTTGGATCACAATACTTAATTTAGTGCCCCTTATCAATCACGTAAAATTAAATTCATTGTTTACGTTAATTACTCATGATTATTAATGAACGAATACGTTTGAAGGTACATTACTATTTAAGCAAATAACTTTAAAAATCGTGTTGTTAAGTAATGATTGTATCTATTAGGTATATCCATTTGCTAATTTTAGGGTTTTTTTCGTATAGCCTCAAATAACGTAACCCGATAAAGTACGAACAACAAAATTGAAATTCAGATAATATAAATAGTAGATTGTTAAACAAGGCCTGAAAGACACCCATGAGTCATTTTCAAAATACATGTACATAGTCAAAGGCTTAATAAAAACAAAATTACTATCGCTTCTTTTCTGTGACGAAAGTTACTCATACAAAATATATGGGTAACTATCGTAACACAATGGAATCAATTTTGTTTTAATTAAAGCCATTAACTACGTACATGTATTATGAAAATGACTCTCATTTCTTTCGAGTAATTTTGGCGCTCGAGCGGAGTGAGAGCGCCAATAGTTCGAGAGTGAAATTTGCGCCTTTTATTCCGAGTTGAACATACTACCTTTCATTTAGAATATGAGGAATGAAATCAAAAGCTATAATAGAATAACATATTTTTGAACACGCAACTATGGTTGATGTTTATTTTTAATCTGTATATGCGAATCAGGGTACGGGACATTGGATTAACCAATCAGTCTGCGTTTAAAAAAAAACCTATTTTAGTTCTCTATGAACCTTCTATGGAATAGGTACGGTTCTTTTTAATGCAATATTAGTGTAACTAACTTAAGAATTAACATTTTTTAATTTGGAATCACAGTAATCAGCTTGTTTAAAAAAAATGGATGTCGTATTACTTAATGGCTGTACAAGTTCGTCAGTCGGTCGTCGTTAGGCCGGTTAGTTATAGGTATATGGAATCCTAATTGTATATGATGGTTTTTTTAACGCAGTAAAAAGCAACAGAAAGCTCATTTGTAATCTGGATAGCGACATTGGCTACTTTTTATCTCAGTAATACATAGTTTCCAAGAGATAAGATAAAAGTTTGCAAAAACTACTGATAAGTAAAACCAAGTACGAGGTTATCCGCGTTACAACCGTAATCTGCATGTACGAATATAAACATCAAATAAACACTACTTCCAATTATTCCTTTGGAACATGTAACATGTTCTCAATTTATCAGTGTCCAAGGGAACCAATCTTTCGTGTAGAAATGATAGTTTTATTGAGCGGTAAATTTATAAAGTGTCTGTCAATATCGTACTTCGTCTTTCAATATGGAAAAATCTCATTAAGGGGCTCCCTACAGAAATCAGCCAATTTGATGATTTTTACATCGTATCTAGTTTGTGGATTATAGAGTTATAATGTCCTATTTAATATATATTGTAGTATGGTCTATGCTTAACACTTTGTAGTGACTCGAATTTTGAATTAATGACTGTGTATTTTATAAAAAAATATTCGGTGAAGGACCAAAAATACACTAATCTCGTTTCTACTTTCATCCCCGGTGTATATGTAGAAAATATCTTACATTTTATTGTTCTAAACCATATTCCACAAAATTTGTTGTGAAGCTTTTTCTATTTTTCTCAATACTTTTCGAGAAAAACGCAAAAAACCGTTTCCACAACTTTTTCCCCGAAAAAATCGTAAACTTTGACGGCCTGTATCTCAAAGTCAGTGACATGTGAAAGGTACTTGATACGGTATTTTGTTGTGGAAAAACTACGTGATTAGTTATTTATAATATGGGAAAATCTATCGCAACAGATCGAAGGTCATTGAGAGCGGGGAGCCCCTTAAGACTTTACCCCTCGTACGCTTAAACACGGATCTGTGCGGGACGTTTGAATCTGACATCGCACACTAGGGGATTATGTATCCGCGATTAAGGGGACTATATTCTGTAAATATATGAAAATGAAAATGAGATATCCCAAACACCATTCAAGGTGCCTAAAGTAAGGGATACTAATCAACCCGGGTTGAATGTTTAAAGGGATTTCGCGTCGTTCCACGGGCATTCGTTAGTGATTATAGACAGTAGTCCGACGCTGCCCTTATTCTGTTCCCGGCTAAGAGGAATGCATAAACGCATTTCCCCAACATTGAAAGAGGCTGTTTTAGGAATTACCAATTCTATATGACTAAGAGTATACTTATACGGTCTTGGCGGTTTAAACAGGTTTTAATAGCCAGCTCAGTCTGGCCCTCCGGCGATGATGAAAATTGCCATTAGGGTTGTCACAGTTGCGCACAGGAATATCAGTCTTCTCATCGCGACTTGCTCCATTTCGACCGTAATGGGACGAAATAGGTTGTTTTTTTTTTTTTTTTAATCTTTATTAATTAGAAAGGGGTTTTGTCACACAGTGACTATGTCACCCCCGTTGAGATAAATAGGTTGTTAGTAATCTTTGCAGATGGCCTGAGGGGTGCCAGTACACCGCCGTGCCCCATTGCCAACCGATTAAGTGCAGTATTCGCGTCTATTTTATTTAGTAATCTGAAAGTAATGCTTGCAGTGTCTCACCTGTTCCAGCAGAGCCTTCTTAGCAGCCTCACAGTTCTCTGGTCGTCCAGTGATGCGAATGACATCATTAGCGGCGGATTCCACGTCGTCACCGTTGCGCACGGGAATGTCAGCTCCTTCAGCCGTATCGCGTTCGGGGAATTTGATTTGCACGTCGAATTCGGCCGTGATGTCCTTCACCTTGGAGCCACGCGCGCCCATCACGGTGCGGTGGTGTTTTTGAGGGATCACGCATTCAATTGTCACCTAATAAGAGCATTTTATGAGAAAACGTGTGGTATGTTGGCTCGGAGAGGACTCAATGCCATTGGGCGTTCTCTACCAGTCAACCATTGGGGGAAAGGAGATAAGTTGTGGGCGGTGTAACTAACTTAAAAAGGACTAAAAAGCCTAAACAGATATGCTATGATTTCTCCATTCTACTTAAGTTTTTGAAAATGAAGTTGTACGAGGCAACCCTGTCGGGGCTCACTTAATCTGGAGGGAAAGGCGGTCGCATACGCGGTTTCCTCATTGATTCTTATTATTATCATTGATTGATGGTCCTAGGCACCTCTATAGAGGACTCAATGCCATTGGGCGTTCTCTACCAGTCAACCATTGGGGGAAAGGAGATAAGTTGTGGGCGGTGTAACTAACTTAAAAAGGACTAAAAAACCTAAACAGATATGCTATGATTTCTCCATTCTACTTAAGTTTTTGAAAATGATGTTGTATGGGGCAACCCTGTCGGGGCTGACTTAATCTGGAGGGAAAGGCGGTTGCATACGCGGTTTCCTCATTGATTATTATCATTGATTGATGGTCCTAGGCACCTCTATACATTCCTTAGGCCCCTTTAACACGACGCGTTGGCGCGTGGAGTTGCGTCCTACGGACCACGAAGTCTATTTGGCCACCAAAAACTAACCTTAGCTTCCAAATCCTCGATGATCTCGTTGATCCTGGTCTTAGCCGCCTCTATGCAGTCCTTGGGCCCCTTGAGCACGACGCGGTCGCTGTTGACGCCCTGGCGCGGGAAGGATATCTGGACGCCGCCGCAATCGTCGGCGATGCGGCGCAGAACTTCCCCACGACGGGCGACGAAGTGCCGGTGGTGGCGCGGCGCGACCGCCATCTCGCTCTCTGAAACGTTGCTGATTTCCGCAACGGCGACTTCGAGTTGTTTGCGCGCGGCTTCCACCTGCTCTTCGCGGCCTGTGAAAGAGAAATGGCACAGTTTTAGTGAGTCGGTTAGTTATCCAGAACCCACATCGATCGGAATGGGTATCACAATTTTTATTGCGAAGTCTGGTCCAGTGACATCCCCATACTCCGGTCGGCGTTGCGAAGTTTTTATACAAAAAAATGCGTATTTATAAATAAATAAATATCAGATAACCTCACACAAATCGATCTAATTCCAAATTAAGCTCAAGAAGACTTGTGTCATGAGCTTATGGGTACTAGACGACGATATCTGAATACAATACATGAAGACGATATATGAAGGTATTAATTTAAATTATATATAATACTTGACATTGGAGCAAACAGGGACACTCTTTTGAAAGTGACCCACATTGGAGGAGATATCCTTTATACACAAATACAAATACTCTTTATTGCACACCTCCAACATCAAGGAATATACAACACAGCATGAGATACATTCAAATAACAGGCAGAGGTAAACAACAGGCAGTTTTATCGCTAAATAGCGATCTCTTCCAGACAACCTGTAGGTAGCGGAGTAGTTGAAAATTAATGTTTGAAATTAGTAGGTGGTGCATAATAATAAAAGGACATATTATAAAAGGACATATTGGATAATAGAACTAAATGAAATCTAAAAATTCCTTTCGGTAGCGATTTCCAAATTACTAGTGATTGTGAATTCGGCAAGAGCATCAAATCACCAAAATCGTGAACTATACAGACCGATGATGAAAATGGCCTCCTTGTCCTCGTCCTTGTCGGTGGGGAAGATGATGCGCGCGCCGGTGTGCTCGCGGATCTTCCTGATGTTGGCGCCGCTCTTGCCGATGAGGAACTTGTGGTGCTCGGCGCGCGCGCGCACCGTGGCCGTGTGCGACGTCAGCTCGCGCTCCGACGCGTGCGCCAGCAGCTGCGCGCGCGCCTTCTCCACGTCCTCGCCCGGGCCCTGCGTGACGACAATCGATTTTTAGGGTTCCGTACCCAAAGGGTAAAAGCGGGACCCTATTAATGAGACTTCGCTGTCCGTCCGTCTGTCACCAGGCTGTATCTCAAGAGCGGTGATAGCTAGACAGTTGAAATTTTCACAGATGATGTATTTCTATTGCCGCTATAACAACATCATCCTCCTCGCCTTTGTCCCATTTTTTGAGAATGAATTCTCAATCGGGGTCGGCTACCTAAATCCCAAGATGTGGCGTAGGCACTAGTTTTTACGCAAGCGACTGCCATCTGACCTTCCAACCCAGAGGGGAAACTAGGCCTTATTGTGCTTAGGTGGTTTCCTCACGATGTTTTCCTTCACCGAAAAGCGAGTGGTAAATATCAAATGACATTCCGTACATAAGTTCCGAAAAACTCATTGGTACGGGCCGGGTTCGAACCCGCGACCTCCGGATTGAAAGTCGCATTCCCTAACCACTAGGCTACCACCACTTACCCGCTTACCGCTATAACAACAAATACTAAAAATAAAATAAAATAAATATTTAAGGGGGGCTCCCATACAACAAACGGGTTAGTTGCGTTAACTTTGCACCTCATTTGTATGGGGCGCTATACATACCAGGTGCAAACTTAACTTAACCACTTAAGGATGAAAAGTGTTTGTACGGAACCCTCGGTGCGCGAGTCCGACTCGCACTTGCCCAATTTTTAGTAACACTTAGTCTCGCAACCTTTACCTTCAACTATGGACTAATAAATAATTCTAAATATTGTCATTGATAGTCTATCAATCAATAACTACACAAAGTAATGTTGCATCGACCGTTGTAAACATGGCAAGATCTTCGTCCCATACATTTCATTTTGGACCTCATATACGCGTCAGAATGTTGTAGAAATTTTTCATTATGATTTTATGTATCCGTGATTAACGCGACTATTTTCTGTCTATGTATGCGCAGCAATTGTCATATTCATATCCCGATCACCATTAAGGGTGGCTAAACTAAGGGATACTAATCGAACACACCAGCGTCTTCGTTATATTAAGATTAGAAGCTTTCTATTGTAAACTACTTACTTGTGGCCGTTTTTTTAAAAGATTTTCGAGAAGTTTTTCATATAGATGTCATAAGATTGGGTTAGGTTAGGTTTATTTACCTTAATGACCACTTTGTCACTGTCACTATCCGCAGCCGGGAACTTGATGAGCACACCCCCGCACTCCTCCATGATGGAGTGAATAAGCTTGCCACCGGCTCCTATGAGCGAGTTGTAGTACTTGGGCGGGATGGTCACCTCCTCGGTCACGACGTTGGCCTTCTCGTTGTGGATCTGTTGGATCTTCTTCACGGCCTCTTCTACGTTCTCTCGCTTGCCGCGTACCGTGATGACGTCACTGTGAAATACCGGACGTTACTATTTAGCACAGACCACCCCCACTAGACGGAGCATGTAAGGCACATGTAAGGCGACCCGCGCGCACCAACGATATGGAACGGCAGAACATTAAAGTATCAACACGGCGGCCACCGTTTAGTTGCGTCCATGTTTATGAGGTCTCTCTACACCACTTAACATTACAATTTACCATGTTATTTATTTAATTTCTTTTTTCGTTGACGTACGCATGGATCATAAACAAGGACGCAACTAAACGGTGGCCGCCGTGTTGATACTTTAATGTTCTGCCGTACCATATCGTTGGTGCGCGCGGGTCGCCTTACATGCTCCGTCTAGTGGAGGTTGTCTGTGCTATTTAGAGGTTCGGTAGGTCAAGGCTGTACGACGAATAGTTGCATATTTGGGTACCAGGAACGTACCTACACATCTACGTTACTATAGGAATCTAGCAATGTTCCTGCTAGCTTTCGATGATTTTGAAAGAAATAAAGTAGTTATCGCGTGCGCAGCGTATTATATCGCGATCTATTACCGGATGTACACAATATTTCTGTGAACATTCACAGAAATATTAGACAAACAGTTTTTTTTTTTTTTTGTTAACAGACAATAAGACCGCTTTTATAAATGTGGATAATCCTGTACCTGTCATCGCCCTCAGCGGGCAGGTCGATGGCTGTTTGCGTCTCATCCCGAATCTTCCTCAGGTTCGCGCCACCCTTGCCGATGATGAACTTGTGGAATTGTTTGAAGATGGGCACTTCTTGAACGTATGATGACTCGGCAATTTCTTTGATAATCTTGTTTAGATGCTTCTCACACTTCTCGATGTCTTCCTGGGGACCTCTCAGTTTGATCGGACTCCTCTTCTGGCCTTGGTCGGGAAGAGTGATCAGCACACGTTCGAATTTCTCGCGAATCTCTTTAATCTTATCTCCTCTTACTCCAATAAGGGATTTGATATACCTATGGTCAACGTAGACCTCTTTCGATCTTTCGTTCTCTAATTTCATAACCATTTCTCTTAACTTTATTTCAGCGTCAGCGACCCCTTGGTGGTTGCCTTCGATGCGAATCACATTGTTTCCTTCATTTTCAATAATATTAATAACTACACCAGTCTCATCCTTCAGTCTGTTAACTGAAATTAAATATAACATGATTATTATTTAAATTAACAAGATGACGGCAATTTTTACATCTACCTGCGACATTAATTTAGGTCCAGATTTTTTTTTCTTAAACCCATTCAAGGCGCATGATGACATTGATGACTGATAGGATGTTTATAACCCATTATAGTCTCTGCGAATTTTGGATCCAAGGGTATCAAATGGGCTAAGATGAGGTGACCTCATCACGGTATTTATTTAGTAGTCAATGGGTGCATTATAAAATCAGGAATATTTAAAGTAGTGTTTTTATGGAGTTACAATTAGTCGTCATTATGATTTTATTCTACTTACTGTTAGCCCCACTTTTGCCAATAATGTGTTTGAAGAATTTGGGATCGACAGAGAGTTCCACATACGTAAGAGTAGCGATTAAATTCTTGACAAAGTCATTCAGTTCCACCTGAGCGCGTTCCACTTCTTCTGGTGGTCCGTCAATCTTAACCTTATCTTCGGAATGCGTAATATCAATATGCACCTATAAATAAACAGTAAGATATGAAACAATTTGCTGACAAAAAATTTAAGTCAGAATCAATTGCATGTTAATCAAAATGATAAACTGACCTTTGAGAAGTCCTGAGTAATCTTTTTAATGTTAGAGCCGTTCTTTCCGATAATGTATTTGTGTATCCATGTGGGAGCGTCAACGGTTGCTGTTTTCACAGAGTTAGCTTTTTCACACACCTTCGATAAAGCTGCGAAAGTAAATTTTTAATTATTTTAACTTTTATAAGGAATACATTATATACTACAGATAAATATAATGAATTTAAATTCTGTGCCACGTTTTATTATTTGCGATAATATTTGTCACTTACATACCTATGGACAGAAACAACTAAGCAAGCAATTCAAAATTTAAAACATATTATGCACGCTGCAATTGATGGGTAAGATAAGTAACATATTATCGATCTTTTGAGATCTCCTCGTTTTTGCTTTTCGATCATGTACGCAACGCAGCAAAGAAACATGACTTCCATAATTATGCCCTCCATAATATGTATAGAAGGGTACCTATCTGAAACACTAATTTTTGTTTCCCATTTGTAATGTTTCGCCAAATTGTTATTTTCTCACAAGCCATTTTTTTCTGAAACTGCTGAATTTTTCAGAATAATTATAAAACGAACCTAACTTAACCGGTTATTAAAAACGATTTTTATAAAATCGACGAGCTTTGACGAACGACCATAGCTGTTTAGGGTTTCTTTTAATTCCCTCCTGAACAATTTGTAAATAGTCCTCCCAGCATTTTTCCTGAACACGTTTCTGGCGTTTACGCAATAAAGAAAAATCATCGTAGTCCAGTGGGTTCCCGTATCTTTTCCACCTTGAATGCATTTTGTCTTTTTCCTTAATTATTTTAATCAAACTCGAACTGAACCATGTCGGGTATTTACCTTTGTGAGTACGCGTGTCTAAGGGAACATATTTGGTAATTATTTCATTAAGAATATTATAAAATTTAGTGAGTGCTGTGTCCATCGACTCTTCAGCAAAACACAAATTCCAATCTATGTTATTAAGATGACCGTTTATAGCATGATAATCGCCCTTACGAAATCTAAACATCGGGCGGGGAACTTCCTTCATTGGAGCAGAGAAAATATCACAAATATTAATTTCAAGTGGTGGGTGATGCGTGTCTTCCTTAACGAGCGGGAAGTTTGAGTTGGATACATCAACAGCGAAGTTAGAGAATATTAAATCTAGTGTGTTATTACTTTCATTTTTTGAGTAGTTGAATTGCTCTAAGTTTGCAAGAAAGAATGTTTCAACGAGTCTAAAGGCTGCATTCTGAACTTCTACTGGTCCACACCGTTCAAATACGGGAGTAGTATTAAGATTCCATATAATATGCGGGAGATTAAAATCGCCAGCCACAAATAAAAAAGAGTTAGGCGACTCAGATATCACCTTTTTAAATAAACAATTAAAGTTTGTTATATGTTGGGTTAGCGAAGGGCCAGGAGGCGCGTAAACTGAACACATATGCAGATCCCGGTTAGACGTCACTGGAGCCCTAGGATCGCAACGCGAGCGCAACGATTCAGCAGGAATGGTAACCCACAGACATTCGGTACCAGGACTTGCCCAGGTGGAATGATTGCGCGCGCCCAAAGTTCGCAGAACTAAAATCATTACACCACCACCGTCGGCCTTACCGCTTAATGCTCTGTCCCTGTCCAATCTAAAAACATCGTATCTACTATCACATAATTCTGTATCCAAAACACCATCAAAAAGCCAAGTTTCAGTGATGACAATTACGTCATAACTATTATTCAAAATGTTTTGATAAAATTGGTGCGTTTTTGACCGTAAGCCGCGAGTATTTTGATAAAAAAAATTTAGATTTGCTAAGAAAGTAATAATTCAATATAAACAATCAGATATAATATGAACCGATTATAAATAAAAGTAAATTCCTTCAGCAAATTAGCAGAATGCATTGACTGACCTTTGACCTTCACTTTGAGAGCAAAACACTCGGAGTGAATATTCCTTTTCCCCTGTATTGTGTAAATGTGTGTGTAAATGTGTGCAAAATGTGTAAAGAGCGCGTTAACACTACGACCGAGCATAATAAAACAGAAAAACATTAACAAAAATAACTTATTAAATAGCATCAACACAAGCTTAGACAATTTTGCGAAAGTCCGAGGAAGAGCGAATATGAATCAACGGAGCCTGATCTGCTTTACGTGCGTATATGTTACAGTTTTTTACCCACACGTACTCGTAACCTTTAGTCGTACATATGTTTTTACACTCCTTAAGCAATTTTTTGTTAGCCGGGGTAAGATGGTCATGCACGAACACTTTGACGGAGTCTCCGCTAAAACCGATATTATCCGTCTTGACACCGCGGGTTCTTCGTAGACCGGAGAGAATATTATCTTTCAGCTGGCGCTGCCTCAACTTGATTATAATATTTTTTGGCCGGCCGTCTTGCGCGCGGGCGGGCTGAACTCGGTGTACAAATTCGATGTCAGTCGGTAGTAAGGTGACCCCAGCGTGCGTAGCGATCTTGGTCGCAATACTGGTCAGTGATTCGTCCGCCAGCTCGGGTACACCAGAAATCTCTAAATTGTTCATACGCTGCCATTGTTGATGCGCACCGAAGTCGTTCTCGAGTTGAATCACACGTTGTTGTGAGGCGTTGAGCTTTTCCTCCAGATCTTGGATTATGAAAATTTTGCGAAATGTAACAGATGGGAAACAATGTTTCGGACTTGAGATAGGATACCGAAGGTCACATTTGTTGGGCGAGTTCTCGGTAATTACTCACCAAGGCCGATCTTGTTGTGCGGTCCGTGCAGCGTGATGGTGCCGGTGGGCGAGTCGGGCGGCGGCATCTCCACGGAGACGCCGGTTTCTTTAAGTAGACTCACCAAGGCCGATCTTGTTGTGCGGTCCGTGCAGCGTGATGGTGCCGGTGGGCGAGTCGGGCGGCGGCATCTCCACGGAGACGCCGGTTTCTTTAAGCAGACTCACCGAGGCCGATCTTGTTGTGCGGTCCGTGCAGCGTGATGGTGCCGGTGGGCGAGTCGGGCGGCGGCATCTCCACGGAGACGCCGGTTTCTTTAAGCAGACTCACCGAGGCCGATCTTGTTGTGCGGTCCGTGCAGCGTGATGGTGCCGGTGGGCGAGTCGGGCGGCGGCATCTCCACGGAGACGCCGGTTTCTTTAAGCAGACTCACCGAGGCCGATCTTGTTGTGCGGTCCGTGCAGCGTGATGGTGCCGGTGGGCGAGTCGGGCGGCGGCATCTCCACGGAGACGCCGGTTTCTTTAAGCAGACTCACCGAGGCCGATCTTGTTGTGCGGTCCGTGCAGCGTGATGGTGCCGGTGGGCGAGTCGGGCGGCGGCATCTCCACGGAGACGCCGGTTTCTTTAAGCAGACTCACCGAGGCCGATCTTGTTGTGCGGTCCGTGCAGCGTGATGGTGCCGGTGGGCGAGTCGGGCGGCGGCATCTCCACGGAGACGCCGGTTTCTTTAAGCAGACTCACCGAGGCCGATCTTGTTGTGCGGTCCGTGCAGCGTGATGGTGCCGGTGGGCGAGTCGGGCGGCGGCATCTCCACGGAGACGCCGGTTTCTTTAAGCAGACTCACCGAGGCCGATCTTGTTGTGCGGTCCGTGCAGCGTGATGGTGCCGGTGGGCGAGTCGGGCGGCGGCATCTCCACGGAGACGCCGGTTTCTTTAAGCAGACTCACCGAGGCCGATCTTGTTGTGCGGTCCGTGCAGCGTGATGGTGCCGGTGGGCGAGTCGGGCGGCGGCATCTCCACGGAGACGCCGGTTTCTTTAAGCAGACTCACCGAGGCCGATCTTGTTGTGCGGTCCGTGCAGCGTGATGGTGCCGGTGGGCGAGTCGGGCGGCGGCATCTCCACGGACACGCCGGTCTCTTTAAGCAGACTCACCGAGGCCGATCTTGTTGTGCGGTCCGTGCAGCGTGATGGTGCCGGTGGGCGAGTCGGGCGGCGGCATCTCCACGGAGACGCCGGTCTCTTTAAGTAGACTCACCAAGGCCGATCTTGTTGTGCGGTCCGTGCAGCGTGATGGTGCCGGTGGGCGAGTCGGGCGGCGGCATCTCCACGGAGACGCCGGTCTCTTTAAGTAGACTCACCAAGGCCGATCTTGTTGTGCGGTCCGTGCAGCGTGATGGTGCCGGTGGGCGAGTCGGGCGGCGGCATCTCCACGGAGACGCCGGTCTCTTTAAGTAGACTCACCAAGGCCGATCTTGTTGTGCGGTCCGTGCAGCGTGATGGTGCCGGTGGGCGAGTCGGGCGGCGGCATCTCCACGGAGACGCCGGTCTCTTTAAGTAGACTCACCAAGGCCGATCTTGTTGTGCGGTCCGTGCAGCGTGATGGTGCCGGTGGGCGAGTCGGGCGGCGGCATCTCCACGGAGACGCCGGTCTCTTTAAGTAGACTCACCAAGGCCGATCTTGTTGTGCGGTCCGTGCAGCGTGATGGTGCCGGTGGGCGAGTCGGGCGGCGGCATCTCCACGGAGACGCCGGTCTCTTTAAGTAGACTCACCAAGGCCGATCTTGTTGTGCGGTCCGTGCAGCGTGATGGTGCCGGTGGGCGAGTCGGGCGGCGGCATCTCCACGGAGACGCCGGTCTCTTTAAGTAGACTCACCAAGGCCGATCTTGTTGTGCGGTCCGTGCAGCGTGATGGTGCCGGTGGGCGAGTCGGGCGGCGGCATCTCCACGGAGACGCCGGTTTCTTTAAGGATCTCCTGGATGGTGGTGCCGCGGGCGCCGATCACGTACTTGTGCTGAGACTTCGGCACTTCTACGCGAACAGTGGAGCACTTCTTGGCCTGTCATAAGTATAGAAAAAGCATTAGTATAAGGGCTGGAAATTATAGATTAGCTGACTTTTTATGTAATAAAAATGGATGAACGAGAAAATAGGTAATAACAATAACCTAAAATCTGGTATAAAGTGATCAGATTTTACTGTAATGGTCATTTGCGGCAGTTGCGTCAGTAAATAAATGCAAATTAAATCATATTAGGCCAAATTATTATTTTTAATTCACTACACAAAGTTTGTCCGTTTGTCAAAATTCGTAACCTTCATACATTGTATTCCACGTGTCTTATTATTTACACAGCTTTATGATATAGTGGCGTCGCAACGTTGTTGTTATTACTGGTGGCGCCAGACTTCTCATAGCACGTAAGGACGTTAGAGAGCTATGGAGCCGATATTAACATTAAATTGTAATAGGAACATACTTATCCTCATAAGTGTATTTAATTCGCAATTTTAATTTTGTTGTGAAGGAGAAAGTCACAAGAATATATGTACAAAGACCTGATATGTGTAGGCACTGTCTTTTTTTTCATCAGAGTATATTGGGTTTAATATTGATCAAATATTCAGTCATGACTAAAAAGGGCATAAAAAGTCGCCTAGTTATTACATTTATTTTTCCTTGTTCTCTTCTCTTCATCTATTATTAAATGTCTTATTTAATTTGTTAAAACAATCGTGATGACATGTATTTCGCTAGCGTGTCTTCTCTCGTAAGAAAGAAAACTTTCCACACAGACACAACGCTACGATGATTTATTTTTTAACCGAATTCAAAAAAGGAGGAGGTCCTATGTTTCACTGATGTATTATTTGTAATAGTTTATTATATATAAATTTAATAATCGGCTGTTTGGCGACTCAGCCTTCTCTTTACTCCTCCGCGCGCAATTATGAACAGAACTCATACGTTACATACGTTCGTTACGAACTAGGTTACACACGTGTTGGAGTAGTAGGGCCTCGTGCAGGGTCCGTCCGGATTGTTACTACCGTCTTGCCTGCTAACCCACCGCCAAACAGCAATGTTCGCATTGTTGTGTTCCGGTGTGGGGGTAAGATAGCCGGTGAAATTACTAGCATAGAGGCATTCTATCTTCGTCCTCCGGGTAGGCAAGCACTTGTGACTCCTCTGGTGTTGCAGGTGTTTATGGGCGACGGTAATCGCTTTCCATCAGGCGATACGTTTGCTCGTTTGCCCCCTATGACATAAAAAAAAAAAAAAAAAAAAAAAAAGTACCATATCCTCATGGATCTGCTCGATCTGCGCCTTGGCAGCGAGCACGCCGTTCTTCTCTCCCGCCACAACGATCTCCTCGCTCTGGGCGGAGGCGGGCGGGATGTGTATGCGCGCGCCGGTCTCGGCGGTCAGCGCGGCGACGCGCTCGCCGTACGGGCCCTGGATGAACGGGTGGTATATCTTCGGCACGGTGATCCTTTCAAAGGCTTTGCGTGACTGTCAACAAACATCTATTATTAGAATAAGTTTCTCGTCAAAGTCATCTATTTTTAGAAGTACTTTTCTTTGGATATCCATCAAATACTCACTAAGACGATTCTAAAGAGCCCAAGCTCGGTAGGATTGCTTTTTCTATTATAGAGTTCCTATGGCCACCTTCCGGCTCCATCATCAGATCAGCCCCATGGTACCATATTATTATATTGTCATCAAATTTAAGTAAGTATGCAAAATTTCAGCTCAATCGGTTGACGATATCTGCTTCAAAATTGAGTTGCAAGATTTCACCCGAACAAACATACTTTAAACATACCATGCAAGCTAAATAAAAGCTTGTAAAATGGCTATTACATTTTATTATAAAAAAATTGGCATTTTCGTCCACGAAGGACAGTCATAACACTCCCTTTTACCATTGTCCAGAAAATACGTATTCTATAACCGTCCTTTTGGTTATTCCTGTACTAGAAAAAGGACGAAATCCAAACAGGGATCGACGTAGTGTAGTAAAGGTATACATTACAACCTATGCTTGAAGAAAAAAAAATAGTTTAGATTTCAGATCGTGAAATTTAGCTTATTTCAGTCGTTTTCATCAAATAAAATCTTAGTAAAATCAATATTCCAAATATCTAAAGATTGGCCTGCAAATTGGTCAGCATCATTTTCATAATCGCGCGCGCGACGATAGCGAACGGACGTTTTTTTAGTTCAGTGTATTGAATCATTGATCCAAATTTATTTGTGTTGTTAAATGGGTACAAAATGTAATGGCTGTGAGGCCGATATTTACGATATTTTGTACATGGAGTGTTCCATAGAAACATGTAAAAAAATATACCATCTGAAATGTTTGGCGTTGACCCAGGAGAAGTTTGAGGCGCTCACTCAGGAGTACAAGGAAACTTGGACGTGTCCGGAATGTATACGTACCATCCCAAAACGAGGAAATTCCGATACACCAGTACGATCCAGCCTTATTATGAACAAAACATTCACACCCGTGACGGAGAACCGGTACGTAAACATTGAGCGCGGTAGTCAACGCAATATTGTCAATACGAATGAGTCACTGATCGAAAATGATATCAGAGAAGAGCAACGGATTTTTAGGTTGGAAATAATATCACGAATGGATGAACAAATGAAGCAGTATGCATTGCTTCATAATAGATTCATTAAAACCGAGAATGAATTGCAAGGTTTAAGAAAAATTATGGAGGTAGTTCAAGAAAAAGCTAATAAAGTGGATATGGTAGAAAAACAACTACAAGTTCTACTAGAAAAAAATGAACTTCTACAAAAATGTCTTGATGAGAAAATTTCAACGCAGATTAGTACCATGAATAATAGGGAAAGTAAAGAGCTCGTGGCATCGACATCCGCAGTACTATATGCGGACGCGGCCAAGGTAAATAAAAAGCGGGTAGTGCAAGAAAATAAAACACATACAACAGAGTGTGGGGCCACAAAACCCGCGAGTATAGTCTCGGTTGAGAAGATAGCTTCGAGCAACGAAAAAATTTGCGAAAAGGAAATGGCTGAGGCGAATCAGATACCCGAGGCGCAAGGGAAAGAACAGGATGAAGGACGCTGGAAATTAGTAAAGAATAAAAAAAGTAGATACCCTAACAGTGAAGTGAAAAGAGGCGGGAGCACTAGTGTGAACGAAATAAAAGGAATGGAAAAAAAGAAATATTTACACGTCTGGCGTTTAGAGAGGGACACCAAAGAAGAATCTTTAGAAAGTTATGTCAAAAGTATATGTGGGGCAGAAGTGCCCGTTAAAGTTGACAAAATCAAACACAAAACGGAAAGAGATTACGCCTCTTTTATTATAGGGGTCCCAGAGAGTAAATATGACATGATAACACAACAACAAATTTGGCCAGTAAACATAGAGTTTTGCGAATGGGTGTGGTTTCGTGGACCACAAAAATACAAAAATCCAGAATGACTATATATTGATATATATTATCAGAATGTACGAGGTTTACGTACAAAATTAGAGGAGTTTTATACTGGATTATCGTCATTTAACGCTGACTTGATCGCAATTACAGAAACCGGCCTAAGCGAATCGATTTATAACGCAGAAATAATCCCTCCCGGATACAGTATTACACGATGTGACCGAGCGGACGGGCGGAAGCAGGGCGGGGCGTGTCTCGTGGCCACACCGCGTCTCGAGTTGCGGCGAGTATCGCTACCGGACGAACTAAGCATTGATGATCATGTTTTTGAACTAGCAGGTGCCACAGTTTATTTACATAATAGGTTTTTGTTTTTTATGTGTGTCGTTTATATACCACCAAATAGTAGTGACAACGAATATATGTTATTGTTTAGAATCATTGAGCAATTTTGTAATAACTATAGCGAAGTACTAGTAGTAGGTGACTTTAATTTATATTCAGCGTCAACAAATATATGTAACTATTATGAGTGTTTTTTAACATATTGCGGGTTCACTCAGAGCAATGGAGTAAGTAACTGTAATGGTCGGTATTTGGATCTAGTACTGAGCACTTTAGGAGAAAGCAATGGGGTGCTGGTGCGCGCGGCGGCGGTGCCGCTCGTACCGGTTGACGTGTACCATCCTCCGCTAGAAGTGCGCGTGCGACCGTGCGCGCGCCGCGAGCGGGAGCGAGACACACAGAACGATTCGGTCTTGTATGCGCCAGAAGATTATGACACGAGGTGGAATTTTAATAAAGCCGATTTTCATTTATTGTATGCAAAAATAGCAGCCGTGGACTGGACACCTTTGTATAGCTTAGATTTAGAGAATAGTTTAAAGTATTTTTACGATAATTTTAATTCAATTATAGACCAATGTGTTCCGAAAAAAGAGAAAGTCACGGCCGCTCCAAGTACGTCTACCCCGAGTGGTATACAGGGGAGATAATTCGAGATTTAAAACTTAAAGCCAATCTACATAAAAATTACAAGATTAGTGGGTCAAAACTCGATTACGAAGCGTTTGCTCAGTGTAGGACTCGAGTTAAAAATAAAATACTACTGGCGCACGAACAGTATCGGGACCGCATACAAAGTCACATGCTAGAGGATCCTAAAGCCTTTTGGAGTTATATGAAATCAAAAAGGGGTAGTCGAAATACACAACAAATTGTTGTAAACGGGGAGGCATTGACAGGTGAACAGGCGGCTCAAGAATTCGCAACATATTTCCACTCGGTGTATAGCTCCGAAAGGCCGAGTTTAGATGTGAGTCGAGCGATAGCGGACGCGGGTGGCGAAAATGGAGCGGCGCGAGTTAATGTTGACAGGCTAGAGGTACAAGATGTGCGACGAGCGCTTAAACAGCTTAAACCGAAAAAATCGTCAGGTCCGGATGGTATCCCCCCGTACATTTTTAGGGATTGCAGAACAGTGCTAGCCGAGCCGCTGTTGCACATCTATAATCTATGCCTCAAAATGGCAGTTTTTCCAGAAAGATGGAAAGTCACCAGGGTCATACCGGTGCCCAAGGGAGGTTCGGGTAACAAGGTAGAGGAGTACCGACCTGTGGCGGTGCTGTCCACTCCAGCGAAAGTGTTTGAATCGGCTCTCCACAAGAGCATATACGGGCAAGTAAGCCTGCAGCTTACAGATGAGCAACATGGTTTTCGGCCGGCAAGAAGTACAGCCAGTAATCTGCTTAGTCACGTAGCCGATTTAATGCCTACCGTGGATAGCGGAGGCCAGGCCGATACTACATACTTTGACTTCAAAAAAGCCTTCGATTTAGTAGATAACGACGTCTTACTGAAGAAATTTGCAGGCTTTGGTTTTACCCCACATCTTCTTAACTTTTTTTCCGATTATATGAGGGATAGACAGCAGTTTGTAGAATATGTAGGATATCGGTCTAAACCATATTTTACTAGATCTGGTGTAAGTCAAGGTAGTAACTTGGGGCCTCTGGAATTTTTATTAATGATAAACGACCTGCCAGAAGTGATAAAAGATGCAAAATGTTTATTATTCGCAGATGATCTCAAGTTATCTCTCGTAATAAAAAGTGTGGAAGACTGCAAAAGATTGCAGAGGGATATAGACAGAGTGGTCCACTGGAGCAAAAACAATCTTTTGGAGTTTAACACCGCGAAGTGTATGGCAATAACCTTCTCGCGGGCACGTTCTCCGATTACACACAATTATACTGTAGACGGGAGACCTATGGTTAAGGTTACCGAAGTGAGAGATCTGGGGGTCCTTTTTACAACTGAGCTAACGTTTCGAAATCATGCCACAAATGTTTGCAAAAAAGCATTTCGAAACCTCGGTTTTGTGCTTAGAATGGCAAAGGGATTCACAAACATGAAGGCGATAACTGCGTTGTATAATGCATTAGTGAGGAGTCAGCTGGAATGCAATGCCGAAATATGGGCTCCGTACGAAGCAAAGTATAGTCTCATGCTAGAACGGATACAAAATAAATTTATAAGGTACATGTACATGAGGCAATACGGTGTCTATCCATTTTATCCGCTCATGTATCCCACATTATTTGTTTTAGGCATGGTCGGATATGAAGAGCTGAAAGTCAGAAGAGAACTCTCACTCGTGACGTATGTTTTTAAGGTGATAAGGGGTAAGATACACAATCCGGATATACTGGGTGCAGTGGGTCTGTGTGCCCCCCCCGCGCTCGCGACGCGCCGGCGGCGGCCGGGGCTTCTGGCCCTGCCGCGCGCGCGCACCAAGCTGCTGCGAGAGGCGCCGCTGACGCGTGCACTACGCACCCTGAACTTGATCGCGATAGATCTGGACTTGTTTCATTGTGCACTGAGTGAATTCAAAAAAATTGCTTTATAGAAGATTGCCTATCCTAGTTAGGTAATCATGAAATGATACCTGTATTTATTTAGACATAAGATTGTTTATATGTTATGTTTGCAACAATATCGCATTGGGTATAGCCTGTAATGATAATTGTATGTGTGGAAAATAAATAAATAAATATAAATAAATAAATAAATAAAATCATCATCATCATCATCATCATCATCATCATCGATAATAAACGCAATGCCTGTGCTATTGAAATCAACAGTTCTACTATTACTATAGATACAAAGAGACGTGGGTTGCTAGGTGCCATGGTTCGATTCATTGATGACACCTATTTAGTAGGGAATTACTCCAACAAAACAGATAGATTCCAGTGGAGCGCATTAAACAGTTACTTAGTGTTTAAGCTTTGTAACTATTAATATTCAAACAGGTCATTGCTTGCACAGAACATAGTATAAATTAGGTTGTGAATGCCAATTAAATGCCAGTTTTATGGGTTGAAAATTCAGATACAACATAAACAATTGGACAGCTGCCAGAGTTATGGGAAACCTAGATTAACCTACTTCATCTTATTTTGGATTCAAACTTCTTTTATTCTGTGCATACTTTTCTGTATGGCAAAGAAACATGAGGACCGAGATGTGGCTAGCGTGGACAAGCGACTTTTCTGAACCGGAAGAGCAAAATCTCGGCGGGATACATCTCCCCTTATCTCTTGCTAAGCATATTGTAGTTTTTATCTTCAAATACATGAACTTGGCGGCCCTCGAAAATGCCGCACGAGTTAGGTAGCTAGTTTGTTTCTCCCTGGTTCTCCCTCAATGAGCAAAGCGACCCCGCGCTTACGAGGCTTTCATGTGAAACCTTGGCATGTGTTAACAAAACAGATCAGGTACAGGTACTTACCTACAATAGGAAAGACTCACTGATGCAACTTCACCTGCTTCAACGACATTAGTCTAAATTATGCATGAGACGAGGTGAGAGAGGTTCTTCTTTAGGAGACTAAAGTATATTAGATGTATGTAGGCGAGAAGACGGACGCTGGTCTCCAAAGACTGGAGTGGCAACCACGAATGGGAAAAAGAAGCATGGGGAGACCCCCCTCTAGATGGAGAGACGACATAGTTAAGGTCGCAGGAAGAAAGTGGATGCACGCGGCCCGGGGTCGCAGTGAATGGAAAATGCACGAGGAGGCCCTAGTCCAGCAGTGGATAGATACGGGCTGGGCTGATGATGATGATGATGAGTATATTAGAAGATTGTATACCTGTTCCTCTGAGCAGACTCTGATCCCCCCTCTAGATGGAGAGACGACATACTTAAGGTCGCAGGAAGAAAGTGGATGCACGCGGCCCGGAGTCGCAGTGAATGGAAAATGCACGAGGAGGCCCTAGTCCAGCAGTGGATAGATACGGGCTGATGATGATGAGTATATTAGAAGATTGTATACCTGTTCCTCTGAGCAGACTCTGATCTCATGCTCCGCCTTCTCGATTCCCTCCTTGGTGCCGGTGATGGTGACGGTCTCGCTGTTGTCGGCGATGCCGGGCACGCTGATCTTGGTGGCGGTCACTTTCTCCAGTTCCTTCAGCTTCTGACCCAGCTTGCCCAGGATCCAGCGATGATGTTCCTTGGGAATCGAGATTTGCTTGCTAGCCTGCGAAAATACGATAATATTCATATTAAAAGCGTCACCGGCTATTATCATGAAATCATAGTCAATTGTGCTTCTATTGAGCGTTGAAAATGCATATATATATATATTGCTTTTTTTGGGTGTTGAAAAACTGCGTGGCTGGTGTACAAACGTGTTTTACTAATTTATTTATATTATATTTTCTGGCAATAAATAATGACACAAAGGTAAATTACGAAAGAAAAATTTAATGTGATCTACTACAATCTAAGCAGGACTCGAACCTGCGACCTCTACGTTTCCCACGTATGGCTCTCCCAACTGAGCTATTAGATCGTTACGTCAATCATATCAAATCTCTCATTCCATAATTCTTACGCTACTGGAGCGCCCTCTGCGTCATATGTGTTTGAAATGCTTATGCGCATTAGCCATACTAGGATGTGCGCTTTACATGTACGATCACTTTAAATTTTTCTTTCGTAATTTACCTGTGTCATTATTTATAAAAATAAAAATGTGGTATTTCCACATAAAAATAGAATCGATAAAAATATTTTCTGGCAATGTTTAAATCCTACAACCACAGTATGCTGTAAGATTTAACATGAGTTAACATCTCTATAACATAAAACACAAAAGTGATATTCATATGACAAGGTTATACCTGCTGTTGGAAATGGGTCAAGATCTTGCGACGAGCATCCAGAACGGCGCTATGCTTTCCAGTGAGCAGGAAAGTAAGGCTGCCATCCTTGCTAGTAGATATCTCGATGTGAGCTCCGGTGTCCTTGGTGATGGCTTGACATGTCCGCAACGATTCACCCTCCCCAAACGTGTTGGCGTTGTCCAGTTTCCTCTCTTCATATGGCACGTGGAAAACCTAAAATTTATATCAAAACAATTTTAAGGCACGCTTTTATTGCCTGACCGCACATTCAAGGAAATTTAATGGTCAACAGTAATCGTCTTCTTAATTTGTTCGTATTATCTTATGTCGTGGACGTAGTGCTTCGTTATCAGTACCGTCGCATCGGAAAATAATAACATGACCAATTTCATAATTATGTTAACTGTCATAACATTCAAATTCCTCGAGTGTAGTTTCTTGCAGGGACATTAATTACTCGTAAAGACAAATCGGATTACTCCAACACAATGATTTCATCTCATGAAGTTTAGCAGTTCCTATGACCACATTCAGTCTGAATCATCAGATCAGCTCCAAGATATCAAATTATAGTATTGTCATATAACTATACATATTCATACAAAGGTTATATGTCATTACATTATTTGTTTGCTTCTGTATTTGTTTGCTAATAAGTTACAAGTGAAGCTAATAGAAGCGTGTTAAGAAAGACAATTGAAGCTATCGAAACGATTTATGCGCGTCATGGCGAAAGGCGATACTGAAATACGTGGCGCGAAGGCGATCGATTATCAACTTTATTGCGCAAACATAAAAAGTTGTTTTCACTTGTCGCAAATTGCGCAAATGAAATTAAAATATCATATCGATTACGTAAGCGTGCGAGTGCTGTGACGCGGTTCGCGCGCCACGTGGTGAACGGTGAGAGACGTGGAGCTCTGGAGGATGTATTTTAAACATGTACTGAAAAGATTCATGACCTAATTCCACAATCTTCTTCTGTCAATTAAACTACTAGAATAGAACATGCGCTGTATCGTTTCTAATTTGCATATCCTAATTTAAATCCTTCTGGTGTTTATAATACGGTATTTGATGACAGCTCAAATCAGCTACTCTTTATGGAATGTCAAAAACGATTTGTTAGTATGAAGTTTCTATGAAGATACTGGCTTGTGACGTCATCTTTTTAGCTTATGTTCAATTAAAAATAGTAAAATGTCCAAAAGTTAGTGGTAGTTTATTTGGTTCCATGTATTTTTGAATGTAAGTTTAGTGGTCTCAACAACATAATTAATTTTCACTTCAAATACCATATTACATGGCTTTGAAATGTGACTGTAATTTTTAAGGCCACAGTGTTCAGGCATTCTCTGGATAAGCATGATCCATCTTAGGCCTTGTCTTCACTTACAATCTAATGAGAACAAGATGAAATGCTAAGCTGTTTAAGTTGCCATTGCGCCCAAATGTCTCAATCATATTTCGTTTTCTATACAAAAAACAATATCACAACAAACACGCGTTTGAGTCGTTAGTTCCTGTTCAAAGAAGGTTCTAGAAGTTCCTACAAGGTTACAGAAGTAAGAGATTTCATGAAGAGTTACCTGGGTGTGCAGCGAAGAGCCCACGCGCAACTTGCTCGTGGCCTGCTGTATATGGCGCTGCACCGGCGGCGCCGAGTGCGGCAACGCCGGGAACAGGTCGTCATAAGCGTGCGAGCCGGTGTTCTCGTATCCCACGTTGTTAACCTCCTCTCCGTGAACGGGTATCTCCGGGTGAACGGGCAACATATCCCCAACCATCATGGATTGCTGATGCATCATATTCGTCTCCTCCAGCAGTCCTTGTCCGCGCCAAGTCGTTACAGTACTAAAAGACAATACATTCCATAGAGCCATATTACAAAACATGCATTTAAGTTTTATATCATGTTATATTTGAACAACTGTTCAAATGAAAGAATGTAACCATTATTGGCAAATGAAAATGTCCTTAACATTAATTCCAACTGAATTCTGTGTATGAGACAAGTATATTACTTAAAAAGTGACACCTTATCTATACACATTAAGATCAAGTAATTTGACCTTAATAGGCATTTGATCATCACAAATGTGTTTGTATACAACATGGCATAGATGTTACAAGTAGTATATTATAAATCATTATATTATTCACATTAAAGCAAGTAGAAAAAGAAATCTCAATCAATGCACCTAAAGGTAAGAATATGCTTACATGTAAATTTAAACCCATTCCAGACCTTCCGATTCGATCCTAATTATCTGATGAAATCAGATAATGTGTAGGGTAATAAATCCTAACAATTACACTACATATTATCCGATTTCATCCGATAAATCAGACCAGATCGGGTAGGATCAGAAAGTCTGGAATGGGTTTAATCATGTTTTCCCTTGACCTTACAAGATCAACTGATAACCCACTAGGCTAGTTACTATCTTTTTACGGAATATAAGCAGTAAAAAATATAATTGTTTTAAATCCAATTTCACTTTCAGTAATCCATGTCCTGGATAGGTATAAAAAAAGGTTATTATTTCATTTATTATTTCATTGCCATTTTTATTAATAAGTGCCTTATCAGAAAATAGTTGTAATCATAATGTTATATCTTAATTACAATTACATATCTATCATTTTTAATATATGTTTATCAGGCCCCCATCAAATTACAGTAAAGTTCAATAAAAATTTCACTAATAAACAACACCTATTTATTTAACTAATTAGGTAAAATGTTTTCAAAGTCAACATTACACTATGTGAAAAAATCTTAATGATTATGATTAGTTGATTGTGTACATATTGTAATAGTTTGGATAATAAGACTTGCATTGTATTGTAGAAGTACAAATAATACAAAAAAGTATACATGTACATTAACACAAAAAAGTGCCCTTTTTACTATATCATCATAGAAACAGGCTGTATAGGTATGTTATGTTCCTATGAACCTATACATTAGGAGCAGACTATAAGTGTATAAAAATGTAGCTTGCATATGGAGGAAATCTACAGGATTATATTTTAGCATTGACTAGGAGCCAATTACACGCTAGTATTAAAGGATCGGGTCGCAAAACCAGGTTATCTGATAAAGGTATACAAGAGATGGCACACATTCTTGTTTTGACATGCATTTTAGGTTGAATCGAGAAAATATGAATAAAGGGAAAGGTAAATATGTTATAGAGTTGCACATACATACTAGAGTTCTGTATGAGGCTACTTATATGAATACCTAAGTATCAGCATCCCGAATTCGTGATAATACGTGTCACCTTCTTTCTCCCAACACATTTGACGTGGAACTCGTCACGATATAATAAGTCAACTCACCTAGGTACTGTAGCCAATCAACCTGAAAGTCTTTATCCTGTAGACGCCAGGATCGGGTTTTCTCCTTCCTGTACCAAAATGTGTATGAAATTAATAAAGAATTCCGAAGAAAACAAAAAATATTCTCCACGTACACCACACACACGTACCCAGTGCTGCAGCAAGTGAGCGAGCGAGAAAGAAAGATGTCAAAGATGTCGGAGTTGCCAACGCATTGAAAATGTCATTGGCCAATAATGATGCGTTCACTTACAATGATTATAAATAAATAAATAAATGAATGTCTATGGTGGCACTACCGTTTTTATTCCAAGTGAAGAATGTTGACGGATGCCAGCTTTTAGCTCAGTTTGACAGTTTATACATTATCTGTGGGCTTACGCGTCTCGATCGGTATTTGGAACGTGCTGAAATACAATACAAATCAATTTTGTGTTAATGGTTATTATTTTGGTGTGATTAAAGTGATCTTTAAATATTTGTGCACTTATCTTCATGAGAAATCATGGAGAAAATACCAAGGACTCATGAAGGTACCTGAATGATTGCTTATTTAATCTCAACCAGCCATATTTGCCACCTCTGGTTTATATATTTCATTATATTTATATTTAGAGGGAATTATGCATTTATAACGCAGCTATAACCATAACTTCACGTTTGTTATGATTAAAAATACATTATTCTATACAACTGATGGAAATGTTATTTACACTTGGACCAGTGTTAAACCAAATAGGTTTCGCGAGCTATTTGCAATTTCTCTTTTGTAAACCATTCACAATCAGGTGTGCCTATTATCTTTTTTTTTGTGTAAATCAGTTTGTATAGTTTCCTTATATAATTCTCAATATAGCGAATTTTTAGATTGTAAGCATAACCACACATAGCTAAACCACATTTTCTTTATTTTGACAGCTTGTTTTAATTTATCACCCATTTTGTTACAGCAATTGAAGCTCAAATCAAAGAAATACAATCCAAGAAAAAAGAAATTCAATCAGAAAATGGGAACAACAAAGGTGTTTCACTTGGTGAAACATATTATGACAGTGATATTTATGACAGCAGTGGAGCAGCAGGCAAATCCAGGTATGATGGATATGTGACTTCCATCGCTGCCAATGATGAGGTGGAAGATGAAGATGTGGAAAATGTTCCCATTTCCCAGAAAAGACCAGGATATACGGCACCTGCATCATTGCTAAATGACATTGCACAGGTAGGTTGTAATAGCATATTATAGTTTAATGTACTTTAAATCAGGGACTTGTCTGGTTGGTAATATATAAAACAAAAATAACCCATCTTCAATATATTGGCACCATTTGGAATAGAAACATTTGAATCTTAAGGCACTTCTAAAAGTGATTGTTGGTTTCAGAGTGACAAGGACTATGACCCATTTGCAGATAAACGCCGACCAACCATCGCAGACAGAGAAGATGAGTACAGACAAAAAAGGCGTAGGATGATCATATCTCCTGAGCGTATGGACCCTTTTGCTGAAGGTAAACAGAACGATATATTATAAAACTCTAAAATATTGTCCTACCTTACTATCTATAAAGAGGGGTCATGATTAAATAGAAAAATATAAATAAAGATTTTAACCACTTCTGGAGTATTTCCTCTCGAAGTAGGGCAAAGTTGCTACGGTTAATAGATAATAGTTGATTTATGAATGATCATCTTTATGTAGTTCATTTATACCATGAATACAACTCTGTACAAATTTTGTCTGTCCTCTGCAAAATTATTCTATCATCAGACATTCTCTGTCATACGTCAAATCTATCACATTCCTTATTTCATTTTAATTGGACTAGCAGTAGTTCTCTACCAGCCAGCTCCTTTTTCTTAACCAGTATCAATCTCGCATGGATTTAGTCGAAGATATCTGAAATAAATTTATTAATCAAATAAATTATTTTCAGGTGGCAAAACTCCAGATGTAGGATCCAGAACTTATACAGAAATTATGAAAGAACAGTATTTGCGTGCTGAAGAAACAGAGGTATGTAAAATATTTAGAGTAAAATGTGGATTCGCTGTATCAATCAATAAATTCAATTGATTATCAATCAATAGATTCAATTGATTATCAATCAATAGATTCAATTGATTATCAATCAATAGATTCAATTGATTATCAATCAATAGATTCAATTGATGTTTCAGCATTCTATAAATATGAAAACTAACATAGTTATAAGTAAAACACGAACACAGTAACAGTCTGAATAATAATAATAATATACATGTATAAGAAAGGTTCTTAAAAAATTCCTTTCTTTATAGTTGCGGAAAAAGCTGCTTGAAAGAGCTAGAGAGGGCACTTTAAAGCCTGTTGCCCAATCAAATGGAGATGCCCCTAAAGTGGCTCCAAAACGCAAAGGCCGCTGGGATCAGAGTTCTGAAGATACCCCTTCAGTGAAGAAACCAGCATCAGCTACTCCAAGCTCACAAGCTACACCGTCTTGGGATAATGAGGTAATTATTTATTTATGACATATAAGCAATTGGTTTTTTTTGTTTGTTAAGGTCTATAGCTCAACATTGGGACACCTCTATGAGTGTCCCACTGTTGGGCAAAATTTCACCCAAATTAAATTTAAGAAGCTCGTTATACTCATTAATCTACACTTTTATACTTATATTGTTTTATATTTGGGTACTTCCATAAAAGTTGGGTAATATTTGCACAAATTTTGAAATAGGTGTTTTTAGAGACTAATTAGAAAACTTTGTATTATAAACAATACTTATAACAATTTACTTTTAATATCCAAAGTGGCCGGTCACTTTACTGGTTATTTAAAGAGAAATTTGTGTTTTTCTGAAATCTGTGTTCTAGGGACTGACGGGATATGATAGGGACTGACGCAAAACATTGTTAATAGAATAAAATCACATGTCTAACTTCCAATAATCATTTATTAAGTAATTTTTACTCTTTTTTTTTATTAATTGACATATTTATTGCAAAATCCAATCAACTTTATAGACAAGGCAGTCTGTAGGAATGTATCTCTTACCAAAAACAACACTACTTAGTACCGATAATACTTAAATTATTTATTATCAAATCGTAAGGTTTAATTTTTTGTATCTCCTTTTTATACTTTGCTATTTATCGTTCCTTTTTAGTTTTAATATCCATGATCAATTTTTTACTGTTTCTCCATTGCTGGACTACAATTTCATCACTGTTGTCGAATTCGTTATATGGTAAACTTTTCATTGAACAACCATCGCAAGTTCTCGATAAGCCTTTTTGCAGAGTAGCGATCACAGTAGCGTGTTTGAAGAGCAGTCTGATTGGTTGCAAAATTTTAAATTTTTACGTTCTGCAATGCAACAAGTTTCAGGTTTAAGTTTTCATGGGTGACAAAAGCACAAGTGTCACGATCGGTAAGGTTAGGCTCGACAACCCAAAATTGATGTAATCGGCAGTATAAACAATGCCCAATTGTCATTGAATTAGTAGACAGGAATTTATGGTGTTGATTTTTCAAGGCATCCAGCATGTAGGTATCGTTTTTGTTTTCTGATATTGTTGCGACTTATACACTCTTTCTTCCCTGCCGCACACCGGCTATTGCTATCATTTTCATAAAACGTACGAATAATCGCTATAACTCCCTTTTTTTAGACTTTGTACTTTTAAATCCCATATTTTTGTATATCACAGCTCTGCCTCCTAACCTCCATATTATATATTTTTTTGTTACAGGACCAGACAAAGCCGTTTCCAAACGATTTTTCTCTTGATATGTCCTTGTTTCCGCACTTGTTTCTAAGATTTCCGTCTGTATAATTTCACAAAACAGTGCTTTTTTTTACTAATTCTGCCTTATTAGGATCATTCGCCATTTCTTCAATTTTACTTCTGGGTGTGAGTGACTTTTTTGATTTCTTTATAGTGCGTTTTAGTCTTTTGTTTCTGTCTTTGGTTAGGTTTTTATTTAGTTCAATAATAAAATGATTCTTCTTCTGTAGTTATCTATTTCTTATCTTTCGTTGTAAAATACTTCTCCTTTTAGCTTCAGCTTATCTCCGGTCAGCAATACCATCAGATTGTCACTCGGGATTTATTTCTTCTGGGACCTGAAGATAATTTTCTCCGTCAGTTGATGGTGGCATATTTTCGTCCAATATCCAATTTATCACCATGTTTACCAATTTTTTTATTTTGTCTGTAAGCTGCCGAGTATGTGCTCCAATTTTTTTTTCATATCTTTCACCCATTTTCGTCGTCCCTTTTCCTTTTTTTTTGAGGTATTTCAATCTTTCTTTTTCTTTGTACTCTGCTACTAAAACTGGATCATTATGATTTTTTCTAATCGTTTTTTTGCCTGTTCTGACATTTTTCTTGCTTTTTCTTCTTTAGAAAGCTGTATTTTCCTTCGTCGCAGCATATTCTACAAAAAATAAAAGTTTCTTAAATTGATGAACTTGCCTCAAAGAGTATGAACGTCAGGTCCTAACCTTTGTGTCAGTCCCTAGCCACATTTACGACAAGGGCCTGATGGTCTAGGGACTGACGAATTTGAACAAAATCGCTCGTAATTCCCTTTTAAAAAGACATACCGAAACCGGTAAGAAACTATAATATCAAAACAAACAGATCACATTTACACACAAATAAAAGGAAACAATAACTAATTAACTTTTTGAAAAATAACTCACCTAGGGCCTGAGAGATTGACTGGTACAACACGTGTTTCCTCAGCATGGACGCCGATTGCAAAGACGTGAAAATGGCCGACGCGGATCGGCCCACGCATATGGCTAGCTTCATGTGATTACTTTTGAATTAATGAGTTTCAAAAGAGTCATTCAGCACAGATGCCGCGTATTTTTAAATTTTTTAATTGGCTAGGGCCTGACTGTAATTATCGATGACGCTACTTTTTTTACAAAAAGGTATGAAAAATAATAATTTTTGTTTATTGAATTGTTTTGGTGAAGTAAGCAATGTAATTTTTAATGTGTTTAAGTTAGTTAAAATTCAAAAACTTCATATATCATGATAAAACCGGATAAACAAAAATAGCATTTTGGAAATGTGACAGGGCTAGGGACTGATATTAGGGATACAAAATAAGTTTTTTTTATTATTAAAAAAAATATGATTTAGGCAAAAGTGAGTGACATGATTAAAAATACGCTATTTCATGTGCCAGTCATTTATAATATTGGGTACATAATATATATAAATATAAAAATCACTGGAACACAAAGTTACCCAACTTTTATGGAACCACCCATTTATAGTTATACTGTTGTACATTTAAACTGCAATCTTATGATGCACGCTTGTATTATTATCACCATCAAGCATTTTAATATCTCTCTTTTTTCATTTACTATACAACAAACAATCCTGCATCCTTGCCATTCTCTTTAGTAGTTTTAGTAAGCATGCGTTTATTTATTTAAACTTTATTGCACAAAAGAAAAACTTAACGTACAAAAGCCGAACTTAATGCCATGCGGCATTCTCTACCAGTCAACCTTAGGGCAAAGCAGAGAAATTGTAGGCGGTGCATCAAACAACATAATTACACATAATTAAAATACTCATACTATTATAGCTACATACATATAGATAATAAGCATACATATATATAAATAGATACATACATAAATATATACGACGATGAAACAAACCAATCAGATATACTATGAGACTTCATTTCTGCCAGCAAAGAAACTTCGCACGGCCCTTTTAAATTATGTTTATGAAGTTGGTTTATGATTGTAGAGAGGTGCTTGGGAGGAAACCCCGGGAGCGGCGGGTCGCGGCGGCGAGACGCCGGGCGCGACGCCGTCGGCGCGCGTGTGGGACGCCACGCCGGGACACGTCACCCCCGGACACGCCACGCCGGGCCGGGAGACGCCGGCGCAGCACGCTTCCAGGCGCAACCGCTGGGATGAGACGCCTAAAACTGATAGAGGTAACGTGTAACCACTGCGTTCATATTCTTTCCGACGCAACTATTGGTTTATTAGTGACTGATAGAGGTAACGTGTAACCACAGCGTTCATATTCTTTCCGACGCTACTATTGGTTTATTAGTGACTGATAGAGGTAACGTGTAACCACAGCGTTCACATTCTTTCCGACGCAACTATTGGTTTATTAGTGACTGATAGAGGTAACGTGTAACCACAGCGTTCATATTCTTTCCGACGCAACTATTGGTTTATTAGTGACTGATAGAGGTAACGTGTAACCACAGCGTTCATATTCTTTCCGACGCTACTATTGGTTTATTAGTGACTGATAGAGGTAACGTGTAACCACAGCGTTCATATTCTTTCCGACGCAACTATTGGTTTATTAGTGACTGATAGAGGTAACGTGTAACCACAGCGTTCATATTCTTTCCGACGCAACTATTGGTTTATTAGTGACTGATAGAGGTAACGTGTAACCACAGCGTTCACATTCTTTCCGACGCAACTATTGGTTTATTAGTGACTGATAGAGGTAACGTGTAACCACAGCGTTCATATTCTTTCCGACGCAACTATTGGTTTATTAGTGACTGATAGAGGTAACGTGTAACCACAGCGTTCATATTCTTTCCGACGCTACTATTGGTTTATTAGTGACTGATAGAGGTAACGTGTAACCACAGCGTTCATATTCTTTCCGACGCAACTATTGGTTTATTAGTGACTGATAGAGGTAACGTGTAACCACAGCGTTCATATTCTTTCCGACGCAACTATTGGTTTATTAGTAATACGGTGAATAGAGACTAAAGTAATATGTGTGACCTTACAAACGGTCCGGTAGTTTTGAATTTTTGATATGTTGTCTAGGATGGTTAGTCAGTGCTTAAAATGCAAAATTTCGAAGTACTGGGATTTTTTTTAAATTAATCAAGGGATTATGAAACATGTATAATAGCAGTTGTATAGTATACAAAACAATGAAAAGGTAGATGGCTCAGCTAATGCCAGTGGCCTGAGCCAATATGACTCTTGGTCACCAACGCTGTTATTCTGCCACCCCCATGACTTAGTAACTAAATACATAAAATTATTATTAGATATATAAGCTTTATTCCACAAAAAATCATTAGTGATTAGGGATTAGTGAGAGAAAGCTGATGGAAAAGTGATTTACGCAAGTAGAATAAACACTCCTTTTCTTATGGAAAGCTATTAAAGAGACAGAAGACCATTTGATATAGTATAAAGGAATCTGTCTATCTTATGAGATGTTACACAAATGGTTTATGGAATTTCATAGTGGTTGGACCTCCATATGTGACGCAGAACGCTGTGAGGAGCCTATTGAATCTACTTCTCTCATTGTTTAGGAAGAGCGTTGAGTGAAAATAAAAGAAATAGCTGAAGCCGTGCTCATTTCTACGGAACGAATATTTCCATATGAGATTATTTCGTATTCCCGAATATGCTTGGCAGGCGAAGATTTACATAAAATGAGGAAGAAATTATTGTATTTGAGGCCTTTTTTTAAGATTTAGTTAATAGAATTTTCTGATCACATCGTGTAGAGAAGAGAAGAGGAAATTACGTATTTTTTTTGTATCTCAAAGGCACCAACTTATTAAACCACCCGTCTCGTACTTATATCTATATCTAATAAAATCGTGTCATGTATAATGAAGGTGTATTTGTCTCCCAGAAACTCCCGGGCACAACAGCGGTTGGGCAGAGACTCCGCGCACGGACCGCGGAGCGGGCGTGGACACCATCCAGGAGACGCCGACTCCGGGCACGAAGCGTCGCTCGCGCTGGGACGAGACTCCGGGCGCCACGCCGGCGCCCGCCACGCCCACGCCCAGCCACGCCACGCCCAGCCACGCCACGCCCTCGCACGCCACGCCCTCGCACGCCACGCCGTCCACTCCTCACACCCCAGTCTTTACCCCCGGAGGAGTAAGTATTACAGCTAGCTACATGCCGTTGCGATTTTTTAAATTTGAGCTTATAATAATGTGTTGTTGTTTTTGTAGTCGACACCCGTGGGAATGAAAGCCATGGCCATGGCCACACCCACGCCGGGTCACGTGGCGGCCATGACTCCGGAACAGCTGCAAGCCTATCGCTGGGAGAAGGAAATAGACGAGCGCAACAGGCCATATACTGACGAAGAACTGGATGCCATGTTCCCACCAGGGTACAAGGTTTTGCCCCCGCCTGCCGGTATGTACCCGATTCGACGCCGCTTCCCTATTTTTATTTTTATTTTACAATGTTGTCTTAACAATACTTGATCGAACGAAATTGAGACGTTTTTAAGGCGAACACAGTAGTAAAATTAATTACCGCTTTAGTTTCAGGACACATGTATTAAACAAAGCCAACATCACGTGGAAACGACCATCGTAACATTTCTTTTTACAAAAAATACATGTGTTGTTGAATTGAGAACTAGACGAATATTCTATTTAATATTCAATTTTTCTTTCAGATGATTGATGACAATAGGACTTTATGGTCTCATGCCGTTGGACTTCCAGATCTTGCTTAAACAATGAAATGAATCGCTTTTTAGTTACCTTCGCGCATGTGAAATATTGTGATAAGCGTTCAATGGCATGAGATAAACAGTTTAATTTGTTGTGTTGTTGCCCAGGTTATGTTCCGATTCGGACCCCGGCTCGTAAGCTGACCGCAACACCTACTCCCTTGGCTGGTACCCCAATCGGCTTTTTCATGCAGACGGAGGAAGCGGGCGGCTCGGCCGCCGCGGCCGCGCGCCTGCTGGACCCGCAGCCCAAGGGCAGCCAGCAACTGCCCTTCATGAAGCCCGAGGACGCTCAGTACTTTGACAAACTGCTCATTGACGTCGACGAGGAAACGCTGTCGCCCGAGGAACTCAAAGAGAGAAAGATCATGAAACTCCTACTTAAGATCAAGGTACGAATGCCAAATACTACAACCAATGGACTAATTCTTATTTGCATTCACTAACCTTAATGCCTCGTTCAGTCTTAATGTTTCGTCAGGGACGAAGAACGCGATGCGCGAGGTGTTAGGCAGTACATCAAACAACCACGAGCTTTCTGTTCGTGATTCACGCACCGACTTACACGTAAACTCAATCTTATGCGGGGTTCTCTGCCTTTTCGCCGAATTACGTTTCGTCAAACGTTTCATTTCGCCAAAAGCATTTTTCACTGAAACTGTAAACTATTTCGAATTGTTATAAAACAAACCTAACCTAATCTAAAGGATGATATTTACAATAATCTGAAATAGTTTACAGTTTCAGTGAAAAATGCTTTTGACGAAATGAAACTTGCGAAATGAAACGTTTGCGAAACATAATTCGGCGAAAAGGAAGTACACCCTTATTATGCGGATATAGGACCGAGCGACGAAAACGTTACTGAAATGCTTCTTCTTAAACGTTTTCGTATATCGACATGTGTTTCCGCACGCCGCAATCCCTGCCTCGAGTATCGCGTCTCCCATCCCTGAAGTAGGCTTAAAGCACAGATCACAAGAGTTCCATCTATTTGATCGAATAAGTTTGGGTTTATTTTCTTATCTTTAAAACTTACTTGCTATATGCGTTATGCCAAAATTATGTCTTTTCAATACCGATTATGCCAAAACATTTTCTTTTCAATTACCGGTTTTATTTTGTTTTTTTTTTTTCAGAACGGCACCCCACCTATGTGCAAAGCAGCGCTCCGTCAAATAACAGATAAGGCGCGCGAGTTCGGTGCAGGGCCACTCTTCAACCAGATCCTGCCGCTGCTCATGAGTCCCACGTTAGAGGACCAAGAGCGCCATCTGTTGGTCAAAGTCATCGACAGAATTTTATACAAACTTGACGACTTGGTGCGCCCTTATGTGCACAAGGTAAGTTTTATCATTATTTGTATTCTTATTTTCCATTTCCCAATGCTGTTTTGCGTCTCTCTGAAAGTATGCTATGAGTATACTCTCAATTAGAAATTTACTCATTCGTGAACGGAAACAATAATGTTTTGTGACCGATATATTTGTGTTTAGTGTTCATTCTTCTTTAGCTTTCTTTCATTGACCTTCATCTTAAGACACTCATTATGATTATCTACAATATGGTGTCTTACTCTCTGTAAATATAGAGTTACTTTACAGATCTTGGTCGTCATTGAACCTCTTCTGATTGATGAAGACTACTACGCGCGTGTCGAAGGTCGTGAGATCATCTCGAACTTGGCCAAGGCGGCCGGTCTAGCCACTATGATTTCCACCATGCGACCCGATATTGACAACATTGATGAATACGTGCGAAACACCACGGCCAGGGCTTTTGCGGTTGTTGCTTCCGCTTTGGGTAAGCATACAAATTTTTGATTACAAAAACCTGAACTATTTTAAAACATAACCACAGTTCACGCTAAAAATCTGCGCCACAGTTGTTGTATCATTCATTTTATGTGATTAGAAATGTGTTTTTTTTTTTAATTCTCAGGTATACCTTCCCTACTGCCATTCTTAAAGGCTGTGTGTAGATCGAAGAAGTCATGGCAGGCGCGACACACTGGTATTAAAATCGTGCAGCAGATTGCCATCCTGATGGGTTGTGCTATATTGCCCCATCTTAAGTCACTTGTGGAAATCATTGAACATGGTAAGTTATTTTGAATATCATAAAATACATTCGAATACTCTGATCTCTATATGTATGATTCAGACCCACTTAAGTGTGATAAATGATTTTCTTTATTTTTGAGCCCATAACTGTTTGAATCTCGAACTATGCTTTAGACTTATTTTTTGTAGTCTTTTATTTTGTCTGCACTCCAAATATAAAGTGGCAATACTGCAGTGTCGTCCCTTACTAATCAATCAAAGAAAACGGGGACGAAACTACAGTATTGCCACTTTATAATTTCTACTCTTTTTGGTTAGACTGTATTTGTATGTACCACTTTCGGTGTACAGTTACGAGCTCCCTTGTGATGTCATTATTAATTTATTTTCTTTATTTCTAGGTCTGGTCGATGAACAACAGAAGGTCCGTACTATCACTGCTTTGGCGAGTGCCGCTTTAGCCGAAGCCGCCACACCTTACGGCATAGAGTCTTTCGACTCCGTCCTCAAACCGCTGTGGAAGGGTATCCGAACCCACCGCGGCAAGGGCCTGGCCGCCTTCCTCAAAGCTATCGGTTACTTGATTCCGTTGATGGACGCCGAATACGCCAACTATTACACGCGTGAAGTGATGCTTATCCTTATTCGTGAGTTCCAGTCGCCTGACGAAGAAATGAAAAAGATTGTACTCAAAGTGAGTTTATCTATTATTATAATATACTAGTGTTTACTCAGGCTTAGAGAAGAGGCCCTGAAATTTTCGTATTTCCCTGATTTTCCAATTACTGTAGAAACGTTTCCTGACAAATCAAAGCAGCAACTTTTTATAAGATGTCAAAAACTCGGAATAGTGTTATATTAATAAGAAAAACTTTAACATATTGTTTGCTAGTTACTTTAAGTATTTTTATTAATGCATGTATAATTTCAGGTAGTGAAACAGTGCTGTGGCACGGATGGTGTCGAACCCCAATACATTATGGACGAAATTTTACCACACTTCTTCAAACACTTCTGGAACCACCGCATGGCTCTCGACAGGCGTAACTATCGACAACTAGTCGACACAACTGTGGAAATTGCTAATAAGGTTTGCACTTATATTAAAGTTGTAATATGATTAAAAAATCATTAATGCTAAAGTCAGAAGCAAGCCATACTGGTTTCGTTTAACGTGCGGTAAATAAAATTATAAAACATCCGTCACTCTTCCACTTACGAACTCGTTCTTATCATTTATCTATTGTTAATTTGTTATACTTGTTAGAGCCTTATCACACTTGCGACTTGCGAGCGAGTTTTCTATACAAATAACCGACGCGGCGAGCTCGCTGCGTGATCGCCTTCATACAAAAGTCGCTCGCAAATCGCATGTGTGATAAGGCCGTTAGTTAGACGGCCGCGCTAAAGGCAAGTACATTTTCTGGAATAATACTTCATAATGTTTCACGTTCTATGCCCTTATTATGGATGTCATGGAGTAACATTCATGAAGCAATTTAAAACAAATTTATTCATTGTTAAAGGTTGGAGCTTCAGAAATAATAAACAGAATAGTGGACGATCTCAAAGATGACAATGAACAGTACAGGAAGATGGTGATGGAGTCCATTGAAAAGATCCTCGCCAATCTAGGTGCAGCGGATATCGACTCGAAGCTCGAGGAAGCTCTTATTGACGGCATTCTGTACGCCTTCCAAGAACAGACTACAGAGGTAACTTTGTGTTTTTTTTTAGCCAACAGTTAATGTAAGCTTATTAACTTTATTTCGAATAATTTTAGGTTTAAAAATATACTAAGAAGTTAAATGTCGGTCAAATTAAGAAATGTTGGGCCTTTTCCCAGCAGTGGGACATAACACTCATAATGATGTTAATATAACTTCATAATTTAATTTTACTTGTCCCTTGACATTTAAACAGACTTGCACAATGTTACATCTATTTTATTTAAAAAACATTATTTAGGAAAGCAACATTAGAGTCCTTTCTTGCTGTCCAATGATTGTTCTTTTTATTTAACTTATTTGGCTCCAAAATGCGTTATTTAAATACCTTGACATTTTGGACGAAGTGTAGCGTTTATGGACTTGAAATGAAAGGATTTTGATCGGTATAAGGGCAGCGTTGTCGTGTCGTGTGTTGGTTTGATTCTGAGGAAGCTTCTCACTCGGTTAACTATCCACAGGACGTAGTGATGCTGAACGGGTTCGGCACGATCGTGAACCAGCTGGGCAAGCGCGTGAAGCCGTATTTACCCCAGATCTGCGGTATCATCCTGTGGCGCATGAACAACAAGTCCGCCAAGGTGCGCCAGCAGGCGGCCGACCTCATCTCGCGCATCGCCGTCGTCATGAAGACTTGTCAGGAGGTAAGGGATCCTAGAGGATGTAGTGAACCAGCTGGGTAACCCATAGCCAGAGCCTTATGAATCTTGTGATAAATAGATGGATGGTTGTAGTGACCAAATGATAAAATTATCAGAAATCACGAACATTTGGCTGATGTTATAATCACTACATTGTATAAAACAAAGTCGCTTCCTGCAGTCTGTCTGTCAAAAACTGTGCAACGGATTTAGATGCGGTTTTTTTTTAACCCTTTGAGCGCCGAGCCGCAAAGCAATTCACCGTGCCACTGACGCCAAACCAAAAAAAAAAAAAGTGCTCCATAATCAACAGAGGTTGAAAAACACATATAGTGGTTTGAATTAGCATGTTTTTGACCACTGAAATTTTTGACGTCAATAGACGTCGTTGGCGTCAGTGGCACGAATTCCCGATGACGTGATTTGCGGTCAAAGGGCTAATAGATAGAGTGATTCAAGAGGAATGTTTGTTTGTATAATACATGCATAACATAGTAGAGAAACACTTTTTATTTCAGCATTGCACCCGGGGCGGGTCGCTAGTTATGCTATAAATCCTATTTTAGATTTTTATTGCAGGTTTTCCATATTTAAATTAAGATAACATTATTTTATTTTGACAGGAAAAATTGATGGGCCATCTTGGCGTGGTCCTGTACGAATACTTGGGTGAAGAGTACCCTGAAGTGCTTGGTTCGATCCTAGGAGCGCTAAAGGCAATCGTCAACGTAATCGGTATGACCAAAATGACGCCGCCGATCAAGGATCTGCTCCCTCGATTAACACCCATTTTGAAAAACAGGTAATAAGACAATTTATTGTATTTAATCCTTATTTTTACATTTATCTATGTATTTACCTATAACTGCCTCAAAATATTTGGTAACTTTAAATCCATACATGGACGTAGGACAAGGACTAAAAATTGCTGTTATTTTCATAAAGGAGCAAATGTAAAGCCACTTGGGTACAGATTTAACATGCTTTGACTAATTCATTGATTTCTTTCAGACATGAAAAGGTACAAGAGAACTGCATTGACCTAGTTGGACGAATCGCAGATAGAGGTCCCGAGTTCGTGTCGGCGAGGGAGTGGATGAGGATATGTTTCGAGTTGCTAGAACTACTGAAGGCGCATAAGAAGGCCATCCGGAGAGCTACTGTAAATACGTTCGGGTATATTGCCAAAGCTATCGGTCCTCACGATGTGTTGGCCACGTTATTGAATAACTTGAAGGTCCAGGAACGACAAAACAGGTAAGATATATTTTATATTATATAATAAAATGTTCGTACTACGTAATAAGTACTTAAATATAGCACTGAACTCTCTGTTCTTTAATTATAGAAATTCGCTCGTATTTTTAATTATAAGCGCTAATTACTTCATCATGATACCAACTAGCCGTCGGTGCTTGTGGCCCTTGTGACTAGTTTACCATGCGTGTGTCTCACAAACTCGCTTATCAGGCTTTTTGCAGTACGTTATCGAGACCATTTTAATAGTGACATCCATTCGAATACAGTTTTATGTTTATATTTATTAACATATTCATTTCAGAGTATGTACAACAGTCGCCATAGCCATTGTCGCGGAGACATGTTCGCCGTTCACGGTGCTGCCAGCCCTCATGAACGAATACCGAGTGCCGGAGTTGAACGTACAAAACGGCGTATTGAAGTCGCTATCGTTCTTGTTCGAGTACATCGGCGAAATGGGCAAGGATTACATTTATGCCGTGTGCCCGTTGCTCGAAGATGCTCTCATGGACAGGTTAGTGTATAAACCTCGTAAAATTTGAATGTGAATACGCTCGACAATGAACTATCGGTATTTTCCCCTTCTAAAAAGTAGAGCAATAATAAAACTCGAAAGTGGTTGAGTTGCGTAAAATAAATATACAAACGCATTCTCTCATTAAATACATTTTAAGCAGTACAGGTTTTATGTTGTTCTTTTTTTTATTATTTAAGCCGCGTGTTCACACACACTGTTAAGTAAATGAGAGGCAAGTCAGTTATGCATGCCTGATAGTCGCATCGTGACATATTGACCATTTTGTTGTATGTCCTAAAGAAAAAAATTCTTAAATAAACTTTGTTGAAGCAAAAGATCTCACTTTGTCATTTATCTTCCAGAGATCTAGTGCATAGGCAAACAGCATGTGCGGCGATAAAGCACATGGCCCTCGGCGTGTACGGTTTCGGCTGCGAAGATGCACTGGTGCATCTGCTGAACCACGTGTGGCCGAACATATTCGAGACGTCGCCGCATCTCGTGCAGGCGTTCATGGACGCGGTCGAGGGCATGCGGGTCGCGCTCGGGCCCGTCAAGATACTGCAGTACGCGTTACAGGCAAGTCTACTGCGATCTATTCAAACTTGCTCCTCGTTTTTCATGAAATTAAGTTTTTAAAGCATGACTGCTAAATAAAAAAAACGATTTTTATTTAAACCATGAATACAAAGATCAAAGCTTAAAGAAAAATTGAAAAAGGAGCTACCTGGTGGAAGGGACCGGGAATCGAACCCGGTACCTCTGGATTACCACTTCGCTACCCTCGCTCCACGTAGACCTTTGTGTGTCTGCTTTGTGTGTCGATCTTTGCATTGTTTATTTGAAAGGTTTTTACACCTTAGCTTTCTTTAAGCTTTGATCTTTGTATTCATGGTTTAAATAAAAATTGTGGTGTACCCACATTATAAAATGAGACATTACATGTTTCATAAAATTATAAAATAAAACGATGTTCTGACTAGGCCGATTTGTGATATTTATATTTAATATTTCTTGTTATTATTTACAGGGTTTATTCCACCCAGCAAGAAAAGTCCGAGACGTGTACTGGAAGATATACAACACCCTGTACATCGGTGGGCAAGACGCGCTGGTAGCCGGGTGCCCGCGGATACAAAACGATCCTAATAACCATTTCATAAGATACGAGTTAGATTACTTGTTGTAAAACTAAGTATAGTGTGTCCCGATAGTTCCAGTTTTATGTTGCCAAGACAATAAGGCAAATTATTCTAATGTGTAAACTTAAAGAATGTTTCATTTACTTTTGTTTCGAATTGTCTTTGAAATTCAGAACTGAGGTTAGATGACAACCTAAATTCACCATAATTATATAATTTAAATAACGGAATAGTCACTCCCTAAGTAAATAATTGATTTTCAAATATTTATTTGCATTTAGTGAGTTTCGGTTTTCACCTGACTTGCAATCGTTTTAATGCAACCCAAGAAAAGTTCAGATTGCCAATATTGACGTCCAGAGTAACTTATAGGTGTGCCCAAATGTTTCGTGGGCATAGGATTTAAAGTTACGATTATGAATCAAAGCTACTTACAGAACATAAGAAAGCAATTTAATTATTGATTTCTTGCAAAAATAAGCGTACATTCACAAACTCAAATTTAAAAATTATATGGCCAATATGAAAACGATGATGAACAGTGACATCTTGCGTTGTGAAGTTGTAGTATTCATGAGATAGTGGCTATGACAAACATAGATAAACTCTGCACTAACGAAGAGAGTATTGACTTCCCTTTGTGAATGAACATCTTGTAAGAGATCAAAATCTACGTACAGCTAGATAAAACATAAAATAGAAAAAAAAAACCTCAGTAACAAGTTTTTAAATCAAATTCATCAACTCATTTTTTTTATCCATTATATTTGGTCAAGTGGTACGATTGTATCTGTTTTGCCAATTAAGTCCAAAATACTATATATTACCAATAAATATATATGACATTCATGAATATTCATGTCACCTCCCGACACACATCTACTTTTAATAATAAAGCTCCGAATAGGTTTTTTTGTAAGTATTGTCTTTATTTCGTGTAGAATTGTAGATGATACATGATTGCGCCGCAGTCTGTCTTTGAATATTAACTTCGAGAAACTTTTTTTTGAATGATTAATTGTGAAAATGAGATGCTATCCCGCTAAAATATATTCAAAATTAAATTCCCTACACTTCGTGTCACTTACCATAGTATTGTCTGCCTTTAGGTAATAGTCACCTTTCAAGTAATTTGACTCAATATTAGGTAAAATTGTTACGAATAAAGAGTATAATAGATTTATGTCTCTTAATCCTCCTAAGATGTTCCCGTTACCTAACTTCCTATTCACCGACACAGTCCTGAGAGGACAACACTCGCACGACACGTTTGACACATCGACACGCTCGAAATGCAATTCATGAAATGAAATGAAATTATTTATTTGCATGTAACGTCGAAAACACGACGCGTTGTACTTCGCTAACGAAAATTTTGTGTTACATACTTTTATCAGGCTTACAAAAATGTTGATGCGACATCGACGGATCTATATCGGAATCCCTAAATATTTGTCATATTTATGTTTTCCCTAATAATATCTTTTGTCCTAATGATTGTTTATCTTACTTAACGTTATTTGTCCTATAATGTATGTGCCCTAATATTAGGACTTATTATAAGTTGTACCTACATCAATCAAACAATCTCCCAAAATTAGGATAAAATTGGTTGCGACATAAGATTATTTTATTAGGTAATTTTATATTATGGATTTTGACCCTTATGGCAAATTAACATTAGGTCTAACGTGTTTAGGAGAAACATGTTAGGGCAAATGATCTTAGGACAAACGTTGTTAGGGATTTCGATGGAGACCCTATATCGACGTTATAACACTGAGACAGTCCCAGGGATTCACCGACCCGGGTATATGTAACTTCAATGACAACAATAAATTATAGCGCCATGGAGCCAGATGGTGCTTATAGGAACTCTGTAATAAAATAACGTAATCCTATCGAGTTTGGTCTCTTAGCATCGTCTTGGTGAGTAGTTAATGTATGTTTTGCAGACGTCAAAATGGCCCCTAAATATATCTCATATTTTTAACCGACTTCAAAAGAAGTAGGCGGGTTCTCATTTGTTACCTCAGAACTATCGACTGGGTGAACCGATTATGATGATTCTTTTTTCTTTGAAAGCTGGTGCTTCCCGGGTGGTCCCATTTATATTTGGTCCAGTTGTGACAAAGACATCTATGAAAAAATCATGTAAGTGTTATTGTATGTTCCATATCGCTCATTGAAGTCGGTTATTTTGTGTGCTGCTCTGTGGCGGCGCCACCATAATGAAAATCAATGAATTATATGGTGAAATGATGTACCTTGAAGGTACACCATGTACACATGTTTTTGGCTATACCTGTACCAGGGAACGAAATAATGGACATTGTGGCGCCGCTGGGAAGCATACTCTGCAGCGGCGCCACAGAGAACTCATAGATAGAAATTACATTAGCTATTATTTTCTTATGGAAATTACTAGTGCTATTTATTGTGTACGTATTGATAAAAAACATTATTAAAAAATATACCTACACCCAAAAACATGATATGTACATGGTGTACCTTCAAGGTACATCATTTCACCATATCATATAATTCGTTGATTTTCATTATGGTGGCGCCGCCACAGAGCAGCACACGTTATTTTTTTGTGAACAACTGATTAAATTTGAATCACTAAAAACAAAAAAAATAAAAATATGATTTTTTAACAAGTCGGTGGCAAATCTCACGTAAACTTGCGCGGCATCTGTTTTCATAGTAATAATTGAGTGCTTTCGCACCGACTCGACTTTAAAAGATGATTCAAATGTAATCTGTACATGATCGGGTTATTTTTGGCTTTTCAGTTTTTTTTAAGTCGGTTCTTTATTAATTATTAAGTACTAAAATTGTGTCAATGAATAGATAGACGCGCGGTACGCTAAGATAAAAAGAGTAGGTACTGTGTAGTGTGTACAAATTATACTTGTAGATACTTATTCTCTGAATTGAATTGAGTGGAAACCAACATCAACAGTGTTGTTTGATAAGGGGACAACTCAATTATTACACGTTATGAAATGCATATTTGTATTATATTTTTCTAAAGCTTACATTTTGCTAAAATAAGAACTCAATGTATCAAACTATCTCCTTAATGACTAGAAATACATTTCATACACATAATATCACTGGTTTTGAAATTAATATCTCGAAGCGGATTACAATCGAAATCAAAATAGGTTGAATTTATATATGAACAAGTTTGTTTGTTATGCAATGTGTGCGATATGACTGTTTTAGTTTACCATAAGTTTAACATAAAAACCGAAAACTTTCGTGAGACACTTAGTTATTGTATTAAGCTGTTTACACTCACGTGAATTTGTTAGGAACGGCCCGACATGTTTCGAACTCGTATGGAGCTCTTTATCAGGGACAGCTTCCCGTACAGCCGCGCGGTAATTTTGGCAATTTCACGTGAGTGTGAATCAGCTAATACAATAATAAAGAACTAAGTTTTCCACCATTACTTATTTTTAATAAACAATATTCCAATCTCAATCAATCCTAAATAAAGTTAACGTAGACAAATATGCCCAGTATATTACGATATTATTATGGGCAACTTAAGATACCTATAAATGTACAGTAAAGGAAACTGAAACGCGTACCTTTTTAGGGTTCCGTACCCAAAGGGTAAAAACGGGACCCTATTACTGAGACTTCGCTGTCCGTCCGTCCATCTGTCACCAGGCTGTATCTCAAGAACGGTGATAGCTAGGACAGTTGAAATTTTCACAGATGATGTATTTCTACTGCCGCTATAACAACAAATACTAAAAATAAAATAAAATAAACATTTAAGGGGGGCTCCTATACAACAAACTTGTTATAGATTATGGTACGGAACCCTTCATGCGCGAGTCGGACTCGCACTTGCCCAATTTTTATTGACCCTTATTGTCATTGTAACAAGAGCGAAAAAGTTACGTGCTTCAATTTACTTGACTGTAATTATCTTAAGTTTTCCAATTTATACGGGAACAAATAAAAAATTGAAAAGGAACATAGATATTAAAGACAAATAATTGTTTACCAAGTAAAACTTCCAAGCAGGGATCGATACCGTTATTTTGCTTCATACAAAATAGCACAAAATAACGTTATGATATTCCGGTTTTTCGCTCATTATCACACAATGTTTATATTTTAGTGGGCTAATTTCAAGGATCTATATCTATAACGAAATTCTACATAACACAAGCCTTTCACATTCGAAAAAAAACGCGAAATTAGAGCGTTTTCATGAATACCGGTATCGATCCCTGCTTCCAAGGATGGATACAGTTTACACAGTACATTGTACGGATTTTTATTGTTTATGCGCTTCTTCCTCTTTTTCCTTTGTTTTCCTCCATACTTTTAACATATAATATATTATAACCAATAAGGCGTAAATAAATTAAAAACGATATGAGCATAGTAAATAGGAATATGCTTAAGCCTTGTAGCCGCAGTCTATTTTGGAATTTGGAAGATTATATCACAAAAAAATATTTTGCAGAGATCCTTGATAGTAACGTTAGTTTAGATGTGTTTGAGGCCAACTTTCCCAACCGTTGCTCACGAGTATAAAACAGTTCTTACCATCGACGAATGATCAAAGAACTGTCAAACGCTGTGCTTCATACCGTTTGCTCATTGGAGAGAATGCATTAAGGTGCTTTGGGCTAAATTCGACATATTTTTAGGCGAGTGTAGAGTATGTTAGGGTTTGGGCTCGTAAGTCAGAACCTAAGAAGTATTCCTTCCAAGTAATGAGATCTTTACGAAATTGGATATATTCATCAACGCTTTGTGAAAACAGCGTTTCAATACGTTGCTTGAATTTGGAAACAAATTAGAATAAAAACATATCCCTTACTTGTCATATTTAAAGAAGAAAAAAAAAAAAAAAAAAAAAGAATAAAAAAATATATATTTTGAATACTATTTCTTAAGGAGTGGGTAATTTCGAAAGCAAGTGGGGTAATTTCGAAGCTGGTTTTTATGCAATATGAGTTTAAGAATCATATTTCTTTTTAGTTCTAATTTACCCCCGCAAAGATCCAAAAATCGCACTGCTTTTATTTAATCGACTGCAACAGACGTGCCCTCACGACTAGCGATGCGAAGTGAACTGAAGCGGGGGAGGAGATAAACATGGCGTTTTGACAAGCGTTGCAAGCGTAGAATTTGTTCCCAGTTTAGTAGAAATGTGTTATTTTCGATTTATCCCCATTTTCGACTTTACCCCAAAGCACCTTATCAAACATCGATAATTTCAACTTTGTACCAATAATCCACCCGAAAATATTAAACATAGACGTTAACATTTTGCTATAAGTAATTGTTTGCTTCACTAAATAATATGACGTATAATAGTCGCGTATCATATCATAACCATGCTATTACATAAATAGGCGGTAATAGTACATTGCTCTTTTAAAAATATAAATCAATAAAAACGGCCAGCTCTGTATTGATTCAATGACATGTTCTCTGTATCTTTGGTAAGAAACATACATATTTATGTTTTAAATACCCGCGACGTTTTGTTTCACAACGTGCTTTCAAAATACGCTGTTAAAGTTAATAAAAGCAAAAAGTTGATAAAAATAGCCACAACGATCCAAGCTTTGGTACTTGTTACAATCCTAATCATAAAGTTGAGTACTTAAATATTTAAAGCGGTCGTCCTCTGGCCGTGACGTGTAGCAGGGCTCCGCCCCCACAGAGCGCGGGCTGCCAGGCGATGCCCGCGGGGCTGGCGGCGGTCACGCCGAGCCTGCGGTGGAGCACCCCGTCGGAGCTCACCGCCCACACCCCCTGCTCACCACTCGACACCTGCTTGAATGTCATCTCGCTATCTACAAATATAACAGCGTGTTTAAGTGATTATGCAGGTTACTCGTAACATTTGCACAACTTTCCAATATACCTACCAAATATTTGCATTACTAATCGATGCAGTGATAAAGCTTTTACCGAATGCATGCTCTTGTAGTCCGTAAATGGAACTAAAATGTATTAACAGGGTTAATATATACAAGCTTATATATACACATACAATACACCACATTATAGTCCAATTTAATAGGTTAGTATGATAATTTTGATTTATAAGCTAGCTACGAGGGTTGTCTGAAAAGTTCTAAGCCTAAGGTATTTCGAGGTTATATATGCGTTTATGATACTGGCCACTAGAAAGGCCATTTAAAAACAAATTATTAAAAAATAACATGTCACGTTTTTATTATTCTGTTTCGAGATATTCAACGGAAAAGTACATCATGTGTGAATTACCAACGAATATTACGAAAATTGAGCACCGTGCTGTAATTAAATTCCTTACAAAAAGTGACAAATCACCGCAGTGTATTTTTGAGGAAATGGCTATTATTTACGGTGATTCTGGGCCTTCTTATGCCACAGTCAAAAAGTGGAGTCGCTTATTTAAACTCGGACGGGAATCGATCGAAGACGACCCCCGCTCAGGGCGGCCAATATCGGTAGTGACCGAAGAAAACGTAGCAAAAGTCAAAAAGCTGGTATTAGAAGATAGAAGAATTAAGGTTTGGCAAATAGCTGAGGTCTTAGGTATTAGTAAAGAAAGAGTCGGAGAAATTTTACATGAACATTTGTACATGAGTAAAGTCAGTGCTCGTTGGGTACCGAAAATGCTAACGGCCTTCGATAAAGTACGTCGTGTGGAAACTTCTCGGGCGTTTTTAGAATTGTGCGAAGATGATTTAGATGAAGTTTGTTCCCGAATAGTAACTGTTGATGAAACATGGATCAGACAGTATGATCCGGAGTGTAAGTCTGAGTCGATGCAGTGGATTGAAAAGGGTGAAAGGCCGCCGAAGAAATTTAAAGTGCAAAAGTCGGCCTCTAAGTTAATGGCTACGGTATTTTGGGATTGTGATGGCATTCTTTTAATCGATTATTTAGAAAAAGGCTCTACGATAAACGGAACTTATTATGCAAATCTAATAAGACAGGTGCGACAAGCCATAGTTGAGAAAAGGCGGGGTAAACTAAGGAAAGGCATTTTGTTTTTGCAAGACAACGCACCCGTTCACACCGCTAATGTTGCGAGGCGTGCTCTGAAGGAAGTTGGTTTTGACGAAATTGACCACCCACCCTACAGCCCAGATCTAGCCCCAAGCGATTATTTTCTATTCAATAATTTGAAGAAAGAGTTGAGGGGAAAGCGATTTAGAAGTGACGAAGAGATGAAGGCTGTACAGGAGCATTTTGAAGGGCAAAATGAAGATTATTTTTTTAATGGCCTAAAAGCACTGTATAAAAAATGTAAAAAATGCATTGATTTAGGAGGAGACTATATTGAAAAATAAACACGAGTTCATTTGTGTAAATTGTTTTTTTCTATCTTAGGCTTAGAACTTTTCAGACGCCCCTCGTATCTACAGGATAACCACTCATTAACTAAATTCCATTTCAATAAAAAAGATTCAAAATACCTGTTAAATATTTCCATTGTTTTCCTTCCAGACAGTTCTTAGATATGTCTGTTCTGACGACCATAATACCGTTGGTGAGGATGACCCAAGCCGCTCCTTTCGATAAGGAAACTGTCTTTGCAGTCACATTGGCCTTGTGTGAAAATCCAATGGAGCACTTAGGCGGCTCGACTAACCTCCAGTTAGTCCCTGCGGGGTTGTCAGAGGTGACCCCTTCTCTATAGTATAGTTCTCCTTTACGGCCCACGGCCCAGATGATGCCGCAACTTATACTTATTGCGATCAAAGGCTGTGGATTGCTTATGTGCTCCCAGTGGTTGCCCTAAAACACGATACTTTTTGTAACTACATCAGTGTATTCCTTTTAGATGTTTAAGTAACCTTTTTACCGACGATCGACGCCACGCTGACAGCAGACAGTATACTAGTTACAATTTTTTAAGCTGTTCGAATTTCACTTGAGAGCTTATCTTTTAAACATGACCTCACAAAACATGACCCTACTTTGGAACAAATGGAATCAGGTAACAAAAAAACTCAAACATTAATTTTCTTGTTTCAAATGTCTTTTTTAAGTTACAGGGTTGAAATTGCAATATCTTATCTCATTGGAATAAGATACTTTGACACTAAAGCCATAGGGTAGAAAATTAACCTGGCTTCCGCTTCCTACTAGCTATGCTATTCCAATTTCAACTTTGAGACCTAGAAAAGATGATATAAATTTGTCTGCGTTTTATTGTTACTTGGTTCTTCGGACAATGGTTTTCTGGGGTCATGTTTACAAGATGAGCTCTTATGGCCATTCGGAAAATGTCAACTATACATTGTATAACGATGACGTATAGCGTCTGGGTCAGGCGGCTTTTAGTCGTTGTGATTTGCCGTCTGACGCTCAAAAGGTTAAGAAGAAAATAATGTAAGTTTTATATACTTACTGCAGGGGTAGCGACTGTAACTCCAGTTCGGTAGATCGCATCTCCCCCTAATGTAACTGCCCAAACTGATGTCTCGTCACCTTCATTCTGCAAATAAACAATCCAATGTAGTTTCAAACAAGATCACGTTTAATTTGTCAGGATGAGTTTCCATCATAACAACTGAAGGGCTACTCCCAAGATCGAAATTCGAAGTTTGTATCATGCCATCCCTCTCGATCTTGTATCAAACAATATTTGTACGAAACGGCACGATACGAAGTTCTAGTTTCGAACATCGAAGTAACTCTCCTGGCCACATTAGGCATTTGTACCTCGCCAGTCTGCTGCCAGCAGGCTGCCTTTTGTACCTCGGCAGTCGATATCATGATACAAACGTTTACATACCCATAAAGAGACGTCCAACAATGCTGTACTTCCCGCTCGGACCCACGGGCCCTCAGTGATTATCTGTGCTTTCCTGTACCACCGTCGGCGCCGAACACAATCGGTGAATATTTTCTTCCCGTGGTATGGTGCTGGGAAATCTGTCGCGTATTGCCAGCCGTCGCTGTCTACGCCTCCTGGGGTATTGTAATCTACCATCCATTCTGATATCTGAAGCACATTACATGTACATAAAAAAATAACTGTACAAACGCGACACACTTATTTATACATCGCATTTGTAAAATAAAAGACAAGCACTGTGGGCTCTACGCATTTAATACTTTGACTTGAGAGTAAATCATTCGAATTTATTTTAAGGATGCATCGATACGCTTTTTCGCAGATACGATACCGATACCACCCGATACCCTGTAGCGAATTGAAACTAAGGAAAAAAATTGCCACAAAATAGGAGTTATTTTTAACACGCTTTTATAAGATTCACTTGTAATTAAGTAAAGTAACGAATAAAATAAAAAACTAAAAAGACAATGGAGTCAAATCGTGAAAGTTCTACTTCCTATTGTCGTATGGAAATGAAACTTTGTATATGTGTAACAAACAATACCATAATGTGTCATCTTGCCAAGATGATCTTGAACCTGATCTGATGATGGGAACGGAAGGTGGTCATTGGAACTCTTCTAAACAACAATATACAGGGTGTCCCAGAAGTACCACGTCACAGTGACACCGGAGATAGGTCAGCTCAAGAGGAACCCAACCAACCTAACTGACCTTAGTAAAAGTTGCACGGTTTTCGGGTTATTACCGAAATAAAGACTTGAGAATTTTCCCCTTTGTTTTTACATTTTTAGTACCAGCATCGACTCGGCAAGCTGAGGCCTTATTCCTTTTAAGCTGATTGTTTTAGAAATGTTTATCTATGATAAAACATGTTTCTTAACACATTATTGATGTTACTACCTAGAACAGGGATATTGGGATTTATTGGTATATATTTGAAACCTACAGTTTGAACTTTTCATTGATAATTTTTCTTTCAAAAACAACGTGAAATTGACAAAATTCACACGGAAAATTTGTTTTTTCAACTTATTTTCGACTGCACGCAATGAAACCATGAAATAGCTATGTTACTACCTAGAACTCAGGGAAAAGTATTATTCACTTCAAAAAGTTGGTTGAAAATATCAATATATTTGTCATAATATGAAAAAAATAATTTTAAAAAGGAATAAGGCCTCTTAATGACAGTTTTTAGGGTTCCGTACCCAAAGGGTAAAAACGGGACCCTATTACTGAGACTTCGCTGTCCGTCCGTCCGTCCGTCCGTCTGTCACCAGGCTGTATCTCAAGAACGGTAATAGCTAGACAGTATAAATTTTTACACATGATGTATTTCTATTGCCGCTATAACAACAAATACTAAAAATAAAATAAAATAAATATTTAAGGGGGGCTCCCATACAATAAACGGGATTGGTTGCGTTAACTTTGTACCTCATATGTATGGAGCGCTATACATACCAGGTGCAAACTTAACTTAACCACGTAAGGATGGAAATAGTTTGTACGGAACCCTCGGTGCGCGAGTCCGACTCGCACTTGACCGGTTTTTTTATGTATATCAAATCATAAATAGTTAATTCAGAAGTGCGAAGTGTTATTTTGTCAGTAACTATTGGAAAATGCTGAAAAAAAACTTCATTAATCTTCATTTAAGTTGTCACAAAAACACGAATTGCAACTTTGACCATCGGCCTTCTTTTTTTTTATTAGAAACGAAACAAACAAATAACGTCAATAAATTAGGCATGTTATGCAGATTCAGAAATGGTATAACACATGTATCTTACTGCGATAACATTAGGTATTCTTATCACTTTAGCGATGCCCTATCGAACCAACTTAAAACTTGAACTCCGAAAGCAGTCACTGCTATGTGGTACAAAAATGCTGTGTACAGCGATGACTCATATGTTATCTGATCCAATTATTTTGCCAAATGCACGAGGGCTAAATACTAATAGTCCGTTTTCTATTGGGAAACAGTATGACATTTTGGAGTACAGCAATGCCATTTGGTACGGGTATTAGATATACATGTCCACCTGAGATGAAAACGCTCGGTAGCCAGTTTGTACTCCGCGACAGCTAGGGGGTAGGGGGGTCAAAGTACAGCGCTCCCGTCGCTCAGGAAAAAAAAATCTGGCGTATTAGTTAGGAACTTTGAATCAAGTTTGGTGTCGTTATCGGGTGACTAGACGATGCCTAATTCATTATCATTCCCCATGCCAGTTTTGTTCCGTAGCAAAATATGACGCAATACTTAATATAATAAACATTTAGTAGTAACGAAATGCAAACAAACCCTTATATCACCATATTTTTAACCGACTTCAAAAAAAGGAGGAGGTTCTCAATTCGAACTATTTTTTATTTTTTTTGTATGTGTGTTACTCGATATCTCCGAGAACCTTGAACCGATTTTAAATTTTTTTTTTAGTCGAAAGGGTATAACTCCGAGTTGGTCCCGTTGGCATTAAGTCGGGATCTGATGATGGGATCTTGGAGAAATCGAGGGAACTCTTCAAATGTTATAGGGACATGTACGGCGCTTTCGGTAATTTATTGATAAAGTCAAGAATTTACATTCAGTAAATAGGATTTGGTGTAAGGAAACTGAACTAGAACCACTAAAAAGCAAAAAAAAAAAATTTTAACAAAAAAAAGAACCGACTTCAGTAAAACTAAAAAACCAAAAATAACCCATTCAAGTACAGATTACATTTGACTCACCCTTCGAAGTCGGTGCCAAACCTCGCGTAGACTATAATATAACTATAAATATATGAACTGAACTGAGTGGTTTGGGATCGACTTCGAAGGGTGAGTCAAATGTAATCTGTACTTGAATGGGTTATTTTTGGTTTTTTAGTTTTACTGCAGTCGGTTCTTTTTTTTGTTAATTTTTTTTTTTGTATTAATCTTTGTTTATAAAAAATACTGTCTGAAAGCCCATTTAATGCAGTTTCTAAAACCATTAACAGTAAATATAATATGAATATTTTTAATGTAGGTAAAATAAAATATTGAACGTACTGCGACGTTCGTCAGCGCAGCGTAAGGAACGGCAAAAAGACGCGAAAAAAAAGTATTACCTACTAACAAAATATATCAACAAAGTGCTACATAAACGGTCGTATCTTTTCTTTTGCGTAATAGAAGTTTGATTTTTTCACAGCTGCAAGGGACCGTAGGCTTGAGTATATGGTTCTAATTTCAACTCGATACCTTCACGCGTTCTTAAGATAAAGGGTCTTGACAGACAGACGGACCGACGGAATACAAAGGCGAATGTATGTGTTGTACTCAAAATTGTATACCTCTCCATACAAGCATGCCCAATAGAAAACGGACTATAATGTTTGTCTCCCCTTTGACCCCTTTGGAAACTAGCTTATTCGGACCGGATAAAATCATAAAATGTCAATAAGTTCTTCAGTAAAATTCGTGAATGTAGCGTTTTATGAATTACTTGACACCAACGTTTTCAATATACTTTAACCTTCATACGTACCCAATGCCAATGACGACTTAATAACTTGGTGTGCTCTCTGGTCCTCTTGTGTTTCCCGGTTATATCACTCCACATGTAGCGATCCGTGGGTAGACCCATTGACGTGTAGCCTGAGAGTGGATTCCAGCGCTGATTCTCATATATGCAATACGTTTGCGTGTCATTCATTGAGTGGATAGCATCATTACTGCCAATGCCTATAGAAAAGTGACAAAAATATTTACAATTTCAAAACACTGACCATGGGAAGTAATAGAAAAGAAGAGTAGGGAACAATTACCTTTCAAAACACCCCCACCCCATCCTCCAGTGTAGACCCACACTCTATGGTCGTGGGTTATTCCCCAAACTACCCCATTTTGACAGCTCTCTATCCTCCTGAGATATCCACCTACCATCCGCCAATACATTTCCTCTGGACCTATAATAGCACTTGTAGTGCTGTATTCCATAGTATACAATTTCATGGGGCCTAATATTAATACCGATGTTATGCCATCGGGGCTTAACCTGTGTCTATAGTAACAACATTTCTTATCATTGACTACAACCTTGAAGCCCTCTGTATCACACATTATCTTTAAAGTAAATTCTTGCCCAGGGGCTAAGGGTAACTCGTGGCGCTCTTCTGCGCCCCAATTGCCACATGTCTTGGTATTGCACACTAGAGTATTATCATCAAATCTTCCATTGAAATGCAGGTGTACTTCTGTGACTTCAGTTTCTATTTTATGCCTCTGTTTCTTTACTTCTGGGCCTTGTAAATTAATATGGAATCTGCCAATTTCATCAAATAAACTGCCTGCAATTTTTAGAGAGCTTCCAGGTGGAAAATTATTGTGCAATGTTGTTGTAAAACCTGGCACTATGTTTTTTCCTAATAGTTGATATTCTTTGGTGTAGCCACCATTATTTTCTGTACATTGTTGTGCTGGCATTGGGTCCCAATTCAATATATCTCCAGAACTAGTAACAGCCCATATAGAATTTTCTGAGGGATTTCCAGACAGTCCATTTATTTGTGATGTGATATCCACCAGTACATTGAGCCATTCTTCTTGTTCCATTTCTGTCATAAATTGTATTTTAATAGCATCTTTGTTTTGGCGTGGAATTGTTAAAGCTAATCTAGGGTTTCCTGGTTCCGAGGCTGACATAATACTTGTAACCTCTACTAAATTTAAAATAAATTTAATGGTACCGTCAGGCTTAAACACTGATAACGTCCCTGTATTTTCCAAGGCATGCCAGTACAGTGAAAGTATACAATCCTCTCCAGAATTATTAGCAATGATTAATCTAGCTTCACAACTTCTGGTCCAGCCTTTCTCATCAATTGCTATGCCATACTTTGATACATCGAGATCCTGGTTATTCCTATTTTTTAAGCAATCTAGTATTTGGATGCGCCAATTAGCATTCAAGTCTGAATTAATGGGATTTTGGAAATCTGTAAACCAATGTGGTGCTTGCAGAGGATCAATGTAGCAAGCTCCGGCCTCAACAAATGTCCAATTTGTATCACATGTACCCCAAGCAGTCTGGCTAACTTCCTCATCAAAATACATGCCAGAATCAACATCAAACACACTGCTGTCACTGTCTGGCTGAGCTTCCATTCCCACCACTGAGCCCACACTCCTCACTGGACTCCAAGCACGGGGGTTTTTTAGAGTTGTTTCATAACTTTTGCCAGTGAGATCAATATCTGTGGCTGTTACATTCTTTTTAGGATTATGTTCTTTAGGAGGTTTTATTGGCAGTGTATGCTCTATTGGTGCAGAATGGGATTCTTCCCAAGAATTATGAATATTGATATGAGATTTTAATTCACGAGTTGTCTCATTCAATGTGGTCAGACTGTGATGTTTAGCATTTGATGCTGTTGAAACCATACTTGCAGAACTTGATGTTCGACTCAGTTGCATGTTGGCTTGTACCATTCTCCATCTTTTTCCAGTTAATTCTGCCGGTGTTATACCGCTGCGCCAATATATGCTTTTGTCAGATTCTCCAATAGCAAAAACTTGGTCATTGACTCCCACTGATACGTGAATCATGTTTCCAGTGATTTCTAACCATCCGCCTCCCATTGCTGATACTTCAGAAGTTCCAGCAGTGTTGCCATCTATACCCTTTCTGAACCAAACTTTATTGTCAGAGCTCACAGCCCACACAGTGTTGTACCCCACAGAGATGACCGACAGCTTTGTTTCACTGGGTGACTTTACTTCTAACCAGGCTTCTCCTGTCGGTGAATCCTTTGTTACACCTTTCCTTACTATGGCTCGGCCCGTCCAAAGCAATGCCCAAACTAAGCCAGTAGCGCCTACTGAGATTTGTTTAATATCACAATTTGGTGGAATGCTAATATTTATCCATTTCAAGCCTTCAGGAGATGTTGCACTTACGCCAGCTCTGTACATAACTCGCCCATGAGCAGTTATGGCCCATACAGCGAGTGTCCCAGGCCCTGCAAATGGTATTTGGTTTCCTCCAATGCTCACATCAATGAATGGTTCCTGTGTTGGATCTTTGTGAAGAGGTGCTATGGCACACCAGGAGTTCATGGCACTAAACTTCCTATACCTAATCCATTTTCTCCTTCTGACACATGATTTCCATTGCTTAGTGGGTCCAAACTGGGCTGGAAAATCAACCGCGTAACTCCATCCATCATGGTCCAAAGGATGTCCATCTAATGTAAGTTCTAACTGCCACTCTCCTTCCCATTGCCATGCCATTGACGGTAATCTGATGCGTTGTATGGCTCTATCCTGAGTGCCATCTTGAGAAGAGAAGTGATACCTGTCAGTGGGCAAGAGTCTTCCACTGAAGCCTTCCAGTGGCAGCCAACGCTCATTTTCGTAAGACTCTTCTTGCACCCTAATGGGGATTTCTAATCCGTGAACGTGTAAGTAAATTTGCCGGTCGCCTCCCACTGCCCAAAGGAAATGTGGTACAGCTGACAAAGTCTTAAATTCCAAACCTAGGTACATGAATTCTCTCCAACAAGATCCACTAGTGGACAACGCGTACACCTTGCCCTCATTATTAAGAGAAAACAATAAAGAGTTACTCGACATTTTACAAATACCACCTTAATATTAAATTTACAATTTCTCTATATATCTGCTTCCAGCTTCAACTATGCAAGTTTTTCTGCTTCAATTTTCTTGAGCACATTTTATAAATTAAAGATTAATTTTACAATAACACAATAATATTTATATTTTTTCGAAGTTGGCAAAAATCGAAGTTTCAACAATATCTCAACACTTCATTATTAATACAGACTACGCAAACAAAGCAAAATTCAGTTTAGACTTCGGCGAACAGTCAGTTCCAGTAAAATACACTCAATATCAAAAAAGAAAATCCCACAGTTATCTTTTTATCGCCACAGTGCTTATTTCATTTGATCGTATTTATCTGTATTATTTACTAAATACTTTGAATTAGCAACCAAGTTTTATTTTTATAACGCAAATGAGCGCTCAAAACGAAAACAGGCAATCAAAATAGTGTTTAAATTAAAAAAGAGGTATTCTGAACGCTTCCTTCGGTCATATTGAGGCAACACACTACTCGCGAAGTTGGCCGAGATTGGGCGAGGCGAAGTTGGCCAAAGTATGGGATTCCGAAGCGAAGTGTCCCCCGACATATTGCTTTAAAACCCGCTCCAGACCTTCCGATCCGATCCGATTTATTGGAAGCAATCGGACAACCTCTTCTCTATAAATCGGATCGGGTCGGAAGGTCTGGAGCGGGTTTAACTCTTTGCCCACGACACTATCATATTCGCCTAACCCAAGGCCAACTTCGTAAGTAGCCACACTACTAGGTAGGGATATGTTGCCCTGTCGCGAAATTGGTTGAGGTTGGGTGAATATGATAGCGTGGAGGGGCACTTCGCTGCGGAAACCCATACTTTCGGCCAACTTCGTGAGTAGTGTGGAGGTAGGGATATGTTACCCTGTCGCGAAATTGGTTGATAGCGGCAGTACACTGCTCGCGAAGTTCCTCGGCGAAGTACTTGACAGCTGCCCGAGGTGCTACACTACATTACTCGCGAAGTGCCTCGTCAAAGTACTTGATAGCGGCAGTACGGTGCTCGCGAAGTTGACCATGTTGGGCAAATACGTCAGTGTAGACGGTCACTTCGTCTTACTTAGGCCAACTTTACCTCGCCTCGGCCGACTTCCGATTATTGTCAGTTTTTGTACCCGAGTCAAAGGGGCCGAAGTTGCCCGAAGTGCGCACACGAAGTGCCCCTCTTCACTACTCGGCTGACGTCGGTTCGCGTTGGTCGCAATTTTCTAATAAAATAATAAAGGCCGTTTCCGATTAAGGGAAGCAAAAATGCCCTTTAATATTATGACTTGGTTTTTTTTTCTACAGTCAGTTACGTCTAGTAGAGTAACTGTGTCAATTTTGGTTGAAAAATTCTTTGTGGTTCCGCAGAAAAAAAATAAAAACGGAAATAATGAAATATGGTTTTTCTCCAAAACTATTTAACTTTAATGTACTATTATTTTTTCATTCTGTAAAGCTTAGTCAAGTTCATGTTTTAAGTGAAAATGGTATCTCTATATCTAACGATTATGTAAAAAATAGGTAAGTCAAAATTTTAATATATATATTTTTTTACTTTTGTGAGAGATACCACTCTAATTGACATGTCTAAATAAGCCTTGGTTAACGTCCTGTAACACATATTAATTTGATGGATAAAATCGGAAAGCAACTATGTCAAAATGAAATAAATAACTGGGTTGGATTTTATTACATTTTATTAGTAAGCTATTCTAACACTTCCAAATAACCAAAACATACATCCTCTTTACAAATGAACAAGATTTGACAGTTAGTGACATTTGCCTTTTATTGTTATTGAAAATGTCATTATTTTTGTAATAACACAAAAACTATGCATATATTAATCATTTTTGCTATTCGGTATATAAGCTTTACTTAACAGTATACCAGATTATCAATTTAAAGGTTTTAATCGGACACTAACTGTAAAATGGAATTTAAAAGACTTTTCGGGTATGACTTCATTATCTTGAAATTGTAATTACAAACTATTCTTTTTTCGCCACGCAATAATCCTCTTTCTATCGAAATTAAAATAAATACATATTATGACAGTAATAAAAATGAATTGTTTTTTTAAATGTAACATGACTTTTCAGGGACATTAGAAAGATAACTCGTCTTTACAAAATGAATTCTAAAGCGAATGTAATCAAAAAAATATTAAGAAAGAAACCTACATCATTATAATCACCTCGCAATGATATAAGTAGCGATTTCGTATCTATCAGAAATACTTAATGAAGATGGTTCGTTGAATTTGGAATATGTGAAGGAAAATTCTAATATACTGAAACTGGAAGTCCAATCTCGCCATATTTCAAAAAAATATTTACAGATGCTTTATCGAATATGTCCCAAAGAGCATTGGTGTTGGATCCATAAGGCGGCATTATTGTGGATGTGCCAACGGAATGCGAACAGTAGTGTGTTGTTCACAGATTGTTGCTATTGTTTATTATTTATCGCAAGCAAGATATTTGTCCAAAATCGTTCGGCCTGCTGAAACTTTAAGCGGACTTTTTTTGAATCACGGAATTCACGTTACTGTCAATGAAGATAGCGATGAGGATTAGAATAAGTGTATTTTTTTTCATTACGTAACTAAAAAGGTGTCATTTTTCTAGCAAATGTCACTGTAACTGTCAAATCTTGGTTATTTGTAAAGAGGATATTATGTTTTGGTTATTTAGCAGTGTTAGAGAAGTTTACTCATTAAATAGTAATGAATTCCAGCCCAGTTATTTATTTCATTTTGACACACTTGCTTTCCGATTTTATCCATCAAATTAATATGTGTTACAGGACGTTAACTAAGGTTTATTTAGAAATGTCAATTAGAGTGGTATCTCTCACAAAAGTAAAAAAAAATATATATTAAAATTTTGACTTACCTATTTTTTTACATAATCGTTAGATATAGAGATACCATTTTCACTTAAAACGTGAAGATGACTAAGCTTTACAGAATGAAAAAATAATAGTACATTAAAGTTAAATAGTTTTGGAGAAAAACCATATTTCATTATTTCCGTTTTTATTTTTTTTCTGCGGAACCACAAATAATTTTTTAACCAAACTTGACACAGTTACTCTACTAGACGTAACTGACTGTAGAAAAAAAAATCTGCCCATTATCACGAAAGGGCATATTTTCTTCCCTTAATCGGAAACGGCCTTTGCTGAAGCATGCTTTATCCACAATGCTGATAAAATGTCGCTCTTCTGACAGCTGTCAAATGTTGGAATGGCGCAACCTCTATGGTTTTACTGTCAAGCTTAATGTCTGTCACGAATTTAGCTAGAGAAAATACGTTTCTGTTATGTTTTAAATAAAAAGCATCTTATTAGAAATAGTACATTTATATTTCACGCCCAACAATTGGTAGCAGAGCGTGGTTATGCAATATAAAATGTGAAATAAATAAATGCTATAACGTAAAAAAATGGCGTCTTCGGCAGCGGCGAAAATAAATTGTCGCCAACATCGACCGCCGAAGAAAACTGTAAGTTCGAAAAATTTGACATACAAGCCAGATCGGAACTTATTCTGCTCATCTCACCAGCGGAACTAAAACAAATAAAAGGTTGTAAAACTTCAAAAGAGATATGGGACAAACTCAAATCCATTCATCAGAGCACTGGTCCGGCGAGAAAAGCTACGCTGTTGAAACAACTCGTTCTAAAGAAAATGAGTTCCCAAGAGGATATCCGCGACCATTTAAATAATTTTATGGATGTCGTCGGAAAGCTGGAGGACATGGACGTTAAAATACACCCGGAATTATTGAGTATCATGATGCTCTACAGCCTACCAGCAAACTACGAAAACTTTCGTATCGCTATTGAGTCGCGGGATGTGCTGCCTGGTCCAGAAGAATTACAAATAAAAATTGTAGAAGAGAACGAGGCCAGAAAGCAAACAGAACCGAACGAAACCTCAAGCTCCGAAGCACTTTATGCAAAACAGAAGAGGAAGGTCGTCGTCTGTAAACACTGCAATAAAAAAGGTCATACTGCAGAGGCATGTTGGTCGAAAAAAGGACCTACTCATACCACTCACCCACAGAAAAATAAAAGTCACGAGAAAAACTTCAATATCTGTTACTCATCTGCAGATAGCATTGGTGACAATCTGTGGTGCCTTGACAGTGGCTGTAGTTCCCACATGACTGGCGAGGAAGAAAAATTCGAAGAATTAACTCCCGAAGTTAACACTTTGAGTCTCGCGTCGAAGAAACACACCACACAAATCAAAGGGCGAGGAAAAATTAGTATCTCCACCAACGACGAAAAATATAACTTGAACGATGCGTTGTACGTACCGGAAATATCGACGAACCTCATATCAGTTGGAAAAATAACTGATAACGGTTACAAGGTACTATTCGAAAAAGAAAAAGCATCGATTATACAAGATGACAGCGTCGTATTACAAGCTTCAAGAAATAAAAACGGGCTCTATTATCTGAATTTCAAACCGGAAGAATCAGCAAATTTTGCAACAAAGTCGCAAGATGAATCGATGTTATGGCACCGAAAATTGGGTCACATCAACGAAAAAGATCTCAAAATGATGGTTTCGAAGCAGATGATGAGAGGACTAGAATTAAAAGAAGTAAAGTTAGATACCTGCGAAACTTGTATAAAGGGAAAACTTTCATCCTTACCGTTTGCCAGCCATGACCGATTGTCATCTGAAATTTTAGAGATTATACACAGTGACGTCTGTGGACCATTTGAAACGGAATCACTTGCTGGGTCCAGATACTATGTATCTTTCATTGATGACTTTACCAGGTACTGTTGTATCTACTCGTATTTCATTAAAAACAAAAGTGAAGTAATCGAAAAGTTTAAAGAATACAAAAATGGAGTGGAGCTGTTCACAAAGAAGAAAATTAAGCACTTGCAATCTGATAATGGTGGCGAGTACAGAAGCAAAGAATTTGATGACCTGCTGGCAAAATGTGGCATCAAGAGGAGACTGACAGTACACACTCCACAACAAAACGGCGTAAGTGAACGAAAAAACCGATCACTGCTGGACAAGGCTAGATGTTTAATGATGGAAGCAAATGTACCCTCATGCTTATGGGCAGAAGCAATAAGCACAGCCAATTATCTAATTAATCGGAGTCCTGCAAAAGCCTTAAATGGAAGCAGTCCGTATGAAAAATGGGTCGGTAGAAATCCAGCTGGAAATCATTTACACATTTTCGGCAGCAAAGCATTTATCTTGAATAAAAGACGAAGAGGCAAATTCTCCCCTAAAGCCATAGAAGGAGTATTTATGGGATACGCCAAAAATGCTAAAGGATTCAGAATTTATGTACCTGACCAAAACGATGTTGTAATCAGTCGAGATGTCAAATTCGTTGAGAAGATGTACTATGATGACACTCGTACGGCTCGTACCGAAGCAGTTCTTGACGACAGTATGCAGGGACCTGGAAAAGAAATGGTGATACAACTTAAAAATAAGAAAAATCATCAAAATTCTAACTTACCGGTTCAAGATCCTCTTCCCTTGACAGATATGTCCTCCTCAGATGCCAACAACTCTGAAACAAATATAAATGAAAATCTATTGCCATCTGAGGATGAGGGGGCCGAAACTACTGATCAAGACCAAACTTCATTTGAAGAGGATGCAGGGGCTGAGAGTGATGGATACCAAACTCCACACGAAACAAATGAGAGAACATCGCAAAGACCTACAAGAAATAGAAGGAAGCCTACATGGACAACCGACTACCACTTACAAGATGATATGGAAGAAAGCACGTTCGTGTCAGATATGTCATACTTGTCTGAACAAAATGAAACTGAAGACGACTGGCACGACGCTGTCAAAGCTGAAATAAGAGCACATATTAAGAATGAGACGTGGAAAATCACGAAGAAAACCAGTGGCATGAAGCTCATCGACTACAAGCTTGTTCTGAAAACAAAAACTGGACCAGACAATACGGAAACCAAGAAAGCAAGACTTGTGGCTCGGGGATTCACCCAAAGACCTGGAATAGACTATAATGAAACTTTCGCGCCTGTGGCGAAGTTAAGCTCCATCAGAACCGTCGTTGGAATGTCTGTCGAAGAAGGCATGAAATTGAAACAGATGGATGTCACGACAGCGTATCTGAACGGTGACATAGAGGAAGACATTACTATGAAAGTACCTGAAAACCTGGAAAAGTATGTTACAGAAATAATTATCGATGAGAGCGGAAATAATGACCTGACTATATACAACAAAGCTAAAGACATGCTAAAATGTATTAGAGAAAATAAAGGCGAAAAAGTTTGCAAATTGCAACGATCATTGTATGGGTTAAAACAATCCGGGAGGCAGTGGTACATCCGATTGGACGCGGAACTACGTAATGTTGGTTTCGTCCCATTACAATCAGACCCGTGTGTATACATACTACAGAAAGGAGGAGCTAAAGTAATAACAGCCATCTGGGTAGACGACTTACTAATAGCTTACAACTGTGCCAAGAAGATGCAAGAAGTCCAAACAATGCTTGCCCATAAATTTGAAATTAAAGATCTGGGAATACCAAAAAGAATGCTCGGAATTGATTTTAAGTACACCAACGAGACAGTGAAGCTTTGCCAAGAAAAATATATCAAAGATACATTAACGAAATTTAAAATGAATGAATGCAAAGCAACAAGTACCCCTATAGAACCAGGCCTATCACTTGAAGCGGACAAAAGTAATAATGGTAAAGAATTGCCATATAAAAACCTGATTGGAACACTTATGTATCTAGCAGTAGCTACGAGACCCGACATTATGTTCGCAGTTAGTTATCTCTCCCAATTCAATGACAGCTACAGTGCAGAACACTTCAAGAGTGCCAAACGTGTGCTAAGATACCTCAAGGGCACATCTAATATGGGTCTAACTTTTAAAAGAACCGAACAAGAATTGTACGGTATGGCAGACGCAGACTGGGGCGCCTGCAAATTAGACCGCAAGTCTTTCTCCGGATACTGTTTCATATATGCAGGAGGCTGTATCAGTTGGTCTTCGAGAAAACAAAAGAGCGTAGCGCTATCGACAGCCGAAGCGGAGTATTGCGCGTGTACTGAAGCAGCAAAAGAAGCTATACTACACCTTAAATTGTTATTTAATGACTTGGGTATTCAAATTGATTGCATCCAGATACTAAATGACAATCAAGCCGCATTGAAACTAGGTCAAAACCTAGTTTCATCAAAATCCAAGCATATTGACTTAAAGATGCACTACATAAGAAACTGTATCCAAAACAAACAAATAAGCTTGAAGTATCTAGAGACAAAGAAGATGGCGGCTGACTTGCTAACGAAGGGCCTATCAGGGCCACGGCTCAAGGAGCTGATCATCCACTTCGGACTGGCATAGAGTCGCGAGGAGGAGTGTTGGAATGGCGCAACCTCTATGGTTTTACTGTCAAGCTTAATGTCTTGTCACGAATTTAGCTAGAGAAAATACGTTATTATAAATCTGTTATGTTTTAAATAAAAAGCATCTTATTAGAAATAGTACATTTATATTTCACGCCCAACATCAAATACTTCGCAGAGGAACGAGGAACTTCGCGAGTAATAGTGTGACACTATTTAGTGTCACACTTCGGACATCTGTCAGTGCCCCATCACACTATCATATTGACCCATCCTTGGCCACCTTCGCGAATAGTGTGGAGCCGCCATATAATAATGCGTGACATTCGTGAAAGCATATGACAGTGACACTGACACTTATGACCATGACTAGATCTGGCATATGTTTGGCATTGGCATCTAACCAAAGAAAATTGTCATATTATAATGATTTCCTACTTTGCTCATTTTCACGGCCGTTCGCCGTTAGAAAACACAGAAGGCCAAGTTTTACTTTTCTACGGGAATAATTACATAAGAGGAATAGCGTGTTCGGTAATTCACGTACATCTACGTTCGTGTTTACAACATGACTGTATATAGCAAGTGTAAAGTGCTTTTCAAGAAATATCCTCTTCTACGAGGAATGGCATCTTACAGTATTATTTGGCCCATATCTAGTCTCATACAGCAAACATTTGAAGACAGGAATAGAGGTAAATATTTTAGAAACATTATTTCTTTAATAAGATGTTAATACTATTCACCTTCATACATAAGTGCTAAATAGGTAAAGCTTCGCTGAATTATTTTTAAATTATTAGATGTTTAGAATATATAGACTATGTGAACATAATTAACATACAATGCTTTTGTTTTTCAGAGAGTTATGACTGGTGGAGATGTGCTCGTTATGGTGTGTACGGATCCTGTTATGTAGCACCAACACTTTATAGTTGGTTAACAGTGGCCAGCATAATGTGGCCTGGAAATACAATAAGAGCTGGTATAATTAAGGTAATACTTTCACCCATTATCTCTATACCAGTACATACTTTTAAAGTGTAGTTTAGCTCCTAATAGAATGCCCTGGATTAATAGTATATTTTTAGTCAATTATTTATTTCCAACATAACTCAAAAATCATGGTATATAATCTACAATCTTCTAAAACTTTTCAAGTAAGTTGCATCATCCTTACAGATAGTTGCTAATTTTCTGTGGCATTAATATTCAAGGTTAATTTCCAAGTTTTATTGGTGTAAAGGGGCAAGTTAGTGTTCCTGTTTTATCTAACCTGATATTTAAGTTTATTCACTGAATTCACTACTAATTAGACAAGTATTAAGTATCTTATTATTTACATGCACATGGTTACACTGGTTGGTGTCATAGGGTCTATTTCAGCCCATGATCAAAATATTTAAACTTGTTCATCTTTCAGACCTTTGTTGAGACAGTCACATACACACCATGTGCAATGTGCAGCTTTTATTTTGGCATGAGCCTATTGGAAATGAAGCCTTTTCATGAAGCTATAGCAGAAGTCCAATCCAAATTTTGGCCTACATACAAGGTAAATACACATATAGAATAAATCTATTTAAAAATAATATACAAATTCCTGTAAAATATAAAGCAGTCATAATAATGAGTATAAATAAAACTCATTATTATGGCAGCTATAAACAAATGTTCCAAGTATGTACATACACAGGTATTTAAAATAAAAATGTATGTATTTGCAAGAGATAATTATAAGACACAAATATTTTAAATATTTTTCAGGTTGGAGCATCTGTGTGGCCGGCTATAGCCATGATCAACTTCTGCTTGATTCCTGCCCGAAACAGAGTTCCTTTCATCAGCATGTGTAGTCTAATATGGACATGTTTCCTGGCCTACATGAAGCATTTAGAGAAAGAAAATGTTCCACAAAGCTTTGCATCTACAACACTCATTAAAATGAAAAATATATGAACTGATAGAAACTTGTTCCTTTTAAAGTATACAGGTTTATAGCTAGATCAATTGTAATTTAAGTATATGAGTGTGATATAATTTATTCTAATTCATTACCACTAGAATTCCTGTGGTTAAATACCGAAGTATTATTAGCAATTTTTGTATATAGGTACATTAATCGAATAGCATAGATTACATGATAATGTCTCAAATCAAATTTGAATGCCAGTATTGTAATAATTCTAGATCGTACATTACATGATTATGATACTAATAAGTATCTGTGATATTTTACAAAATCTCATAATATAGTTATTAACAAGTGCTGGGATCTGATGTGATGGAAAATTATATCCAAATTTTAAACATTTTGTTATTACTGTTACACTTGTTAGTAGGTACTTGTTATTTAGTATTTAATTATCAAAACCGATTCTCATACTTTCAACAATTGACATATGCACGGATAAGTAGAACAAAACATTAATAAATAATACAAGACATTATGAAGGATTGTACAAGGTTTAGTTAGACGGATGTATTCTAATCGAAAATCAGTGTATTATTTACTATTTTAAAGTGATAATTATAATATTATAAATAATAAAGTGTCCATACAAATAATTACATTAATTTTATTTATAAACCCTCATATAAATTTATTTAACTTCTAAAATGTACTTAAGTATTAGAAAAATTTATAAATACTCCGTAAATAAAAACTTATGTCTCTAATTACAGAATATTTATAAGATTTTCGGTCCTTTGTTCACGCAACAACCGTAGATTTATTTTATAATACCATAGAAATGTAGGCGCGGCTACGAGAGGAGGGCAATAAATGTGCTTAAACCCGTTCCAGACCTTTCGTTCCGATCCGATTTATCGGATGAAAGCTCCTAACAATGTGAAATAATCTCCATAATGTTAAATCTCAAATCTGAACGCAGCTTTAAATTTGTCGTGTTTACAATTTGACATTGACAGCCCAAAAAAAATCCACAGTGCAGTGGACGGACCAGTGGCCTTGGAGGCGTAAACCGCAAACGATAAAAATAAAGTTAAATAAACAATTATTTTGTCATAAGGTTGAAGTTGATTAGTTTAAGTGACTACAACGAAGTGAAAAGTTGTATCCTTAAGTATGCCTAGTTATTATGAATGGTAATTATTTCGAATTTACGTTAATAACAATAACACTGTAACAAATTAAATCTGTTAGGGCTATTCAAAATTATAATATAACATCGTTAATATTTGTTGTTATAAAAGTATAATTCTATCTCCAGATCATTGAAATAGGCTTTATATATTCTTATATTAATTTTGATGATGGTATATTATAATATATTAACTAAGTTTGTTTTTGTACCTTGCAGGTTTTCAAAGAAAAAACATAAAAATATTAAACATGACTATCCCAAGTTTGAAGTAACAAATCATCCCCTTAAGATAAATATTGTCACAATGGTAAGTTTCTTATTTTTTGTAAATTTTCTAAGTAATTAGTTGATTTGCCGAATAATATTACCAACAAATACATTTTATGCATGGTGAGCCTGATAAAGATCATAATTATGAAGATGCTTGCCAATGTGATTAGTGAATTGGAATTGGAATAAGTTTATTTCTTCGAATATGGAGTTAATTAGTTCAGTTCAGCATAACCTGCCGAAAATGGCATAGAAATATACAATATAATAATAAGAAACATTAAGTTACTTAAGCTGGAGCGACATTACAGGCTAGCATGTACCGAGTCCAAGACCGTGCAGCGTGCAAGCATCAGAGAAAAGTGCCAACAGTCGTTACATTCCTCAGTCGTGAGATAATGACAAAGACGAAGGAGTGACTTTTTAGGTAGCCTAAGTGCCTTTGCTTCATAGCTTCAAAATATTTTAAACTCAAGAATTCTGTTCTTTTTATTGCAAGTTTACAAAGGAGTGGATTGGAACATTCACAATATAGCATTATATCTCCAGGAAATACATCTAAATTATACAATACAACAATTATTTATTGCTCACCAACAAAAAAAAAATTACAATTAAAACCTTAATTTAAAAATTGGTAGGCAATAGGCAGTCTTATCAAGTTATCAATAAAGAGCGATCTCTGCCAGACAAACTTTGGGTACAGGAATGAGCAAAAAATAAACAATGAAAGAGATGGTAATAAATTCAGCAACATATATCACATACAAGTAATTATTTAATTGGAATAGAGAAATCAACTTAACCTAAATAAAATTAACTAACTAAAACCGATACAAGTTATACATACAAGTTATACACATACTTAATTAAATATATTTAGAGATAAACATACATATAACAGAAGAATGAAAAATAAATATAACATGGCTGATACCAGACTTAGCTATGGGAGTGACAAGCAGTGCTCTTTTAATTTAATATTAATAAGTTTCTGTCAAAAATGACATTTTAGTGGCAAGCTTTTATAGCCGACTGTACTTTTCTTTAGATATCCATCAAATGCTCACTGAGACAATTCTAAAGAGCCCAAGCTCGGTAGGATTGCTTTTTCTATTATATAGTTCCTATGGCCACCTTCCGGCTCCATCATCAGATCAGCCCCAAGGTACCATATTATTGTATTGTCATCAAAGTTAAGTAAGTATGCAAAATTTTAGCTCAATCGGTTGACGATATCTGCTTCAAAATTGAGTTGCAAGATTTCACCCGAACATACATACTTTAAACATACCATGCAAGCTAAATAAAAGCTTGTAAAAACAGATAGCAATTTACTTTATTTCCACATTATTTTATTTCCACAATAGAATGGATTTAACTCTAAAAGAATGTGTATAAAATGTAAATTATATTTTATCTCACAATCTAAATTGGAATATTTAAAAAGAAGAAAATCTAGGTATTAGAAGTAATAAAAATCAGACTTAATGTAGCTATTTAAAGTTTAAATGATGAATCTCGAAATAACATGTCAATGTATCAATATATATAATAAATGTTTCAGAATCCTAGTTCAAGTTTTATGGAAAACTTGAATAAATGGAGTTCTGCTTTCGAAGAGGTTGATCCACTGCTCAGGTTTGAGCAAATGGATTTGGCAGAGGTAAAATTTAGATGATATACATTTGACAGTTTTTGTATAATGTCTTTATATCATGTATCACTTATGAGTTTGGTTTTTCAGGAGGCATTGCCCATTGAAATATCTGATAGCAGCACAAACTATTCAAAAGCCTGGACATCCAGACGTGCAGTAATTCTAAACAAATACACTACTGGAGAAAAATTAACTATTATCAGCAGCTTTCTGCCAGGTGGTGAGAAAGGTACGATTTTTAGTATTTAGTAGCACCCCTAAGGTTGAAAAGAGATTAATTTATGAAGATTTGTTTTATTAAAAGCTAGTGACTAATCTATATCTCCTTTTATTTTTTGGTTCTTTAAGTTAGTTCTTTTTCAGCTCTTATTCGACAGGTTTCTAATTTGAATGAGAAAGTCAAGCATAGACTAGAACAGCTAGATGATTTTGATGAAGATACTGTGAGGAAAACACAGGGGTTGTCTCAGCAGGAATTTGTCACTAAGATTAATGTATTGAATGATGAAATTAAAAAGGTATTTAAATAATCCCATAATAATAATTTGATAATATACTAAAACATTTATTATGTGTCAATAGTTAGGCGCTTTGAGTACTAGAAAAACTCAACTGATTTATAAATATATTCATTATTTATTATTGTGTTTTAGGCATGGGCTACAGAACAAAGGGTCAAAGCTTTTAAAATCGCGATTCAATGCTCCAAACTACTGTCTGATGTCAGTGTCATGCAATTTTATCCCAGCAAGTTTGTCTTAATCACTGACATTCTGGACACATTTGGTAATCTGGTGTTTGCTAGACTCAAAGATAGGAGTTATGGGTAAGTTCTACTTATTCTAGACACTTGTGCTGCTGTGTAAAGAGGCTGTGTTTTATTATAGTTATAGGTCTTGTTCATCAGCCTGTATAATCTCTACAAGATGTATCTTTTGACGCTTATTTAATTGTTTTGATCTTTTTTAGTACAAATGTATCAAAAACAGTACAAGACATAGATCCATTGGAGGTCCCAGATGCTGCAAAGGAGACCTGTCAAAATTGGTTGTTCAAAATGGCGTCCATAAGAGAGCTGCTGCCCCGACTATACATGGAGATGACTCTGCTCAAATGCTACACATTTATTGCCAAAGACGAGATAAAGCCAGCCATTGCTAGGATCACGATGATGATCAGAGGCATAGGCAACCCATTGGTTGCCATTTATCTGAGACTTTACCTCTGCAAAGTTGCTTCTAATTTATTGGGAAGTGTGGGCAAGGACTACTTTTACAACAATTTGAAGGAATTTCTGGAGGAATATCAACAGGTAATAGAAGCTTAACTAAGATGGTTGCACAACAGCCTGCGAAGCGGCGGCCTAGGGTTCTAATCCCGGCAAGGACAAGTAGTCACCTACTCAATATCTGTTCCTGGGTCTTAGCTGTTAGTTTATCTTAGCAAGCCTAGTACGAGAGCTTAAATTTATGACCAGCTTGATTTGTGTACAATGGCTTGATATTTTATTTATTCATAAATAAAATTTTGTATATATTTCAGATTTTCCAACCAGCAATAAGAAAAAAATACGAGGTTCAGTTATTAACTCTTGATAAATATCTGAGTCTATATGTGCCGGCTGTTGATTGGTTGTTGTATGGGACAGTCAATAGCAATAAAAGCAATTTAACTCTTTTAGAGGACTTGCTCCAGAAATGCGAGCAAATGGAAAACAAGTATATTTTTTATTAATCTGCTTTTTAGTGTTATAATTATAACGTTAATACCAGCATGAAATGCATGTTCTTGTGTGTTTTCAGCGAGTTGTTACTGTACTGCCTGGTATCTGCTTTTGATTCTGCAAATGTTAACAAAAAATCAACGAACATTTTGGAAATGGTACAGAGTTCCGCTGACAAAATGGGTATGTGTTTTAAAATGGGATTGGCTGATGAATAAAAATACGCATATTTAAATTTTGATGTATTTAGACAAATTATTAATAGATTCCCTTTTTGTAATAGTAATGCTAAGCGAAATCCTGACTGCTTTGGGAGAGCACCTGTGCAACGCCGACAGCTACCACCAGGTGGCGTCTGAGTCTTTGATACAGACTTGGTGGAAAATCGCAAACAACATAAAGTCTACTACAAACTTCCTTCAAGTATTGGGTCCTTGGCTACAGTTTGCCAGTACATATCTATCGGTAAGTATTTGTTTCTACTAGAGGTATATTTGTCAGTGACAAAATGTTGGTCATTGAAAGATCCTAATTTTTTAAACGTCTAAAGAATAATAGACAGTCCTCGGAGATGCCTGTTAAATATCTGCTGTGTCATAATCATAATAGAGAGTATAGAAATACTGATAGTTCTTTATTAAAGGCATGTATTTAAATCGATATCTGTATATTCCCTTTTTTCGATCAAAATATTTGAAAGTTTCACCAAAAATACTGACTTGCACACTAATTATGCACACTAAATAATGCGAATTAAATATATACTATTTAAAGGTATTTGCAAAACTGTTTTACTGAACGAATAACTATTATTAAAATAGTATATCTAACAATTCCTTAGTTCAACAAACATATTACAACTTTTTAAAAGAAAACCATCACCTAATTTACTTTTAGGAATATAATTTATTCTAGGTAAAACCCAATTTATTCTGTCATGTTCATATAATTAAGTACACATAAAAATCATCAAGTGCTAACTTAACATGGACTTAATGTATTACAATGCCGAAGTTCAAAATGCCGAATTTCATAAGACCTATGGACGGAAGGCCAAAAATTAAAAAAGAGATGAGAAAGGAGCGTTTTTTAGGGATATAAAAAAAGAACAACCTAACCTAACCCGGCCCAGTCGGATCTGCTCTGAAAGGTGATTGATTCACCTCAACCTATTCTCAAACTTTAAATGATTCACCTTTCAGAGCAGATCCGACTCGGCCGGGTCAGGTTAGTTTTTTTTAATATCCCTAAAAAACGCTCCTTTCTCATCTCTCTCGCACTCGCGTTAGATGCTAGAGAGCGAGCGCAAAGGAGTGAGCGCTGCGTTAGATGTGCAGGCCCCAACATGTTTTTCAGTAAAACAGAGAAACAAAAAGAAAATAAAGTTAGGTTGAAAGTATTTTAGTTGCACGATTAGTCAATTTGTAGACTTTTTTTAATAATGGAAATTTATTTTATTGTGGTGCACCTTTAGATATCGTTTTTAGAAATTCCGTTGTAAGATTGTCCAATTTAGAGTGCAAGTTAGTATTTTTGATAAACAATTCGAATTTTCGTTTTACAAATCATATATCCGATGTACGAACCATATTTTTGGTGTGAATTCGGTTAAAAAGGTCATCTCGTTTTGTATGATGTTTAAGTTTTTTTGTAGGGCATGTTCAGTTAATCAATTGTTTTTTTGCACAGCATTAGTTTTTCTGGTATGCATTCAGTTAATTAGTGGAGTTACCTAGTGTGCTGATAAATTATACAGATGTGCATTTAATAATATACCTACCTTTATTAAATAGAATTATCGGGCGTATCCATATAAATATCTACACATGACATTAATGATATAAGAACAGCTCATCCATATAATTTCATGTACATTCGAAAAGTTTCAGTTTCCTGTACTATAAAGTCTGACCAAAATTAAAAAGTGGCAATACAATACTGTAGTGTCGTCCCTTTCTAATCAATTTAAGAAAACGGGGACAACACTACAGTATTACCACTTTTTAATTTCTACTCTTTTTGATCAGACTGTAACTTCATCAAATATTCAGTCCCATGGACGTCAAATTCTAGAGTTTCTAAATATACTATATGATAGAGACCTGCTGCGTATAGGGTGGTGCTGAAAATTACAGTCCGGAGGCATTTAATGCGACTTTGGATTAGTAGGCCGTTTAAGACTTTAGGAATATACCAACATAAGAGAGCTCAAAAATTGCTGGAACAAATATAGTTCTTATAAATTTATGAAACATGTAATGTCATTTTTTTTTTAATGTGGGTACACCACAATTTTTATTTAAGCCATTAATACAAAGATCAAAGCTTAAAGAATAAAATAGAGGTCGCTAAGGTGTAAAAACCTCAAATATACAATGCAAAGATCAACACACAAAGCATAAGGAAAAATTCGTCAGGTCTGCCTGGAGCTAGGGTGGCGAATTGGTTACGCGCTGGACCGGTAATTCAGAGGTACCGGGTTCGATTCCCGGTCTCTTCCACCAGGTAGCTCCTTTTTCAATTTTTCTACAGAATCTTGATCTTTGTACAGTCTGACCAAAATGAGTAGAAATTAAAAAGTGGCAATACTGTAGTGTCGTCCCTTTCTAATCAATCTAAGAAAACGGGGACGACACTACAGTATTGCCACTTTTTAATTTCTACTCTTTTTGGTCAGGCTGTATTAATGATTTAAATATAGATCTTGTTTGTAACAAAAATCTTATTATGAACAATATTAAATAATTAAAATATAAGTATAATCTACGGAAAATGCTGCAACTTTTTAGCCCTCTTATGTTGCTATATTCGAAGATTCGCCCCAAATGACCCAATCGTTCGTTGTTGACAAATTGTTCGTCTGAAATGGAAAAAAAAAACAGGGCCAAGAATAATGTATATTTTATTTTGTTTTAGACACAACACGTTAACATTATCCTGCGCGGGACCATCCGATACATGATTAAATGCGGGAAGCCCGCTGACGAATTCTCCGGAAATTTCCAGTTTGTGATTCGGAGGATGCTGAATTCGATACCAGACGTTGAAGAGCTATTTTTGATGGTAACAACACTTGTTACAGTAAAAGTGCTTGCTCTAATATCTAAATGTCGTTCTTTTGTCCACCTACAAATGTGCTGTGAATCAACTTTTTGACCGGGGTAAAGCTGTCCACAACTCTTTAACTTCTTTGTAAGATTTCACCTTTAAATGGCTTCTCTATGTTTGAATTTATGGTTTACGTTTAAACGTTCAATAACTCAACCGTTAAACCTAATAAACAGAAAATATGTATATTAGCAGCCCGATTGCTTGGGAGCTCCAGAGACATTTTGACATTTTACCGCCGGTTACGTTATGGTATATGTGCAAAAGATGCGCATCGTGTCTAATGCGCTCCCGATCATTTTCATTTTATGTAAACCACATCTATAACACTTAATATTATAAAGGCGAAAGTTTGTGAGTTCGTTTGTTACTTCTTCACGCTTAAACGGCTAAACCAATATGATAATATTCTGAATTAACACATAGGCTACTTTTTAGACCGAAAAAAAAATGTTGGTAGTGTTCCTCTGGCGTGAGCGGGTCACATCGCTGGGGGCAGCTAGTACCTACTACTCGTATTATACAATTCTGAAATTGCAAGTTTTCTACGGAGGGGTTGTTATTTTAGGAAAAATCTTAACATTTGTTATCTGTCTGCCGTATAGCACCAGTTGGTAAAATTTTCTTTGTTCTCTCGTCAGGCAGGATTTTAACCAACTATAGAACAGGGATAGCCGCACACCCAAAGATGGTTATAAGTAGGATAACTTTTATCCAACTGAAGTAAAGAAAAAAAAATACGCGGACGAAGTTCACCTTTTTTCGTTCTTGACCTAGAATAAGTGTAAATAAATATATGTATTTGATAATATTATTGATGTATTGTTTTGTAGGACGCTTTCATGCCTCTTGTGGAGCTCGTGCAGACATCGAACGCACGCACGATGATGGCGAAGACAGTTCTGTCCATATTCTTCGCTAAGTACAAATTGGTACAGATAGAGGACCCCATCGTGATTGGTAGCCTGATGCGACTATGCTGTATACTACATGAGTCTATCAAGTAAGTTTAATAGTTTAAGAAATATAGCGCGCTGATAAACGTATATCGGTGTTCAAATTAATAAAAAAAGGATCAGGAGTGATTCAATAAGGGTTCCGTTTATTCATTTTCTACAGATACGAAACCCTAGCCGTAAACATAAGCCGACTTCAGTCCGAACAGCGCTTATTCATGAACATTGTTCGCCGACGCGTTTGGCTCAGTTTGTAGACACCTGCCTACTGAGCCGGCGGTCCCGGGTTCGAATCCCGGCCAGGGCAAATATTTGTGTGATGAACTCGAATATTTGTGCTTGGGTCATGGTTGTTCTATGTGTTTAAGTATTTATTTATCTATATAAGTACGTTAATCGTCGTCTAGTACCCATAACACAAGCCTTCTTGAGCTAAATTTGGGACTAGATCGATATGTGTGGGGTTGTCCGATATTTATTTATTGTTTTTCATTAAAAAAAGATAGTAAACGTTACATCAAGTTGGTCTTTAATTTGTTGGCTATTGAACGCCTGCGACAGCTACACGTAAAGGGAATATTGATTTTGATGTTGAACTCGACCATTTTTTATCCTTTTTACAAGCTTTTATATACTTTCGCCTGTCCCGTTGTAATGGAAGTTAAATTTGACCCACTTTCCGGTTTCCGATTGAGCTAAAAATTTTCACGAATATGCAAATCGCGTGACAATGCAATATTATGATGACGTGGAGCTAATCTGATGATGGAGCTGGAAGGTGGCCATAGGAACTCCGTAATAAATAAAGCAATCATATCGAGTTTGGGCTCTTTAGAATCGTCTCTGTGAGCAATTGATGGATGTTCAAAGAAAAGTACAGTCGGCTATAAAAGCTTGTCACAAAAATGAATTTTTTGACAGAAACTTATCTCTACTTACTTGACATAATATGTTTGTTTACGCAGTATCATGGCAAAGATGCGGTTTTTTTCTGATTCCAGCGCAGTAACAGTGGAAGACGAGGTGAAGCTCTGCGCGGACCTAATTACGAAGTATATCCACGCAGTGAGCTACCACGATGATCCAGAGCAGCAGCTCAACTTCTACGTCGAGAGCCGCTCCGCCTTCATCAAGCTAGACGCCGTACTGATGGCTCTTGTACATGTGAGTTAACGTTGACCGGGGGCCTGATAACATGTTCTCTAAGCCATGTCGCCACTTTTAAAACATTGTTCTGTATAAACTGCAGGATTAATAGTCTGCGAAGTCGGGTTCAGTCTTCAAATCAGACCGTCTAGCACAACTAAGCTCGCGACTCTAGCATCGCCCGTCACTCTCTCACAGTACAGCGAATAAAGAGAATAGATAGGTAATATTTCTCGTACGAAAACGAGTCGCGTGTCACAGTTGTGCTAGAGGTGTAGGCTGGGTGCCACAGTCGACGAATATTTGTGGTCGACATAGACACTTCTTGTGGGGGCTCCCCTGAATAAATAAATAAATAAATAAATGAATATTAAGGGTCAATCATACACAAATCGACCTAGTCCCAAGCTAAGCAAAGCTTGTACTATGGGTACTAGACGACGATATACATAAGATATAAATACATATATAGATAACATCTATGACCCAAGAACAAATATTTGCACAAATATTTGCCCCGGCCGGGATTCGAACCCGGGACTGCCAACTCAGTAAGCAGGTGTCTACAAACCGAGCCAAACGCGTCGTCGAAATGTCCGGTATTATTACAGTGTGTGAACGCACTGGGCGCGCGAAGTGCCGCGGGCGCGTCGCGCGGCTGGCTGCAGCGCGCGTGCGCCGCGTACTGCTTCGTGACGGTGCCGTCCCTGCACTGTACACTTGCCAGGGCCCAGCTGTATCTGCTCTCTGGGCAGGCGGCGCTTCTCAACAATTGCGTCGGACAAGGTACCTCTACTAACTAGATGTAAAGCTTACAGAGTATATACATGCCTGTTTGAACGGTCGCAGCGTATGCAAAATATGGTATGTGGGATAGTTCTTTTGCAAAACAATGTGGCGTGCTTTTGGACTGGGAACGTGTTAAGAGCCGTTCGATCTCGCTGCATTAGTCAAAGCATCCTGTTTCTTCAGCGTCTGATCGGCGAAGCCTGAAAGCACCTTTTCGAGTAGGCAACTGATCGTTGCTAAACTGCGAACTTACGAGAGATTTATAGAGATTCAAGTTATTGCTATCAGTAGGTAGGCTTTTTTATTTCATCAATAGAAATATCATCTATGTTTCTATGTGAGTATTGTATGTATTTTCAGCGGAGGCTAATTTCAAAGCACTCATCAGCTTAATCCCTGACATCCCCGAGTTCATCATGGAAGATGGTCAGAAGAAAATGACGCACTTTAAAGTTAGCAGCTTGATTAGTGATTTTCTTTCGACACTCCTAATAATGCCGGTAAGAAAATTTGCGATTCATATTTACAAAGATCTATTTTTTAGTTACAACTAGTGACGACGGAGCGAAATGTAACTTTTAGTGATAACCGATTTCTACTCTTAGAGATAGTGATTAGGGGCAGGAAATCGGGAAATTGGTCAGGAGCTACCCTGCACACAAAGCAAATGACGAATCAATCTTTTGACGGCAGAGTTTTTGACGAGCTGCGGATAAACCAAAAGCAACAGAACAGCATAGAAAGAACATAGAATGTTATTCCAAACCTTCGGGGTACAAAAGGCAAAAACCTCTGTCATCTCCTTCTTACCAATTGTATATATAAGTATATATTAGTAATTATTCTTCAGCATTGGTCAACATCAACCGCTTGTTGAAATAATGTTAAATTTTTAATATTTCTAGGACAATATGGACAGCAGTGTGAAAGCCTACATACTGAGCGGATTCATAAAGACTATGGAAAGGATCCATTGGAGAAAGACTGATCCACTCTACTACATGTCGCTGCTGCGCACCTTGGACCTCCTCTGCGAAATGACTCGTGAAAACTATGCGTATGGCATAGAGGGAGGTTTGTATAGATATACTGTGAATACAAAGATCAAAGCTTAAAGAAAAATTTTAAAAGGAGCTACCTGGTGGAAGGGACCGGGAGTCGAACCCGGTACCTCTGGATCACCGGTCCAGCGCGTTAGCCACTTCGCTACCCTCGCTCCACGTCGTAGACCTGACGCCACCCTTCCACCAGGTAGCTCCTTTTTCAATTTTTCTTTAAGCTTTGATCTTTGTATTCATGGTTGAATTAAAAACTGTGGTGTACCCACATAAAAAGAAATGAGACATTACATGTTTCATAAATTTATAGATATACTGTTCTTTTATTTCGCCTTGTTCAACGCCATAGACTAATTACGAGAGCATTCAAAGTACCCCACACATCAACGACGTCTTAGAATAGGAATAATATTGATTGTCTTGCCAGGCCAATCAGTTAAATCGATTTAGTGCTAATCAATGACAAGGACAAGACGGGTTTGGCTAGAATTAATCTTCTAGTGAACCTGTTTTGATGCAAAAGTCATTGCACTGTTCCACGCCAAAAATAAGGCGTACTCTCAACTCAAACTCAGTCTATTGTGCTTCTTTGTATTCATTTTCAGTTGAAGTGTGCAATAAAGAATATTCTATTACACAAAAACTGGTATCTTTTGTTTTCAGTACTATCAAATGACAAGTTATATGGATCTGAGACGGAATACATAGAGAGCATCGAGAAATACTCCAGCAACATATGCCAAGAGCTTCTTGTCGTCTTGAAAGCGTTGGGCGATGCCAAAGAAACGAGGAAACAGCACGATCTAGCCCTAGAACTGTTTTGGAGGGTGATCCGTCGAGGCGATTTGGAAGTCAGCTCTATGTCTAACCTGGCAGCGAATTTGTGGATGTTATCACAAAAATTGCAAGATTCAAATCAGAGAATTTCTGTAAGTACCTACCGTGTGCCCGATAACATTTCCATAGAAATTTTCATAACCCTTGAGTCTTTCGTCTTCAAAACTTTGACAATGAATTTTGTAAACGTATAAAGCGATTTACACTGACAGAATATGTCTTACGAAAGTTTTAATAATTGATTTTGTGCTTCGAATATATTATTTTTATATTGATCCTTAGGGTGCCCGTGACTGCGAGCATTCGCCTGTAATAGAACAAAAATAATATGAAAATCTCATTTTAAGGCGAATGCTCGCGTAAGAATAAGAAGCACCCTTAAGGTCTTCGCACATTATAACAACTCAACGGCGACTCGATTCTATGCCAAATATTGAAATTTAAGCCCTATGTCATATTTACTAGGTTTAATTAAAAAAAAAAATATTAGTAGTGAACGACGAGTGGAAATATGACATAGGGCTTAAATTTCAATATTTGACATGGAATCGAGTCGCCGTTGAGTTGTTATAATGTGCGAAGACCTTTAGAAGAACAAATCTTTTACACTTATTACTCACTAGTAAGTGAGCTGCGTTGCATACCTATCGTCATCTAATATTGGTTTACGCTTCGGAGCTAAAGCTCACCCCTGAGGCCCTGACGTTTCTATTAATGAATTACTTTATTTATATTTATCATTTCAGAAATCTATGTTACTGGTTTTGAAGAATGATAATAACAAAGGAAGTCAACAGCTACTTCAAAAACTACAGGATACTGCATAATCGGGCCGAGTGGATGCACGGATTCTACGGCATATTGAATATCGTACCTACGACTGAATATATAATTATAAAATTGTATTTATATTATTAACGTATTTAAGTGAATCAGAATTAAAACGCGATTGTATGTAAATATGAGAAAATAAATGGAATGTGTAGTACTGGTGAATTACTTTGTTTCATTCGTTGAATATATGGTATGAACTTTAGCTTTGCGGTAAAGTTGGCTGAATTACTAAACCCATATGCATGTTGCACTTTAAAACAGACGATGAGGAGAGGAAGTAGGAGGATCCTACCGCATCAACCCGCATGTAAATATTATATGGAATGGAGACAACAGTTGACAATTTGGATTCTCAAGACAGAACAGAATGGCGCAAAAAGCTAAGCACCCGACTATGAACAAACGTCATTTGCGGTACTGTGATGAAACTAAGGTATAGCGTAGTTACAATACAATAAAAATATATAATGCTAAAAGGTATTCAACCGCGCAGAAGAAAAAAATGGGTTATAATTTCTTTGTTTCTCCTCTCTCAGGTAAAAAGTATCCTATAACTGTTTGGGGATCTAGGCCTCCACAGATAGTTACACCCGCATACCAAAAAAAAAATAGTTGAAATCGGTCCAGCCGTTTAGGCGTGATGAACGCAACACATAATGTTCAAAACATCAAAAATAAATGTTGAACCAGACGACTTCCAAGTAGCCTATTTTTACAATTTTGTAAAAGGATAGGATAGATATCAGTGTTGGCGGCCGTAGAATTCCGACCGATTCCTACCGGCTTACCTATTTTAAAGCAGATGAGAAAGAAGAAACAAAAACATTACAAGTCACTGGTATATTGCTATCGTATACGATGTTGTGTAAAGGGAAGGGGTTAGAATAAATAATAAATTATATCTTATAACGGAATTGAGCGTCAAAATAGGTACCTAGATCTGCTCAAACCGACTTGACAAATAATGATAAAAAGAAAAAAAAAAACAACTTGATCTTGTAGCACAGGGACTATTTCGTCTACGAACTGCGACAATATCTTTTCTGAATAATACAGTTTTGGATCAATTTCACACGAGCTCTTTCATTGACATAATTTACTACCCCGAAATTAACCCGTCAATACTTAAGACACATCCTTCGAATTCTCTTTCTTCTGGCTTCACTAAATCAATTTCTGCATCTTCTTTTACTGTTGTAAAATTTTTGTTTTGTGTTCTAGGAAAACAAATAAGCCAACGCTACTACTGCTTACCCAAGGATGACTTTTGACGGCTGGTCCTGGAGCCTAATAAGCACTGGTAGGGCTACCGCCCAGTCGGAGGCAGGTCATGACCCGCAAATGGAGTAAGCGGACATTGTCCCGCGAGACACGCTCGAGCGCGCGCTCTCGGTTGCAGCGATCTTTCACCTGCGCAATATTCACGCCTATAAAACCTTGTCTTTGTCATATTGGCGCGTTACTTTCATTCCAAGCAGAACCAGAAAAGCAGCGCGAACTAGCGAGGAGTAGTGGACGTACAGGGTTCTCAATTGGGTTTTAACCCATCTTAAAAATGTCTAGACTCGGATGTTTGGTATGGATTGTTTTATAATTTGTAACACGAGTTTACCTGTGGTTGACCAGTTGTTTAATATTTAACGGAAATTTGTTTGCAGTTGTTGATTTGGACGATATGTCAAGCAGTGTTCGCCATCGAAGATAACGGAAAAGGATTCGTACAGCCTTTGGACTTTGGTCCCATTTTCGCCAGCGAGAATTCTGGTTAGTATATCAATATTTATATTAGGGTTCTACCTCACCGCGAGCATTCGTCCGTAATGTAATAAACAAAAAGTGAATTTTTCATATAGTTCTTGTTACATTACATTACAGGCAAATACTCACGGTGACAAAGCACCCTTATATACATTTACATATGTTGTATTCTAACACCAACCTATGTTTTCAAGTTAATAACCAAATCTTTAACGATATGGTTTTTTCAGGCGTTTCTCCCTTGGCTTCAAATCCCATTGCGGCAGCTTTGCTTAAAGTAGACAAGAGCGAGTATCCCCAGTTGTTTGATACTGTCGTCAGTAGTTCTCTCGACTCCTTGCAAAGGCGGGTAGCCCCTCGAGATAGGACTTTCGCAGCTGAAAACTTCGGTTTCAATCCGATCGCTAGCCAAGGTTTCCTCCCCCCTGTAAAGGCGGCGCCACTTGTGGCACATCCGGCACCGCGGGCACCCCCGCCGCAGCACGCGGCGCCCTACCGCCAGCTGAGCCCTTTGCAATACGATATCAGACAGATACACGACGCCGATTACAAAGTATACAAACCTGAGGAAAATGAGCAAGGAGAAATCTTATCCGCTTTAAAGCAGAATCCTACCGTCGCAGCATACTTTAAGCCCGCAGTAACTAATGTAGAAGTTGCCCACCCGCTTAAGTACCGCAAGGAAGAAATAATCGAAAACCCTGACGCCGAACCAAATTATAAACCCAACGGTTATATTGCAGGATCACCTCGCTTGCGACGATACACGGGAGAACGAAGGAGAGAAAACTTAAGGAAGAGCAGTGACGAGGAAGATGACCCCTACGACTATAAATCTGAGTACATTTCTAGGCCGAAGGCTTTCGACAGTGGAACCTATAGCAGCGCCTATAAAGAAGAAAAAGACCCTAACAAAGATTATGAATATCCCTATGGAGGTTACGACGCTGGCTACGACCACAAAGAATACGAACGAATCAAAGAATTGTCAGAGAAGCAAGCGGCAGAGATAAAACAAAACCCAGGGAACTGCAAACAAGTCGACAGGGATGGAATGACATGCAATGTGTGCAAGGATCCCAAAACCGGAGGAAACTATGAATCCTGTTCCTATGTTGCGGAACCTAAAAATAATAAATATGCTTACTCAAAGGAAAAAAAGTTTAATAGCAACGATGAACCCGATGAACCGGAGGTACAAAACGATGACGCACCTAAAAAATCGGCAAAATATGAGGAAGCGAAGGATGATGATAAATCCTCCGAAGAGTACGCAAAACTAAAGGCACCGAAGGAAGACAGTGAAGAGGACGATTCTAAAGATAAATATAAAGCTTATTACGTTCATAACTCGAAACCCACTCCGAGCGAAGCTTTAAGGGCCGCGAGTGACGAGAGCTCCGAAGAAAAGGCAGACCCTTTAGTTAAACCTTATAATTACAAGCAATCTTTGCCCGAATTTTACACAGACAATGAGCCTAAAAAAGATGTTGAGCACGTCTTAGCTGAATTCAAGAAAAAGGATAGATCAGCTTGCAAACAGGTCAATAAGAACGGCATGAACTGCTTCCAGTGTGTCGATAAGAACGGCCTGAAAAATGAAGAATGCATGTTTGTTTCCGAATCTGCACCAAAAAGGAGTCACCTGGCTTACCAGGAACTGAAAGAATTTCAATCAAAACCCGCAGTCCCAGAAAGTACGAACCAAGGAGCAGAGAGTAAGATTGCATCCACTATAACACCTCCCGCACAGAAATCGGCCGCATACGTAGTGGCTAATACCGGTTATGGTAAAAAACTGAAACGGAAGAAGGCAACTCGAGCCACCGCGAGTGCCGCTGCCGCTAGCGCCGTACCTGCGGTCGCCGCCCTAGCCCCGCAGTCGCCCGCTGCACGCCGGTTAAGGAGAAGTGTGGACTCCGAGGCTGAAGAGCGTGCTCAACTCACGGACGAAACTGAGTTAGCTCCCGAGGAGTTCGCTGGAGCCGATTCAAAAGCAGCATACTGGGCGGAAACTATGCCTCGCTACAGTGCAGCATTAGGTGTTACCTTGCCTGAATTTATGCTTGCAAGGTCGGAACACGAAGCTTCATTTGATGAAATCGTCGCAGGCGCGTAGGAGATTAAGGCTGAAGGTATTTGCTAACTAGTGTTAGTAGAGCGTGTCCGTTGTCAACACCTTTTTAGATAAAGCCTGAACAGAAGGTAACGGGTATTTGTTGCGTAACCAAACTAAGATTTCACTGTTTGCCATGCTTGCCGCTGCAGCAAATCAGGCGTGAAATTTCAAATAAAAACAAAACCACACCAAAAGATATAAATAGAAAGTACTGTGAAACACGTTCCTATATGAAATGGTTTCTGGTTTATGAAATTATCTTTTCAGTATTATTATTGCGCCTATATGGTGTAGGTAATCAATGTCAAATATACCGAATATTCTTGGGACCACTTTTTTATACTGATTGATTGTTTGTTGTTAACTAGTTTTAGTTATTTTTTGAAATAAAATGACTTTATGTTATTGTTATGTTACCGTAGTTTTATTCTTCAGTACTAGTAGGTATACTTACCTACCTTACGCAATAAATGCTTTAATCTTATGATATATTTCACTAGTTTATTAATACATGTAGATCGACTCCATGCCCTTCGAACCGGATTTACAAATAATGCCAATTGAATAAACTTGAGAACTGGTGCTCTCTCAACGCGAGCATTCGCGTGTAATGAAACAAAAAAAACTAAATTTCCATGCTTGTATTTTATTGTTACCTACATTACATTCTATAATGTAATGTAGGTAACAATAAAATACAAGAATACGAATGAACAATAAAATACAAGGATACGAATGCCTATGCATTCGCCTACGCCTACGATTCGCTCGCAGTGAGGACCACCCTAATGATTTCCACATCTTCAATATAATTTTAATCTATGAAAAAAATATGTTAGTGCATGTAACGCGTTCTGATTCATAAATATCAGGCACCAATCAAATGTATAGTTGGGAGCTAGAGAAAATTTACTCAGTTTAGCTGCAAACGGGTACTTAAGTACATTGGCAATTTCGTAATCTACCTAAGTATAATCGAAACAACACTAGTATTAGGCTATTCCCGTAGCATTTACGTTCATTCATATGGGTAGATGTAGACATGGGTAATGTTCCAAATGGAAACTAACCGGCGTCATTGTATCAAGAATTGTTGGCACGGATTTCGGCCAGCGCCCCAGATGTCAATAATGGTTTTAATGTTCCTATTTTGCTGGTAATTGTCCAAGTCAACTGATCAAGGAAACTGTTTTACACGATCGCAAACCGACTGGGGAGAAAGTAATTAATTTCAGTCGTGTTCCGTCGGTACGCCGGTACTGTTCTGCGAATATAAATAAAACTGCTTGAGATTGAAAGCCAATAATAAAATTGGTATTAGACAGTGCAGGTTTTGAGCGGCGGACGTTTGGCTGTGATACCCGAGGATTGTGATACTATACAATTTAACAAAGAGTAAGTAGATATTGATATACATAAAATCAAATTAATTTGTGCAAATTTCACGACTGTTTTGTTTAGAATGTTAATACTACTTAAATTTTCAAAATATTATAAATAACGGTCATGATAACTTGAGTTCGCTCTCCCTACAAGCTAAATTAAGACTACCGAGGCTAGGTTATCAAAATTTAGGTCGATTCACGAAAATAAATGGTTGATGCAAAAATGCAGACTAACGATAACAATTTAAAATAACAACTGGCCGGTCGTCATAAAAATGATTTCTTGATATATTGCCAAGTATCGATAGCACAAAAACCGGGGTCTTACTGCGCAGTTCTTATTACAGAGGCTTATGACGGTCGAATTACGTTTTTTGTTGTTTCCTAGAATATTTTCAATCTATTAATATGACGCTGTTCTTATTTAATGTCGGAATGCCACAATGACAATATATTTTTGTTTATTTTGCCCGCCACATAGTTATGCGGTTGAGGATTTAGATTCGCGTAACAGCCCGTTTTTAACAGAGTTCAAAAAAAAGGAGGTTGTCAGTTTGGTTTGACCTGTATGTTATGTATGTTTGTCCGCGATTATCTCGCGTTTGGCTGAACCGATTTTGATGCGGTTTTCAGAAAAGTATTTGTTACACTTAGGTGAAGGTTTAAGTACTTTAAACGACTTCAAAAAAAGAGGTTCTCACATGTTTGTCCGCGATGTTGTTCATCACTTTATAATCTTGCACAAACTTATCTTGAACACCTTTTTAATTTGCGTCTGATAGTTATCATCTTCCTATGCTGAGCTGATGATGGAAGGTATATAACTCCTTAACGGTTAGGAGTTAGGGGATAATTCAAACGAGGTGCATGCAAACAAGACCTCGCCGGTCACCCCGCTATATGTATTTTATTTGAATCACTAACAAAACAAAAAATAAATATTAAATAAAAAGAACCGACTTCAAAAAAAATTAAAAGCCAAAAATAAGCCATTCATGTACAGATTAAATTTAAATCACCTTTTGAATTCGGTGCCAAACCTCACGTAAACGCCTTTATCGAACAAAAATACTCGTAAATACAAACGGTAATCATTGAAAGCTTCATGCGCGGCATCTGTTTTTAATAGTAATAATTGAGTGGTTTGACACCGACTTCAAAAGGTGATTCAAATGTAATCTGTACATGAACGGGTTATTTTTGGCTCTTCAGTTTCTTGAAGTCGGTTCTTTATTTTGTTATTTATTACTGAAAACAGTTGCTTAATGTCAGTGTTTGGAATGAATTGTGAGAAAACTAAAAAAGTAACATTTATTCATGTTATCGAACGATGCAATGGTACTAAAAAATCAGACCGGAGCATTTCATTAGGTATATATACATAAGTCTATGACGGCGGATGGAAGAGGAACTATTATGATGAGACTAATACGAACTTTAAAAGATCACACTTACCTTTATTTACCATCATTTAGAGGTGTCATGATACTTCTCACTAAACACTGTAGAAGCTGTTACAAAGCGTCCGTGATATGGGCGCTATACTACTCATATTTATAGATAATTTAATTTTGTATGTTTGATATAATTGATGCAACTCGCACTTAGTATAGGTCAGTCAAACGATACCATTACAGCAAGATGAGCCTGAAAGCCAGCGAAGAGGTCCCGGAGTTCGAGGAGCAGTACGTGGACGTGAACTCGCTGCCGCTGCGGCCGCCGCAGCGGGCGGTGCCGCCGCCGCCGGCCGCGCGCCGCCCGTGGCACCCCGTCATGTGGGACAGCTCCATCGTCGGCGTGCCCCCGCCGGACCATTCCGAGGCTAAAGAAGAGGTATAAACTAACGACTTTTTTTTATCAGAGCTGAACCGTGTTTGAGCGACATTTAAGGGGCTCCCTACAGAAATCAGCCAATTTGATGATTTTTACATCGTATCTAGTTTGTGGATTATAGAGTTATAATGTCCTATTTAATATATATTGTAGTATGGTCTATGCTTAACACTTTGTAGTGACCCGAATTTTGATTTAACGACTGTGTATTTTATAAAAAAATACTCGGTGAAGGACCAAAAATACACTAATCTCGTTTCTACTTTTATCCCCGGTGTATATGTAGAAAATATCTTACATTTTATTGTTCTAAACCATATTCCACAAAATTTGTTGTGAAGCTTTTTCTATTTTTCTCAATACTTTTCGAGAAAAACGCAAAAAACCGTTTCCACAACTTTTTCCCCGAAAAAATCGTAAACTTTGACGGCCTGTATCTCAAAGTCAGTGACATGTGAAAGGTACTTGATACGGTATTTTGTTGTGGAAAAACTATGTTATTATGATTAGCGATTTATAATATGGGAAAATCTATCGCAACAGATCGAAGGTCATTGAGAGCGGGGAGCCCCTTAAACTTGCCGATCTAGCAAAACAGGCCGCGATGTCGCTGGTCGCGCGACGCGTTGTCGCACCTGCGAGTCTCAGGCCTCTTTAGCACTGTACTGAACGGAAAATTTAATGTAACGTAGAAGTATTGATCGCAGCAAAGATCGGATATTTAGATGAATACCTATACACCTAAAATTGCCACACCCCCGGAAAAGTATAGTAAATGTGTAGTAGGATTCTAAAGTAAGATTCTGATAATATCAGAATTCTGGGAATATTCAAGACGTTACCGAAACCGGTTATATTGGTAGTGACCGGAAAGCGTCCAAAAAGTAATTTTTCGTAGATATAATCTGTTTGAAAAATATAATTTCAAATAGTGAATATAACCGAATAAACATGTATTTAGTTTGGCGTAATTTGTCGTTACAAAATCCCGGGAGTTCAATTAATAAATAACATTAACTCTATTTTCATAACAAAAAACAACAACGATGTCGTCAAAGTGTAGGAAAATATGTATCTGAATACCCGATTCCTGCAAATACTTGACTTAATGTGACTTTTTGAAATTAAAGATTCATCTTTGCGCAAAAGTAGTTTCAGCGAACGAAGCTGCTGATCCCATATCCAAATTCATGTCTTCACTGTTACACACCGTTTGAAACGTGTTTATTGTGTCTCCTTGCAATTTACATATTGCAGTCTGGCGATATAAATAAACCTAGTATTTTTTCTGAAGGATCTATTTAGTTTAATTTTTAGGTTTAGTTTTATTGTACTTTAATCTACCTATGTATACATCTCATATACCTAAATAAATTCTTATTTTTTGTAGGTAAATGTTTATTATTTCTAACACAACAACAAGGTTCAGTTTCAATATTTGGGATGAAGTCAACCATATTAGGCCGAGTCATACTTATTTTACACAAATGATATTATAAACTAAATTTTCGTTGACGGACGATATTTATATCAATATGTTTTTTTAGTTAAAGTCAAATGGAAAACTAAAGGAAAATTGTCATTTTACGTTGACTGATAGTTTCACATTTAATTAACATGAACACGTTGATTATTTAATACGATACTTCGAGATCTTTTAACGTTTTTTTGTAGTAATCTAATAAACTATTATAAAATTCTAGATTTGTATTGAAAATTAGTTTTCTATGGAGAGAGGAACATGATTTCAGGAATAATCTTAATAGCGTGATGCAGGATCGTGTTTTGTTTTGTATGGGCGCGCGTCGCCATGCCTTTCTGGCGCCATCTGCATTGGCGTATATAGGGGGGTGGCCGGGTGGGCCGTGCCCACCCCAGTATGGTCTAGTGCCCACCCCAGGATTTTGGGCTACCCATAGATATTCATGGCTTCATCTCAAAAGCCATGGCCAGGCCCAACCCAGGCTCCGTCTGGAAAATAATCTTAGTTACGCCAATGGCCATCTGTTGGTCATAATTTCCTTTGTCCTCTCATCACGTCGAAACGGCTGGCCGGATTTTAACCAATGTTGGTACAGGGATAGCTGAAGATCCAAAGATGGTTTTAGGACACTTTCTTTTACCCGTCTACGGTAAAGAAAACAATACGCGAACGAAGTTGCTAGTCTAGTTCTATATAATGTTACATTTCCAAGGTAAAGATCTCACTTTGTTGCTTACAATAAAGAACGCGTTGACAGGTTATTAGTATAAAGACTCAAACAAATATCGCCTTTAGTAACTAACGCCGGTTGATACCTTTACAGTGGGAACGGCACATGTAGTGGCAAGTGTTGAGTTCAATGTGATGTCAATGTTGTGTTTTTATTGCAGGAAGGTCTGCGCGTAAACGGCGAGTACCCGCACAAGAAACGCATCCGCAACCTGCGGCGCCTCATCGAGGAGGGCAAGGTGAAGCCCACGCAGGAGACTCTCATCTTCTTCCTGTGCAACAAGTTCGCCGTCTCCGACGACAGGGACGGCAAAATATCCGTCTAATTTCTTCTATTCTTAATGTTAATTGTTATCGTATAGTCGTTCGTGAAATTTATATACGATCATATTGTACTATAATTTTATGTTTATTTACTCAAGTGTGATATCTGTAAGCGTCTCGATATAAAATCTCTGAATAATAAAAAGGGTTGTAAATATAAAAAAAATAATATCTGTAAAAATCTAGCCTTGTAACTTTAATGTCTCCTTAATCATAAGAAATGCAGTTATCGCCGCGTCCTCCGCCTCGACATCGAGCGGCCGCTCGCCCCGCAGATCCGAGCTCGCGTAAACGACGCGACGGGTCGGCCGGTACCGTTCAAAATCACTCTTCCACAACACACTTCCGGTTCGGTGTCGCCGCCGACCTCGACGCGTGCCGCGGACGAACGCCGTCGAATCTAGCGGAACGCGAGACCGCAGTGAACAAACTCAAGTCGGGAATAGGTACATATACTTTATATTCTTCATAAAAATTATCTACACACAAGACTTTCAATATAAACAAAATCGAGTTTCTCAGATATAACTTACGCGAAGATTTCACGACCGCCACGCGCGGCGAGTCTAATAAATTAATCGACCGAGAAGACGGATCCGCCGACGAGACCCGGCACGGCGCCGCGCACTGAACCGTCCTCGTCACTCGCACCGCACACCGCACACCTCACTCGTCACAGTTCGTGCGCCGGCCGGGCGCGCGCTAGGTGGCGGGCGGCGGCGCGGGCGGCGCGGGCTGCGAGGCGCCGGGCCCGGCCGCCGCGCCCGCCGCCGCTGTCGCCGCGCCGCCCGCCGCCGCCCCGCCTCCGGGCGTGAACTCCTCGTCCTCCTCCTCCTCGGGGTCGAACTTCAGCATCAACTGCTTGAACTGCGGAAGAAAGTGGGGAATCAGATATCGAGACGGATCGTGTCTTCTGTATCAATGGACGCCGCCGGTGAGGCGGGAGAAGGAATTATGGTCTCTATAAATAAACGAAAACTCGAAACGGTTATTTTATGAAACTGGACGTGCGTTAGTATGTAGGGGAGAGTAACCTATATTGAACCGGCGCTTAAATTGGAACACTACTGTGGTTCTACCAAATAACACAATTTATTTACACTGGCAACAAAAAATGAAGCGACGACAGCGCCATAATCAGTCCACCAAATTGGTGGACTGATTACAGTGAAATAAATTGTGTTATTTGGTAGAAATACACAAGTGGTCCAATTTAAGCGCCGGTTCAATATAGGTTACTCTCCCCTACATCGGTCTAGGTGCGTCATATCATCATTCTATAAATAAATAAATATCAGACAACCTCACACAAATCGATCTAGTCCCAAATTAAGCTCAAAAGGCTTATGTTATGGGTACTAGACGACGATACTTACCCATACTTATATGTATAGAAAAATATATACTTAAATGCATAGGGCGACCATGACCTAAGCACAAATATTCGAGTTCATCACACAAATATTTGCCCTGGCCGGGATTCGAACCCGGGACCGCCGGTTCAGTAAGCAGAGGTCTACAAACTGCGCCATCCGCGTCGTAAAATTATTAGCTAGAAATAAAACAAAAACTGTGCCTGGGAACCAATGCGATACTGCAATGCGATGCAACCTAACTGCGAAATCTTGATTACAGAGAAATTAAGCTATTCTCGCTAGCGCTGCATATCTCACTGGTATTAACCACAAATTACAATTATGTAAGGATAAGTAAGTCAATGAAATTTGCACTATATTTCATTCAAATAAGGATACTTTGGTCGGACTCGTTAATATCGATAGAGGTCGGCTGTCGCATATCAAAACCTAGTGTTGATGTGGATATAGTGCATAATGATTTTTCATCGTTTTTTACATTCCTTAGCTTGCTATCTCTATCAACTGAGGTGAAATAGAAATAAGAAAAAAGCTTGCACGCCAAATACGATTTAAATGCATTATGCATAATATCTGTGCGGGTAAAATGTTTGAAAGTAAGTTTTTGTATTTACTGGTAGCTTACATACGTAGTAAGTCAAAGATACAAAGAAAGGAAGAAAATATTTTTACTTAGAAATATTAAGTATTTTTATAACCTTCCACGTATACACCAAGTCATCTCATGGTAAGAGGATTGTAAGGCCCATAGAACATTCACGTTCTCATGGACCCACTGCCGTATTTACCCCCAGGCCCGCAAGGCCCGGGGCTAGGGGCCCCAGTTCCAAAGTAGGCCTTGCACAATATTCATGTTTCTCTTATTTATCACTTAAAATACTACTACCTACTATTTAATTTACTGAAAATGCTTTTTAGATAGGGAAGGGGGTCTCAAATTCCAAGTGCCTAGGGGTCCTTGGTCCTTAGTCCAGGCCTGTATCGACCTATATTCGGAATTTAAGAGCTTTGCTGTGAAACAGTCGCCAGTATTCCCTCTACTTTTTTGTCATACTTATATTTCACTGCAAGCTAAAGAACCCTAAGTCTATAGTAGTTTTAATCGGTTATCTTAGCCTACATTCAAACACAAGAACACCCAAAACGGTTGCAGCTCTTCCGTGGATATAAGCGCATAAAGGATTTCCATGAGGAAATCTCGGTATCCGACAAGTTCCAAATTGTCAATATTGTGTTAAGTGCGTAAGGATTGACATTTGACCTTACCTGATAAAGCTTTATACGTATATCAATGAACATAAAAGGCTTTTATGTTGCACCAGCGGCGTGGCGTCAAAGATATTACAATACTAAGAACAAGGACAAGGTGCAGAAAAATCGACTAATTTTATTTCTTAGAGCAATAGCGAAGGTTGGGCTTAAATGGCAAGCCAGCTGGAAAACGATTCTATGGACACCTCACAACTGATAAACATGTCGATGTTTCGTGAGTGTCAGGATGGCGGGTGTACATCAACGAATGAAGCTGCGGTATACGTCAGGAGTGCAAAACTTAACCACTCTCTGGATTTTATTGTGCTTCATACATGTGAAAACACATTGCGAGCACTGACCTTAGGCAGCTCTTTCACCCTTCAGTAGGCAGCCATTCGCTAGAACTGGAAATGCGCCCGTCAACCTGACGTCAGGATGGCGTCATTTATTTCTTAACTAGCTGTGCCCCGCGATGTTACCTGCTCATCCCACGGGAACACAAAATTTATTCGGGATGAAAAGTATCCTATGTCATTCCCCGGGACTGAAACTATCTATATATACCAAATTTCATCTAAATCGGTTCAGCGGTTTAAGCGTGAAGAGGTAACAGACAGACAGACAGACAGACAGACACACTTTCGCATTTATAATATTAGTATGGAGTATGGATTATCTCTCTTAAGTTTAAAGAACACATTGCTCCAATTTTGGCGCACATTCAGCACATTGCTAGCACTAACTCCTGACGTATACCGCAGCTCCATTTGTTTACACCCGCTATCCTGGCACTCACGATGTTTCAATACAAAACTTGTCGAATTTTAGAGTTTTTTTCCGATGGCAATTACTTATCCTCTATATCTGAGCATTTCTCAAAAAGTTTGTACACAAAGTCAAATATAAATTTCCTATTTAGTTACCATTTTTTATTGTGATTTCCAATACATCGATATCAGATTATGTATAATTAAAAAAGTACAAGCATAACAGAACCTTAATTACCGAACATAACCATAACATTGATATAATATTAGTAAAATAATTGGTAACAAAATAGGAAAATTATATTGGACTTTAATTTTGTGTCTTAATTGTGTACAAACTTTTTGAGAAATGTACTGTACTTTCACGTATGGTATAATCGTGGCACAGACAACCCCCACTAGACGGAGCATGTAAGGCGACCCGCGCGCACCAACGATATGGTACGGCAGAACATTAAAGTATGAACACGGCGGCCACCGTTTAGTTGCGTCCATGTTTATGATCCATGCGTACGTCAACGAAAAAAGAAATTAAATAAATAACATGGTAAATTGTAGTGTTAACTGGTGTAGAGAGACTTCATAAACATGGACGCAACTAAACGGTGGCCGCTGTTCAGAGAACAGAATTCATGCATCAGCAACCTAGATGCATTTACGCAAATAATAAAATGAGATCAAGCTCAGCTTGCAGTTTACACGTACAGTATACAAGGAAAATGTGTAGTAGTGTGCTGTACGTGAGATTTGTACATATAGCGTTAAGAAGTAAAATAAATTAGATACCAATTGTCCGTTGGTGTTTCACTACCTCTCTTACCCGACCCCATGCGTGTTCAGGGCTACTCTCTGAGCGTATGGTCCCATCCAACCACTTAGACTAAGCTCCTCTTACTGTGGCGAAGACACCCTCAAGCCCTTAATCGGTCAACTGAGCCTGGTTGACTGGCAGTAAGAAAACCACCACTCCCCGACACCCCGTTCCTCCCCGTAGGAATCCATCTGTTACCTTAGGTCTCCTGGTAACAGATATCCCGCTACAAGTCGTAGGTTAAGGTGTTAGGTTAGGGACTTAGGGCAGTAGGCTCCCTAGTCATAGTCAACCCTTAGCTGTACGCAGTATGTGCAGACACACGCTGGATAGTTAACTTACTTACCAATTACATACCTACTTAACTCTATACAAATATACCTAATTTGTATAGTCCACCCCACCAGGGGTCTCTAAGCCAGTGTGTGCCTATACAGCCGCCATGTTGATACTTTAATGTTCTGCCGTACCATATCGTTGGTGCGCGCGGGTCGCCTTACATGTGCCTTACATGCTCCGTCTAGTGGGGGTGGTCTGTGAATCATGGCCACATACCTCTAGGTAGTCGTCGACGAGCCGCCGGCGGCCGCGCTCGTCGAGCTCGTCGTCGTCGCCCGGCTCGCGCAGCTGCGCGATGGTGGCGCGGGGCTCGAACACCGGCGCCTGCCGCCTCGACACGGCCTTCTCGTACACTTTCACGCTTTCCGACGGCGAGTACTGGTTGATCTTACTGTAACAACAGATGCACGACTGATAATCGTTCGGTATAGGGACGATGAAAATGTAAAAGTCACAACAAACCATCAAGTCAGATCATAGTGACCTATGACAAAAGTTATCGTTGATTGAAGAAATGATAGAAAAAAACGTACACACGCTTTTGTTTCATGTGGGTCTCATTATCAGACATAGAAGTGTTGGTGGCACGAATAAAATTTTGCTAGGGAGAGCCACACGATATTATTTTATCGATAAGTTGTACTTTCTTATGACAGTAGTTATGTTATGACTATGAGATAACGTATACTATGAATAATATAGTTATATACCGTATATTATTCGATTGAATATAAAAAATATATAAGGTTGTTAAAGTTGATTTTTATTTGAATTTTAATATTCCTAAAAAGTATATAAGTAACATTGGTGGTTAGAAATCAGCATATTTTAGTTAATTTATATTTATCCGGTGAACTTAATAGCTACTATGAAATGTCATTTCGGAATAAGTATTCAGTTATCGATTTTTTTTTATCGGAAGGATATCCCTAGTTAATTGACGTTATTGCCACGAACACTTCTATGTCTGCTCATTATACTTGCAAACCACTGCAGATTTTAAACATCTAAATGACATATTTCAAAATGAAAACCGTGGCTCTATGAGTTGTAGATCTCGCGCGAGTTTGTTTCGGCTGAAATGTATCAATTTCTACGTTTCCAACCCCATATCTCCGCCATTTCGAAAAAATTCAAACAACTGAATCGACTACGACGAACTGTTGTCTTATCAAACCTACTCTCAAAACATGAGAATCTATTGACAAATGTGACCTTAGCTTTTGTTTTTAATTGTTAAGGCGTATTTTCTATTATAAACGAGTTTTCTATTTACTTAGGTGATAATGATTGGAACCATAACTTCGGCGCGAAAAGAATTTAAAATCAATGACAGTATAAACAGTATAGACAATATACTACCGTGTTGGTGAAGCCAGAGAGCTGTTTCAATACAAGCAGCAGGCAGCCCGCATGCCTGGTGCATGGGGTCGCCATCAGTATAAAAAGTATAAAGTATGGATAGTATACTAACGCATCAGTGAACCCGTAGAGCTGCTTGAGCACGAGCAGCAGCAGGCAGCTTAGAGCCTGGTATGGCATCACAGTGGTCGCGTCAACAGTGTATATAGTATGGACAGTATACTAACGCATCAGTGAACCCGTAGAGCTGCTTGAGCACGAGCAGCAGCAGGCAGCTTAGAGCCTGGTATGGCATCACAGTGGTCGCGTCAACAGTGTATATAGTATGGCCAGTATACTAACGCATCAGTGAACCCGTAGAGCTGCTTGAGGTGCTGCTTGAGCACGAGCAGCAGCAGGCAGCTTAGAGCCTGGTATGGCATCACAGTGGTCGCGTCAACAGTGTATATAGTATGGACAGTATACTAACGCATCAGTGAACCCGTAGAGCTGCTTGAGGTGCTGCTTGAGCACGAGCAGCAGCAGGCAGCTTAGAGCCTGGTATGGCAACACAGTGGTCGCGTCAACAGTGTATATAGTATGGCCAGTATACTAACGCATCAGTGAACCCGTAGAGCTGCTTGAGGTGCTGCTTGAGCACGAGCAGCAGCAGGCAGCTTAGAGCCTGGTATGGCATCACAGTGGTCGCGTCAACAGTGTATATAGTATGGACAGTATACTAACGCATCAGTGAACCCGTAGAGCTGCTTGAGCACGAGCAGCAGCAGGCAGCTTAGAGCCTGGTATGTCATCACAGTGGTCGCGTCAACAGTGTATATAGTATGGCCAGTATACTAACGCATCAGTGAACCCGTAGAGCTGCTTGAGGTGCTGCTTGAGCACGAGCAGCAGCAGGCAGCTTAGAGCCTGGTATGGCATCACAGTGGTCGCGTCAACAGTGTATATAGTATGGACAGTATACTAACGCATCAGTGAACCCGTAGAGCTGCTTGAGGTGCTGCTTGAGCACGAGCAGCAGCAGGCAGCTTAGAGCCTGGTATGGCATCACAGTGGTCGCGTCAACAGTGTATATAGTATGGACAGTATACTAACGCATCAGTGAACCCGTAGAGCTGCTTGAGCACGAGCAGCAGCAGGCAGCTTAGAGCCTGGTATGGCATCACAGTGGTCGCGTCAACAGTGTATATAGTATGGACAGTATACTAACGCATCAGTGAACCCGTAGAGCTGCTTGAGCACGAGCAGCAGCAGGCAGCTTAGAGCCTGGTATGGCATCACAGTGGTCGCGTCAACAGTGTATATAGTATGGACAGTATACTAACGCATCAGTGAACCCGTAGAGCTGCTTGAGCACGAGCAGCAGCAGGCAGCTTAGAGCCTGGTATGGCATCACAGTGGTCGCGTCAACAGTGTATATAGTATGGACAGTATACTAACGCATCAGTGAACCCGTAGAGCTGCTTGAGCACGAGCAGCAGCAGGCAGCTTAGAGCCTGGTATGGCATCACAGTGGTCGCGTCAACAGTGTATATAGTATGGACAGTATACTAACGCATCAGTGAACCCGTAGAGCTGCTTGAGCACGAGCAGCAGCAGGCAGCTTAGAGCCTGGTATGTCATCACAGTGGTCGCGTCAACAGTGTATATAGTATGGCCAGTATACTAACGCATCAGTGAACCCGTGGAGCTGCTTGAGGTGCTGCTTGAGCACGAGCAGCAGCAGGCAGCTTAGAGCCTGGTATGGCATCACAGTGGTCGCGTCAACAGTGTATATAGTATGGCCAGTATACTAACGCATCAGTGAACCCGTAGAGCTGCTTGAGGTGCTGCTTGAGCACGAGCAGCAGCAGGCAGCTTAGAGCCTGGTATGGCATCACAGTGGTCGCGTCAACAGTGTATATAGTATGGACAGTATACTAACGCATCAGTGAACCCGTAGAGCTGCTTGAGGTGCTGCTTGAGCACGAGCAGCAGCAGGCAGCTTAGAGCCTGGTATGGCATCACAGTGGTCGCGTCAACAGTGTATATAGTATGGACAGTATACTAACGCATCAGTGAACCCGTAGAGCTGCTTGAGGTGCTGCTTGAGCACGAGCAGCAGCAGGCAGCTTAGAGCCTGGTATGGCATCACAGTGGTCGCGTCAACAGTGTATATAGTATGGACAGTATACTAACGCATCAGTGAACCCGTAGAGCTGCTTGAGGTGCTGCTTGAGCACGAGCAGCAGCAGGCAGCCGCGCGCCTGGCGCATGGCGTCGCGCAGCGGCCGCGTGCACTCGGGTAGCCGCGCTACGAGAGCGTCGGCCTCCTCTTCGTCCTCTTCCTCCTCCTCCTTCTCTTCTGCGCTCGTGGTGATCAGACCCTATCGACAAAGAAGTGGTTGGTATCAGATGTGATTGAGTGTGTGTGTGACTACTTAGCGCGGGAGTTTCGAGGACTCAAATAGCACTTGTGAAATTGACGATTGTTACTTTTCAATCCCGAAGCCTCGATCGTGGCAGAAATGCAGGGCGCCAGTCGCCAGGATTTCGTTTTCCTACTAGGTGCGAGCAAGGTTATGTTCACTACAAAGAACTACACAAGAGATGAACGTCGCATTTTAATTCTAAAATGTACAAATTCCTCATGATCTTCTTAACCTTTTTGCTATTCAATTCGTGCCACATAACAGGGCGACAGTTTAGTGAATGTTCATTTAATAAAAACAGTATTTACCTCACGAAAAACTTGCAGTAAATTTGATCCGGATGTCGAAATGATGATGTCAATGTGATGGATTATAAAAAGTGGTTCGTCTTGTACTTGAAACGGGAAGTAACTTAAATTATCTGCCAGGTACAACATTTGATCCAAAGGCGCGGTCTGAAAACAAGGATTTATAATTAAAAAATTAATAAAATAACCATAAATTCAGTAATTGAGTACTAGTAATAACTACTATAAAAGTAAAAACTACGAATAGGTACTATATTTAAGGCGAAATATCCAATATAACGGAAAAGATGTGTAAAGGAATAAGACTAGAAACTTACGGAAACATCGTCGAATTGCTTAAGTAATGATAGAACCAGCGCTCTCCTTTGTGGCCGCGTATTACGTAGTAATGAATATAAGAATCCATTAAGCGACGAAGGCAGTTCATCTTGGTCTTTTTTCCTGAAATATCATCAGAAAATTTAGACTTTGAGGGATTGCAATCCGGCGAGATCCAGTGGCATTTGGTTATCCAGTAGATTAGTGACATTTGGGTATACAGATCCGGCCGGATTTTGTTTGTTAGATACATCCATAATTAGTGACGTTTTTAATCAAAAGGGCTTCGCTTTCTTCGTTTGCCATAAAGACACATTGACCGGTTATTGGTATAAATTTGCAAACAAATTTCGACTCCTTTTACAATCGAAGTTTTTCACACTAACGCCTATTACCTAAATCCTCGGATGACATCGTTGTCGAGGCTGGACTGGACTATCTTTTGTAACTGATAGGACAGCTTGATGCCAAGTTGCGCCTTCATATGGATGAATCCGGGGTATTTCTTATCTATTTCTTGTAAGTTTTTATCTGCTGTGTGAGATACCGTCACTTCTAGATCCGTACTCATGCAGATCAAATATGGAACAATCTGAAAATAAACAACAGTTCGTTGAGTAATCAAGAAAGGTATAACAGTGCAGCAAGTGGTGCAATAGTCGAAAGTAAGCAGAAGTCTAGATAAATGACAAAGCACCTGTCTCTTTCTGATAAATATGTGAGTCGAGTAGCGTGCGTGAGTGACGGTAGCTGTATCGTATATTTATTACGCGACTAGCTCCGCCCCGCGGTGTTACCCGCTCATCCTACGAATCGGGTACACTAAATTCTTTCGGGATATTCGGCTTATGTGGTAATCCAGTGTCAGCTGCCCCATACAAAATTGTATCAAAATTGGTCCACCCGTTTGAGCGTGAGGAGGTAATACAAGCACACCCACAAACTGTCCCCTTTATAATATAAGTGTGATATATCTGGGTGAGGAAGGAAGGGAAGGAGAGCGGTGGTAGCCTAGTGGTTAGGGCATGCGACTTTCAATCCGGAGGTCGCGGGTTCGAACCCGGCCCGTACCAATGAGTTTTTCGGAACTTATGTACGGAATGTCATTTGATATTTACCACTCGCTTTTCGGTGAAGGAAAACATCGTGAGGAAACCACCTAAGCCCAATAAGGCCTAGTTTCCCCTCTGGGTTGCAAGCAGTGGCGTGCACCTTATAAAGACAAAAAGACACTGCCTACCCTAGTTGATTACAGAAACGAAATATATAATTTATTGTTACAAACATTACCTTTTTATAAAATTATATAAAACAAATGTACAAAAATAATCAATTTGCGATCCGCGCCATCTATCGAGTCGGTGCGCCAAAATTACGTACGTATTGGTCGATTCCGTGGAGATTGACTTGAAACATTCCGCGGCACTAGCGCCGCTATGCGCCGTAAGCGGTAAAGACAGGCGATTTTCTGTCTAAATTTATATTTGTGTGCCTCGTGGTAACACGGACCGCGTGTGTGTGCGTTCTTATAAAAATATTGCACACAATAACAAAACTCACGCACACATATACAGAAGTAAGACATTGTCTCATGTCTTTTACTTCCTTACGGAAGTAGGATGTTTCTGACCCGCGACTCGCGCGAATACCGCGACGCCCGATGTTAAGCGAACAATTCCGAACGGGTAGCCTGTCTCGCTCTCTCCTTAGCTATTATTTGTAGATTCGAACTTCCGATGTTGACTATGTAACGAATTTAAAAAGGCGCTTTTCTGTAACTTTAATTAGCGCAAATACAATACTATATAAGTTTGTCGTATTTTTGTTACCTATAGGTTTTGCATATTTGATTTGGACGCCATTATTGTTTGTTTTGATTATTACGTGTGATAGTGGTGACTAGTAAATAAGCAAATAAAAGTTTTTAGTGTATTCTTAAAAGTTGTCTGAAAATGGATAATTTTAATGGTGATAATTGTGGTGGTGTTTATTGTTTTCGTGCGTCAGTTAATAGAGGAAATTATTTAGAGATGGTTGATTTGCTTGATATTTGAGAAGACGAAGAAAAAAAACTGTCCCGCAGTATTTCTGTAAGTTATTAGGTTCTCAAAATTTTGTGTCTACCCTGTCGTAAAACTCTGTGCACGCCACTGGTTGCAAGGTCAGATGGCAGTCGCTTGCGTAAAATCTAGTGCCTACGCCACATCTTGGGATTTAGGTAGCCGACCCCGATTGAGAATTCATTCTCACAAAATGGGACAAAGTCTAGGAGGATGAGATATCTGGGTGAGGAACTAGGCCGGCTGGCTCGGAAGCAGAGCTGGTTACCTGCACGGGATGCACGAGGCCCTGCGCCAGCACCAGCTGCACCACCTTCATGGCGCTGGAGCGCACCAGCGTGCTCGGGTGCAGGAAGTAATACAAGCACACCCACAAACTGTTCCCTTTACAATATAAGTGTGATATATCTGGGTGAGGAACTAGGAGGAACTGGCTCGGAAGCAGAGAGCTGGTTACCTGCACGGGATGCACGAGGCCCTGCGCCAGCACCAGCTGCACCACCTTCATGGCGCTGGAGCGCACCAGCGTGCTCGGGTGCAGGAAGTAATACAAGCACACCCACAAACTGTTCCCTTTACAATATAAGTGTGATATATCTGGGTGAGGAACTAGGAGGAACTGGCTCGGAAGCAGAGAGCTGGTTACCTGCACGGGATGCACGAGGCCCTGCGCCAGCACCAGCTGCACCACCTTCATGGCGCTGGAGCGCACCAGCGTGCTCGGGTGCAGGAAGTAATACAAGCACACCCACAAACTGTTCCCTTTACAATATAAGTGTGATATATCTGGGTGAGGAACTAGGAGGAACTGGCTCGGAAGCAGAGAGCTGGTTACCTGCACGGGATGCACGAGGCCCTGCGCCAGCACCAGCTGCACCACCTTCATGGCGCTGGAGCGCACCAGCGTGCTCGGGTGCAGGAAGTAATACAAGCACACCCACAAACTGTCCCCTTTACAATATAAGTGATATATCTGTGTGAGGAACTAGGCCGGCCGGCTCGGAAGCAGAGAGCTGGTTACCTGCACGGGATGCACGAGGCCCTGCGCCAGCACCAGCTGCACCACCTTCATGGCGCTGGAGCGCACCAGCGTGCTCGGGTGCAGGAAGGCGCCCAGGATCTCCTTCAGATACAGTTGTATCACCGTCGACGCCATGCCGGAGGATACGTCGCCCATCTCCTTTAAGTTCTCGAGTTTCGACCGCGTCGACCCTGAATTTGTAATGTAAAATTCTTTATTTAATAAATAAAAACCATGTCACATAAAATACAATAAAAAATATCTAACTTAAGACTAGCTTAAGCCTAGTCAAAAAGTCCCCCTCGAGTTGTCCCCGGCGCAAAAGTACCCATCACACTAGCCGCGTTACCACGTTGAATGGCGATGGACAACCTTTGCACCAGGTACGAACCCGCACGGGCGTCACACCCCCTTTCCCTAATACGACGTCCCACTTCCCAAATGAAGGCAATAGCCTCCGACCCCCAGCAGCCAGTAGTCTCGAACGCAAGGGGTATAAAATAATAATTACCGCCCAGGACCGAATATTTGTCTCGCTTTTTGTCCGCGGCAAAATCTGCAGCGGCACCAGCTGTTCGCACTGTCCGGCCGAGGTGCGAGGCGGCGAAAGTGCTGACGCACGTGGCGTCCCAAAGCAGACATTTCCCCCTCTGCCACGGCACTAAAGTTAAGCCGTCCGGCCTTTTGCCATCGGTGCGGCAGAGGCCCGGAGGCTCGAGAACACAGGGGATGTTGGCAGATATTAAGGCCCTCCGTACGATGTCATTGAGAGCGTGGTGACGCGGAAATCTTCCCGAACAACGGCAACAACTCAAGGCGTGATGGCCATTCGCCTCCACCATGGAGCCGCAGATGCATTTATGAGGTACGCAAACATCGCAGCCCAGGCGGAGAGCTACTGCCACCCGCAATGAGTCGTTGTCCAGGAGTGTTCCGAAATGAGGAGCGGGCAAAGCCTGCAACCACGCTCCCGCTTCAACTCTCGACACCGACTTTAGCCTGGCCAGATTCAGGCTCAGTACAAATTTGTAATTGAGAACATTCAGTTTATAAATATTAGGGCGTTTCATCTTTGTATGGAAAAAAAATAACTATGTTTTTTTTAAGACTTCGCTTGGGGATCGAGTCTCTATAATAAAATAAAATTTTATTTTGTTCCAAATTTCAAGAAAATTTGAGGACGTTTAGAGGTTGCGCCAACTAACCACTTTTACAAAAAATGTTAAAATTCGTAATAGTTCTGAAGTACTGATTTTATATATTATAAGATGTTAATCATAAATATCTCTGTTTGGAAGTTAAGAGTATTACCCGTAGAGAAGTTTAAATGTAAGTAATTAAACTATTGTTCAATTTCTATAAAGTCAGAGCCTTCAAGAGAAACGTGTAATTTTACCATTTATAGAAAAAAGGGAAAAAATGCAGCAAACGCTTTCTAGAGCAGATACATCAGCGTTTTCGATATCACTTAGAATATAGAAAAAATGTAGTATTTTTAATACAATGAGAGATAATTTACATCATATTTTACAAAAATATAGAATAAAATAACATACAAAAAAGCAAAATCGTAGAGTTTTGGAGCTCTGAACCTATACACAAAAAATAAAAAGTTAAGAAGCCTGAAAATATATGTATTTGTATAATTAGCTATTGTTTATCAATATGTAATGCATATCAGTATAGCATACTATACAAAAATAACATTCTTCATGTCGCCAAAGTGATAATGGCTCTATATTATAAGGAAACCGCGTATCGTACTGGCACTCAAAAATTATTCTGAAAAATGTACTTTTGTGTTTTTCTTTCTATACAGATATATTGCACATCTTCTCTACTTTAAGTTCTTAGCAGATGTTGACATATAATTGTATGATATTATTATTTTTTTTTTTTTGTCATAATGAGTGTATACTAAAACTATACTTTTCTTTGAAAGAGCCTATGTGTATAGAAATTCATTAGAAGAAGCATTACTGAAAGTTGAATTTGATGTACGTTACTGCTTTTTTATGCCAGATAAGTTTTTTTTAATTTAATAACCCAAAAATTGTGAAATTCTTATTTGAAAATGCTCAAGAATTTACGTATTTGTTGCAAATTCCACAATGTGGCGCAACCTCTAAATAATGTTCAATTAAGCTGAAATTTGGCACAGAGGCCTTTTGGGTAAGTGCGATCAAGGATTTGAGCGAAGTCACATGAAAATGAAACTTTTTGAAATATGAAACACCCTAATAAATATATTACACTGGCATTTTTTTCATGTAGAAACGGTGATAGATGGAAATGATATTTTTGAGTTATACCCGTTGCCGCGGTTTCAAGTTTGTTAGGGAAATCTGAGACTACGACCGTAGTGTGGGTCCGGTCTAAGTGGGTCCGGTCTAAGTGGGTTCAGCAATAATTATAACTAACATCAACCTTTACTTAGGCTTCGAGCTTGAATTTTATCTGTAATGTAGATCACTTTAGTTTTAATATGTAACTAACGCTGGGAACACAACCAATGCGCTTTAACACAATTATACTCTCAAAAATGCGATTTGTTCGCCTCGCACGTGATTTAAATATAGCATTCTAGACGACGCTTCATCTGAGAGGACAAAGTGTGACAATTCGAGTTGACATTTAAAAAGTTTAGTATACCAAAACGAATTTTTCAAACTTACATTCCTTGTCTTGTCTGATCATTCTTTGTTCCTCCTCCTGTAGATACATTTCCACATTCCTTAGCACGTCTGCTTTCATTTCTATCGGCGCGAGGTCAGAAGTGAGGAGCTGGTGGTAGAATTCCTTAAGTTCTGGCCTTAGCATGAACTCGTAATGCCTCACACAGACGGAGCCGAGCGCTTTAAGCGTGTGCGACACAAAGTCCTCATCTTCTAATCCCACAAAGAACATTAACGTCGTGAATAATTGTTCTTTGATGTCGGCCTGTCAATTAAAATTATGAAATTAGAATATAACTTAAACATTTTAAATGTCGATTACACATACCTGTGCAAACTCGGGGCACGATCTACGGATTTGATATCGATAAAAAAGATGTCGATATATATTAATACATATCTCATTGAAAGTTCTCGATTACTATAAAACGGTGTGATATCATGTCTGATGAAGTGGATATTCATCTAGACGGCAATCTTTAATACCGACGAGTATGGAAAAAATATTGATTGTATTTACTATGAATATTATTATAAAATAAAGAAATAAATACACGTTTTAAGTTATTTATTGTTTTCATCCTGAAATGAAGATTTTTTTTCTATGTTGATTAACATTTAGATGTTGACAGTAACATCGACATAAGTATTTATTTGTCGATAAAATACTTTGCTACATTACTTTAATATCAGTGCCCCAAGTTAGCACAGGTATGCACATAAACATAACATACCGCAAGTCCATCGATGACTTTAGCGTCCGTGAAGTCGAAATATCGCAGTAACAGACCCACAATGAAAAGTGATCGCCGAAAATGAGGCCTCGCGTGCAGAGCGCGCGTCATATCCGGATTCCTCTGCCAACTCGTCTTCCATTGCAAAAGTATACCTGAAAACAGTATTAAGCGAATATAAAATTAATATGAATGTATAAAGCCCTAACAACAACGTCTAACTAAAACAGAGGGCCATGACAATCAATGATTTTTACCAGATTTCACAGATCTGTCCTACACGACGCTATGGCAGATGACGTACCGTGGTACTTGTTGAACACGTCCCTGATGAGCTTGTAGTTGCGCGTGAGGTTGTTGACGATGGCGGCGAGCAGCGCGATGCAGGCGGCTATGACGAGTTGCCCTCGCTGTAGAATCAGTTTCACGGCATCCTCCTCCAACTGTGCGAGGAACACTTCGCTCGGGTGCTCCATCAGCGGTACTACGAGCTCCAGCGTCGACGCCACCGTCGACATTATTTGTTGCTCGTATTGGTTCTGCAAACACACACTTTGTTATTGCTCAGTACAAAATAAACGATGATTTGATTTGGACCGGTTAAAAGATACACAGTAAAAGTTCAGAATCATGAGGTTTTTTTAGTCAGAAAATTGAGCACGAGATAACTGTACAA